>ML677335.1:1318257-1807323 GCA_007922305.1 Dermatemys mawii | reverse complement strand
GGGGGCTGGATGAGGACCGCGGGCCCAGGCGGGGGCTGGATGAGGACAGGGGTAGTTGGCGCACTGCAGCTGAGGATAGGGGTCCCAGGCGCGGGCTGGATGAGGATAGGGGTCCCAGGCGCGGGCTGGATGAGGATAGGGGGAGTTGGCGCACTGCAGATGACAACAGGGGACCCAGGCGTGGCCTGGATGACGACAGAGGACCCAGGCGTGGCCTGGATGACGACAGGGGAAGTTGGCGCAGTGCAGACGACGACAGGGGACCTAGGCGGGGCCTGGACGACGACAGGGGACCTAGGCGGGGCCTGGACGATGACAGAATTTCCAGACGAGATGAGGACAGAGGCCCCTGGCGTAGTGCAGATGAGGATCGACTCTCAAGACGTGATGACGACAGGGGTCCCTGGCGTGGTGGGGATGATGACAGAGGGCCCAGGCGTGGTGATGATTCAAGACCTGGTCCTTGGAGACCATTTGGTAAACCAGGTAAAATAATTTTGTAATTAAACTATGGATTTTTTTCATAGTTCTGTCCTTCTTCCAAAAATAAAATTTGCTGAGTTTAATAAGATGTATGTTAAGTACTAATACTTGAGATAGCAGAAATAACGGGATCTAGCTCTTTGTTATTTTTAAACCACGATTAGGTGTGTTTCTGAAAGATATGCTCTAATTCAAAGTAGGAATTAGTATGAGTCTATTAATTTTCTGTTGCAAATGGCTGGATCAATGTGGCTAATTTGGATGCACCTCTCATTTTAAATGATCCTTTTCATTTTATTGATTTTTTTTTTTAATAAATCAATATTTACTGCTTCTGTAGCAAATCTTTAAAGGTCAAATATTAATGCTGGGAATTCACTTGTGAACTAAGCAATGTGAAATAAAATCTTAATGCCCTCATGGGACAGAATCAGCTTTTTACCAGACTAATGCAGCTTTGGTTCCCTTTCATTTTTAAACTGTCCATGAGGCCAACCTCCTTTCAAGAGAATTTGGAATTAATCAGCCAAGGAGTCTGACTTTGGTACCTCTGTGGTTTTGTGCACCTTTTTATTTATAGCATGCAAGAAATATTCTCAGTCAGTTATTTGAAGTCTTAGCTGATAACGGCTATAACAATTGTTTTCTGATTTCCTGTAGTGCTTAGCTAGGTCTGAACTGTTGAGTCTATTGCCAATATTTTTATCTTCTGGTCACCTTTTTAAAGTTGTAATTAAGAAAAAGCACAGACTTTAAATGGAAACATTTAAACAACCAACATAATTATGAAATCCAATTCCAATATGATTTTAAGTGAATAAACCCCAGTGCTCACCCCTGAAAAACTTTTCCGCTGTTCCTCCAGAAGAAAGACAGGATGAACAGTGATTAGTGTAATAGAGGAGTACTACTAATGCATGCAACTGAGAATCGTAGATCATTGAGTGGTATTGCAAGAGGCATTGGGCAAATTGATCTTACTTGAAACAGGAATTCAAATTTTAAAAGTAGTAGCCATGATCTCCAAATTAATGATGATTTTAAGAGACTTTATGAGAAATCTTTTTCCCTTGTAGACAGGGCTGAGGAAGCCTGGGCTGTTGAGATTATACTAATGCCTTGTTAGTGTTTATTTTGACATTTCTGTCAGTGAGCCCTCTGAGCTGTTCAGCATTCCATAAATGTGTGTGTGAATTGACTGAGGGGTTGTCTACATTGGCACTTTACAGCACTGCAGCTTTCTCGCTTGGGTGTGAAAAAACAGCCCCTCCCCCACAGCACTGCAAGTTTCAGTCCTGTAAAGTGCCAGTTTAGACAATGCACTAGGGCTGGGAGCTATTCCCCTCATGGAGATGGTTTTTTGCACAGCCAGAGCAGTGATTTAACGTTGCTAGTGAAGACGTGCCCTAAAAATACAGATTTTGTTCAGCCCTTCGCTGAACTACTATGGGGAATATGGATTTCTTCACGTGAATGAGGCACCTGATCTACATTAAACGTGGATGGTTCTTCCAGTCTTTGTGGATCCCACTTGAGGTGGGAGCCACATGGACAAAAACTTGAAGCAGAATCATAGTTACTGTAAAGGCAGGTAAACCCGTCTCTCTTGACTACTCCAAGTTTAGTCTGCAAATAATTTGATTCCTTTTGTTATTAACAGGTGGATGGAGAGAACGAGAGAAAGCTCGTGAAGACAGTTGGGGACCCCCGCGAGACTCCAGGCCTTCGGAAGACCATGAGTTGGATAGAGATAAAGATGGTGATGAAAACGAAAAGGATCGTGAGTTTGACAAAGATCGTGACCTTGATCGGGATGATCGCTTCAGACGTCCAAGGTTTGATTTTTCTATTGTTAATGGTATTGATAGGAGTTTTGTAAAAGCCATCAGCTTTTTCCCTCTTTCATGAAATTAATCACATCTTTAAAGCAATAAACAAATTATATTTATTATTCATATTGTGAAGAAAACCCTAATTTATTCCCAGAAGCAGCCACAAAATGTTTTACTTCTCACTTTTAAATATTATTGCAGTCCTTTTCTTAGTCAAGCATTGACCTTAGATTTCACTAAAATGAAAGATCTTAACTTCAAACACTCCAATAAATTTTTCTCATAAATGGTGCCCTGTGTGCCTGGTACATCGTCACGTTGAAACTGGTCTGTTTCAAATAACTTGCCATTTTTAACATGGCTGTGTTCACTGCAGCAGAAGCCAGAGTATAAAGGGTTAGTCTTACTTTTGTTTATTTTTAAATGGCAACAGAGATGAGACTGCCTGGAGAAGAGGACCCGCTGAGGAAGCTTCCAGCTGGAGAGATTCAGGTCGTCGAGATGAATGGGATAGAGCTGGTCGTGACATGAGAGATGACCGGGGTGGTCGTGACCTGAGAGAAGGACGTGGTGAGGATAGAGAAAGAAGAGGACCTCCAGTCAGAACAGACCGTGAAGAAAGTATGTTTGTTTCCCCTTACCAGTTAAAATATTTGTCTCCGGGGATCATTTACACTGTGCCGCCTTTACATCGCTCTGGCAATGTAAAAGGGCCTTGAAGTGGAGTAAATTACATATATATCCAGTTAAGGTCGCTTCTACTGTCAGTCCCCACTGTCAGCATAGTATAAAGGAAAGGGGCTTTGGTGTAAATGGGAATCTGACTCTGAATCTTTATTTTTATTTTTTTTTAAGAATTTTTATCCCAGTAGATTCTTGTCATTTGAGATCTGGATCAGAAATGAAGGAATGAAACTGTTTAAAAAAAGTCACTAGGAGTGCTGGGTGAAATGTTTTGGGGCAAATAATTTATTCACCAAAACATATACTGTTGGCTGACCTGAAGCTATTCATGAATTTGACCTGATCGTGTTGGCCAGGGAAAAGTTTTCAGGGCCACAAACTGTCAGTCCACCGCCCTTTACAATCTTTAGCCCAGTGGTTAGGGTATTTGCCTGGGAGGCGGGAGACCCAGTTTTAAATCCCCATTCAGGAGCAGAGACTTAAAGTCATGTCTCCACCCCTGTACCTAGGGTGACAGATGCCCCGATTTTATAGAGACAGCCTTAATTTTTGAGTCTTTTTCTTATATGGGCTCCTATTACCCGTTGCTCCTGTCCCGATTTTTCACATTTGCTGTCTGGTCACCCTACCTGCACCCATGTGAGCATCCTAACCCCAGTTTACAGGCTGTTCTGGGGTGGGTTGCACTTAGTCTTTCCTATTGAAGCAATTCCTTTTTGTGAAAATACTTAAATATTTATTGAGCCCGAGAGAGTTAGAGATGTGGATTCAAATCTTCTCTCTGCCTGATTCAGAGGCGGGATTTGAATCCACATCTGACTCACCACATGAGTATATATCCTCATTACAGCCACAGTGTAGGTGCATGTTCTTACATCCCATTTGCTTCAATCCAGAATAGGGATGCTGCCATGAATCTGGTCCCAATTGATAATGGAGCAGAAAATGCCGCGCAAGACCTCCTGACAAGTGAAAGGAGGGGAACTGGTTTTCAGTTCTGAGATTTTTTTTTATACCACGTTAAGTTTGATATTTGAAAGTGTCTTCCATTTAGCTTCCAGATTGTTGCAAATCTGATCGTTCTTCTTTGAATAGTGTCCCTATGGATGCTCCACTCTAGGTGTCTGTGTGCCCCTGCACCTCTGATTGGAGATTTTTGGTAGCAGTGTCCCACTGAGCCCCTGATAGTGCCCTCCCTCCCTTGTGATCTGCCTCGAGGCTAATTAGCACTGCATGGGCACACTCCTCTCCCCTCCCACTCTACTGCCTTTGGCCTCTGTTGGAATGATCAGTCCTCCCTTCCTTATCTGTGTCATTAGCAGAAGTAGTGTTTGTTTTGTTACCTTTGTTTTCCTTAAAAGTACTCAGGCTAGTTTTTCTTTTCTTTTCCTTTTATTCCTTTAGTTTTAAAAAGAACAGAGAGAAAGGAAAAGAAATTCACTTTCCTGCCCTATTTGGGGGAATCCCCCCACTCCTCCTCCAGGCATCTAGAAGAGATTAGCATTCTACTTGGACAGGACTAAGGACCTCAGGAACTCCCCTAAACTCTTCCTTTCCTCCACAGAAAGATCCAAAAGCTCTATATCTCCTCAAACACTATCCAACTGTCTCTCTAGTTGCATTAATCACTTAGCAAGGGCACAACTTACTTCTGTCCACATGCATTCCATGAGATTAGTTCCTACCTCAATCGCATTCCATAGGGATACTCCTTTCTCCCCAATCTATAGAGCAATGATTGGGCCTCGGTCCATACTTTCTCAGAACATTATGCGATCACTGAAGATTTGGCCACTGACACCATCTTCGACTCCACAGTACTCGTAGTAAAAGACTCCACTCCGAAGTCCCAGTCTCCAGTGGTGGGTACTGCTCTGGAGTCACCTAAAGTGGAGCGTCCATAGGGATACTACTCGAAGAGGTTACTCACCTTGTGCAGTAATGATGGTTCTTTGAGATGTGTCTCTCTAGGGATGCTCCACAACCCGCCCTTCAGAGTTCTCTATAGAGTTCTGTGGTAGAGAAAGAAGTGCAAAGGGTTTGCCTGTGCAGTGCTAATTAGCCTCGAGGCAGACCATGAGGGAGGGAGGGCACTTGCATGGGCTCAATGGGACATTGCTACCAAAAATATCCGATTAGAGGTGCAGGGGCACACAGACACTTAAAGTGGAGCATCCATAGTGGGAGACATCTCGAAGAACCATTGTTACTGCACAAGGTGAATAATGTCGTTGTTTTCAACTTCTCTGTTGTGAAATAAGTAGTTTCCTATATAGTTTAGCATTCTAGAGAACTCTTATATGCAGGATGAGATGTTTATAACCCACTGAAACTTATGCAACTTTTAACTTTGCCTACAAGCTGATAGAATTTGCAGGGTGTTTTTGAGACTGGGCATACCTAAAACCTTCTCCCTATTTACATAAAATTTGGGTTTTTAGGATTCATTTTGTTATGAAACAACTGTTTTCTAGCCACATATTTTAAGTTGTCTCAAGATTTGGTACTTATGGCCTAATAACCAATTTTTTATTTTGGTGGTGTTTTCGCTACATAAACAGTGAATTTATAATGTATATTAGAGCTCTAGCCAGTTTAAGGCTAATTCTGAGCAATAGGTTATTGTCAGGCTTTCGTTACAATACTGTAAAATTAAACCACGGGCTCTGAACCTGGGTGTCACCACCATCTTGCTGTATTGCTACATGGGAGCAGTGATTCCAGTATGGCAGGGTTTGAGAACCACTGAATTAAACTATCAGAGCTGGGCTTGCTGATTTAAACTCCCGTAAGGGACTGTAGCAATACAAAAAAAGGGGTTTCTAATGATATTGCACGTTTTTAGCAAGTTCATGGCGGCGTGGTGACGACAGAAAAGAAGAACGTGGGGAAGATCGTGAAGCTATCCGGCGAGCTGCTCCAGCTACTACTCCTGTTCCTGCTCCTGTTCCAGCTGCTCCCGCTGCTGCTGCTGCTCCTCCTATTTCAAAAGATAGGGAGAGAGATGCAGAGAGTGAGAAAGGGACCTGGAGAACAGAAAAAGAACGAGAATCTCTTCGTCGCACTAAAAATGAAACAGATGAAGATGGATGGACCACTGTACGACGTTAAGTCAAAAACTAAACAGTTTAAACAGGTGTTTTAGAGTTGATTTGATCAAATCCACAGATTATAATATTTGTGCTTATAAACATTCGGAATTGGTATTCTTTGACAAATGTTTTGAGATAACATGAAAGCATGAGCCTGTATTACTTACTCATATATAGATTGATCATGCACAAAACTATCAGCAGAAGGTTGGAAATTGAATGCCCGTTTCGGAAATTACAAATGTTACATATTTCACAGATCACTTGTTGCTAAAATAAAAATGTGACTTCTATAGCTATTTTGAGCAACACTTAACTCAAATGAAAACAAACTGACCTTTTTTTAAAAAAAAAAAATTCTTAATTTGGAATGGGGTATGACTTATTTCACAGGACATGCAGTTGAAAACAAATCTCACGTAAAATGGTCACATTACTGAAAAGATGGAACTGGATTAATTTCCGTAATTGACCAAGATGAACTATAAAACCCCCTCCCCTACTGAGGTATTTTATCATCATCATCTGAATTCAGTAAGTTGTTTAAATTTAAATTACAGTAAACATTCTGAATATTAGCTACACTGGGATATTTTCTATAGATTTTACTTGAATGCATATGAAATCATTTTGCAGTCATTCTAATAAGGAATATTTCTGCAGCGTGAAACAACAAAACATCAGACTTTTAGAACTCAAGTGTTATGGTCAACATACTGCTGAGTATTTTGTTTTGCCGGTAGCATAACTGCTTTTTCCATTACTGGATAATTCATGCCTTTCAAGCATTTATAAATATTGTCATATTTAAAATGTGTGGTTTTGGAGGAATTGTTCAGATTTTTTCCCCAACTTTGTCTTCAGGGTAAATGCTTTCCTTTTCAACAAGTGCTTTGTAGTAATGGCTGTGTTGACTGACTTCAATTTTGGGGTGCAGTAACTATGTTAATGATTAACTATCTGGTCTTATTGAAGCCAACACAGAACTGGCTGTGTTTCTCTTCAATGATAAATAAACTTATAGAAGTAGCTTCTATTGTGTATTGACTTTTTAATTAACATTACTGATGTATTTTTATACAGAAAAAGGCAAGCTGCTTAACTTATTCCCTTTCTCCATAGCTACCCTTTTCTGTCCCAAATGAAAGAGAAACCTCTTGTATGGTTTCTGACTGAGAAATGTGATGATTCATTTATGACAAACATGAACTTAAGTTATGCTCCTTCTCTTGTCCCTTCTCCTGCACCTTCCATGAAAAACCTTCACCTCCACAGCAATCTTCCTTTGAGGGTTGGATGGGAGTGTCTTTGGAGTCCATCGGCTCTGCTGCTTGCTTGGCCATAGCAATTGCTTCACAGCAACATTGTATGCTGCTTAGCAAAGCAATACCTTGGACTACCTCTGGATCCTCTTATTAGTCTGTGAGAGATGGAACTAGATAGTAGGACCCAAGTCTCTCAGTGACAACCTAGTACACTACCCCCAAGTACTCATTGGACAGTCTTTTGATACTTGCAGTTGTCCCTAAAATGCACTCCTAGTCTGAAAAATGACTATACAAGCCCATTTTTCTCTTTTTTCTGAGGGAAACTATACTTGTTTGGGGTACATGCTAGGTATAAGTCATGACTCTCTTTTCTTAGATCCTGCCACCATGGAATCCTTGCCTTGCAGCAGAAATCAATTCCAGAATCTAAAGTTTATTTTAAAACTTTGAGAACATGAATCAAGTACACCCAGGCATGTCTTCAGGTCTGCACCCAACCTAAAAGAGTCAGAGCTGTGAGCTTCTCCCACTCAGCTGTGGCCTGTTCACTCTGAAACTTAAAGATGGCAACTTTAAATGTTAATGTGATCATTTTAGTAGAAATATCTTCTGCTGTGCCTGCCATACCTTTCCAGGAGCCAAAAATCACAAATGACCAACTCTAGTTACTGACACCCCTCCCCCATGACAGCTTCTGATGATGCAACTACATGTTAATACATAATTGGATAGTTAAAAACCCTATGATCAAGTTATTTAATGCAAATTAAAAGCTGCTGTACTGATTCATAATTAACCCTCATTTTTGTAAGGTATCAGTTGAACTGCTACAGAACATAGGTTCAGCTTGCTAATTTTTAGGGGTATATAAAATTAGTTCTGTATGGTAGTTGCAGTTCACTGTTAAATTACTCCCTTTGCATCTTAATTTGTGTGATGAGAGGGCACAATGAGGTGAGATGTAATCAAAACATTTTTAAATTCTTAGTTTGCATTATTTCTTACACTTCTGTTGGCCATGAGTATCAGCCAGCATGTATGTGTTTTGTATTTATTAATAACTTGTGTATTGAGTCAACTTGAATTTGCAAGTTACATAGATTTAATATGTCACCAGAGAAGGTATGGACTAGATTTGTTAGAGGAAGATTTATGGATCACTTATTAGTGAAGTACTGTATATACATATTTTCTGATGAGTTTGTGGTGGAACATCTAGCCAGCAGGGACAATGCTAGCACTTGCTTTACTCTGCTTTCACTTAGTGGAGACTAGGCTACTTTTGTAATAGTGAAATGCTTGGGTTGCAGAGACTGTGAAACATCCCTACATCTAAGCAAGCTTTACCATTGCATTAAAGATATGGCTAAATGATGTGAACTTAATGCAGAAGTTAAATTTAAGCTTAATTTGAATTTTACACTTTGGTAATGCAATGCTACTATAGGGCTGAGTCATCCTGCTGTAATACACTTCACAGCTACTTGGCTGTACAAGCATCTCTGTAAAATGTTACTGTGATATGGCTGTCAGGCTGGCTCCGTAGTCATCTTGTATGAATCCCTCTGTGACAAGAGCCATCTTGAGATTGTCATTTTAAATGCATTTTCATTCACTAAGCTGTATGCCAAAATTGCTTTTGTATCCCTCCCCCCCCCACATTACTTCTATAAGATAAAGGAAACAATTCTTAAAAAGACTAGCTCTTTGCTAAACCTTCCTGTGATTCAGATTACTATTTATTCAGGCATTTACAGTAATTTAAGAATTCTAAATAAAATCACTTGCTGAAGGAAATACTGGTAAGTTACAGCAACATTCAGTGGGCATGAAACTAGTAAGGAGACACCCAGTTCTCAGACACCATAATTCATTTTTCCTATACAATAAGGACTACAGCTTAGATTCTAGCATTATATGTAGCATATCTAGACAATCTGCTGGACTAAACTTTTTCACTGGAGATATCTTAAAGGTTTCCCAGCCTCATTAGTGACCTAAGGATGGTGCCTGGAACTATTGAGTGGCCAAGGTAAAAACCACCTTTTTAGAAAGACAAGTTTGATTTTAGAAGTTTAGTCATAAGATGAAACATTTTTATATATAATTAGTTTGAACGCAAGTTCTGCAGCAGATGAAGTACACCTTTTTATAAAAAAAATTTGTGCTCATAATAGATATCCTAATCTTCGACCCTGCCCTATCTTGTTAACTGATCTTTCTGGAGTTGATTTGTTGGAGTTTAACTTCTAGGTCAGCTTATTAAACTAGAGTTTAATCCTACCTGGCAACTCTGTACAGTAATTACTATGGCAAGCTAGTACATGTGTGGGTTCTTCAAGCAATTCTAGCCCCTTCAACTGCCAGGCTGCTGTGTGTTGCAGGATGAGTAAAGTGTCAGGAACTGGCATATACCTGTAGAGGTGGTTAAGTCAGTCAACTGATTTTTCTCTTAGGGAGAAATTTGTGAAGCAAATGCTTGAGATTCCAGGCATGCTCACAGAATTATCGGCATAAAGTAGCTTGTTCTAGATCACAGTCATACTAGCACCCTGTGGGCACCTCTACCTACACATTTAACAGCATTGTCTTAAATTCTCAGTATATGGGATGTGTAAAACCAAGAACTTCTCATAGTCTTTTTGCTCCTTTTAATATTTGCAGCAGTGTGGTGGTGGGTAACCTGCACTGAACCTGATGGATAACACATTGCTGAAGGAAATACTGCTCAGTTACAACGTTCATTGGGAATGTAGACATTAAGGACACCCAGTTCTCAGACATGAGAAATTCTTCCTATACAATAGATTGAGTGTTAGAATCTAAACTGCAATGTAGTGTACCTAGATCAGTGGTTCTCACACTTCTCCCCATTGCAACCTCTTTTTGGTGATTCAATTCCTCTTGGGGCCCAGGGGCTACATCTGCCAAAATGCCACTGAAGTTAAAGCTTCCGCTTTCAGCGGACAAGAAGCATGTGTATGTCCACCAAAACACTAAAAGCAGAAGCTTTCACTGCAGCAGCTTTTAGGTGGACAGAGCCCCACATTTCGGGCTGCTTCCAAAATGCCACCAACAGCATCAGCACCTCACGCCTCCCCGGGAACTGTCCCGCAACCCCCCCCTTTGAGAACCACTGCTCTAAATGTAATCTGTGTACATTAAGTGTATTGACATTTTCCACATGAAATACCTGCTAATATCCATACTTAAAATGGACAGTGAGGAACTGGGTACTACTGATATTCCAGTGAAATTGGCATGGGCAAGTTTGTATACTGAACAGGTCTATCAATTTAGACAAGTGTGTAACTCCTTAGAGCAGGGGTCTCCAAACTTTTTTGCCCATGCACCCTCTAGTAGAAATTTTTTTGAGCTGACACCCCCACAGGGGAAGCCCTGCTCCATCCATCCATCCACTCCCTCCCACTTCTCCCCTCTAAATCTCCCCTCCTTGTCCACTAACTGCCCCCCGTGGGGCCAGTCCCCACTACAGCACCCAGCTCCTAGAGAGCCCATCTCTGCCCCAGTGCTCAGCTCCCAGGCCCAGGGCCTTGTCTCAGCCACGGCTCCTGCAGCTGCAGCCCCTGCAGAGAAGCTGCTGAGGCAGCCCAGCTCCTCCTGCCTTATGGGAAACCTCTTAGGTTTCCCATAAGAGGGGAGGAGCTGGACTGCCCCAGCATCTCCTCTGTAAGCACTGCAGCAGCCCCTGGCAGCAGGAAGAGCTGCCTTGCTCCTCCTGCCGCCAGGGCTGCCACAGTGCTTGTGGAGAAGCCGCCTGGATGCTCCAGGTGCCAGGGCTGTGCACCCCCAGGAGTGGTCTCATGCACCCCAGTTTGAAGACCACTGCCTTAGAGGGTACATTCCCCTGCCCATATCTGCTACTGTAAGCAAAGTTTTTGCATTACAACTCAGTTCATTAAAATTCTCATAGACCAATGTAGGTTCTATGGGGGAGGTGCTCTTACAAAGATCACCTGTGAAATCTTATACAAAACAAGCAGTTTGGAGGGTCTGTAAGTACAGCTTTGAGATAGTTACATCCCAGTTTACCTGAGCCAAAACAGTACATGGATATCCAAGCTGAGAAAAGTATAAACAGCATATGGTTAAATAAGTTATTGATTTTAAGTGTTATACTTAATGAGAGTATCCCTTTCCTAAAAACAAGCTCAACACTAGCTTTGGAGTAAAGCAAAGAATTAGACTACACTACTCCCATTACAAACTCATAGTAGTTTGAGCCCTGTTAGAGCTTCCTAGCTTAAGAATTTTAAGGTGTTCGTATGTACTAAGTACTTCAGAATGTAAATGTTTTAAATAGAATGCTACCAGGAGAGTTGTCATACAAGCTGGTATGCAGCCTTAAAATGATCTAACATGTAGTCCAGTTGCAACTGGTAAAGTAACCTCAGTAAAAGCCCTATACGCATGGTATGAATTTAAATGCAGTTATGCTCTGCAATATTTAGAGTTTCATCAACTCTACTTCTAAAAGAAATGAAGTGTGCACAGTATATTACTAAAAGAAGAAGGATTCACTGCATGGAACATTAGTAAGTCTTTCCCCCCCTTCTTTCACAATGAAAGTAGGGAAGGGGAAAAATGTTTTGCTCAAATCTAAATTTGCTATGCTGAGATAAAAATCTACTCAAGATGGAAGTTTAAACTAACCTTTTGGATCATGTTGCCCAAAACTGTTACACAATCTAAAACTACAGTATGTGAGTCAGAATATAGTTTGGCCTTGCTTGGTAGTAGAGAGCTATTTTCTAGCTGAGGTATCCATTGTAAACAGTACCACAGCACAGCCCTGAGGTAGTGTCAAAGAAATGTTGCACAGAGAAAGCAGCAGAGGGCGTATTTTCATTTCTTTTATAAATTGTTTTTAATGCAAAAGCTGCTTGAGGGCCCTTGCAAGAAATCAGCCAAGGCTCTTTCCTCCATCCATATTAAAAGGTGCTTTCTGTTTTCTTTACAGTAGAAGAGCATGACAGCTATTAGAATCCACATGACAAGTCAGAGGAAGGCAAGAACTTCTTCCCACTAATTATGCACTGCAGCTACTATAACATGGTCCAATAAACCCGAGTGTTGAGTAATCTCTCAAAAGCTACAGGGTAGCAAAAACAATGGACAACCATGTTTTCTGGGTTAAGATACCTTACTGCACATTACCACTTTATAATAGGTAAAGAAGCACAAATTGGGAGAGAGAAGAGAACAGGCTTAAGTCAAATTTGTGACGCCTTTACTTCACTCTGTAAAATAAAAATTCAAAATTTAAACAGCACTATTGGCAGCTGTGGCCACATATGGGGCTTTACAATCTCAACAGTATTTATTTTTGGCAGAGGGTGGGAGGGAAGGAAAGGGAATTTAGAGGAATAAGTTAATTTTTAGACTAATGGAAGGAAAAAAAGACAAGTAAACAAGAACCCTAGATCAAGACAAAAGAATGTGAACACAAAGGGGAGCTACCCCATCACTGAAAAGTGTCATGATCATTCCTGATCTCAAAATCCACACAAACATCAGTAACTAACATTTCATACTACCTACTTACAACTACTGTTGTTGTTAGGGGACAGTGCAAACTCACAACCACGAGCAGCCACTCAAATACAGCATAATTCCCCTCCCTTCCCTGTCCAGCTCACCCTTAAAACACAAAATTTAAAAACATCAATTCTTCGTTTGGCTAGGATACTGCAAAAACAGAAATTCATTTGCTTAGCAGTACAGAGGCCTTTTCTTCAGAGATGCTGTAAAATATATTTTTAAAATGCCTCCTCTCCAATAAGCCAACACAAGCGTTTCCATGGGAGTGGCCTCCCATTCAATTTCATCATCCCCTTTTAAAAATTATATATATATATAGTACAATAAACAAATACAGCGCATCTAAACTGCATATTTATCATTCATTATATAGAGTTAACTTCAGAGCCCAGCTTCCCTGGATGCTAAGTATACAAACTAGAAACTATCATTATGGTACATAAGCCAAGGAGTTTTTTATAGTGTAGTCTAGTCTCCCAGGTTGAATATATTAATGTGTTAAGGAGAACAAAACGCAATCCGCTTTGAGACACTCTTTAAAAAAGAAAACAACTGGAAATAGGTGGGGGGTTTTTTGTGGGCCACACACACAATCGCTGTCGGGTCACTTTCCACTGATGCGGCCTCAGTCAAAAGGGGAAAAAACAAACAAACCACCCAACCCATCCATCGCCAACAACCCGGCCAGTCCCGAAGCCAGGCGGCTGCGGCCCCTTAGCGGAGTTTCTTGCCCAAGGCGGTCCGGGCGGTCCGGAGCGGCTGGGGCTTGGCGGCACCGGCCCGCATTTTGGAGAGGGGGCAGTACTTGATGGTGTGGGCATTGTCCCCACTGGCCCCGCACAGCGGGCACGTGTATCTCCGCAGCACCGGGCACAAGACCCGGCCGTCGGGGCCCTTGAGGATGTGGGTGGTGTAGAGGGCCACGGCTTCTTTGTTATTCCGGCAGAAGACGCAGACCTGCAGCTCGGGCTTGAGCAGCCGGGCGCCGGGCTTCGGGGGCGCCGGGAGCCGCCCGCCGCCCCACGCGTGAGGGGAGCGGTCCCGCGGCAGGTGGGCCGGGGAGCAGTCGAAGAGCAGCGCGGCGGGGCCGGCGCGGCCGGAGAAGGGGCTGAAGTCGGCGAAGCGCTCCTCCAGGAAGCTCTCGCCGCGGGGGTGGCTGCACAGCTCCAAGTCGTGCAAGTGCAAGGCGCCTTCGAAATAGGGGGTCCCCGCGTCCTCCTCGTCCTCGTCGTCCTCCTCCTCCTCGTCCTCCTCCGGAGCCGGCTGCACGGCGGCGGCCACCACCACGGAGCGGGGCTCGGTGCCGAAGCCCTTCTCCTCGCCCACGGCCTTGGTGATCAGCGTGGCCAGCCCCAGGTAGTCATTCCACGAGTTGAACGCGTTCCCGTACGCGGGGTGGCTCTTGGCCCCGTAGCGGGCGCCCTGCAAGAACTCCACGGGCGGGTGGGGCGGCTCCAGCTTGCCGGGGGGGAACGTCTCCATCGGAGGCTTCACACCGCGGAGGGGGAGTGGGCGAGACCCCAGTCCCAGCCGCCGCCTCCTGCGCGCTGCAGCCGCGACTCCGGGGCTCGCCCCGCGCGCGCGCGCCCAGCCGAGCCAGCCCGCAACCAAGGCGGCTCTGCGCGGCGGCTCCAGATACATTCGGGGGTGGGGAGAGAGGAGGCGGCTCAGCCCAGGGGCCGCGGCGATTGGCCGCCGGCCAAAGCAGCCGCTGCACCGCTCGGGCCGCCCATTGGCGGAGGCGTTTCGCCGCGTTCGGTCTCCTGCAGCTGTGTGTGCACGGGCGGGGCCGCCCCTCGCCTTTGATTCGGAGCAGGTGAGAGGCCTCCAGCCCCTGGATACGGAGTCTTGGCGAATGCGCGCGCGCGCGCACACACACATATACTGCGTCACATGGGGGTAGGTAGAGCTGGGACTAGCCCAGCCCTTCTTCACCACCCCCAGCTGGGCATCGTGATGTGCAAAAATCAGCAGCCTCTTGCCAAGTTGTGGCTGCCTAGAGCTCAGAGCAAGGCCACTGCACTACTAGGTATTGCCCTTCCTACATAGGGGTGGCCGGGGTTTGCGTTCTCTGCATTCCA
This sequence comes from Dermatemys mawii, assembly GCA_007922305.1. NCBI lineage: Eukaryota > Metazoa > Chordata > Testudines > Dermatemydidae > Dermatemys > Dermatemys mawii. Next base: position 1,792,321 of record ML677335.1, on the reverse strand, counting down.
TGCAAGATGGATGCAGTGATACTGACCTACCTCAAAGGGGTGTTGTGAGATTTCATGAGACCCTGATCCTGCAGAACTGTGCTGCCTGGGAAAGACTCTTGCATCCAGACTGAGCCCCTTGATTTCAGTGGGGTATAAGCAGGTACCAGGGTCATCTTGCATGGAAAAGTTTGTAGGAGCAGGGTTATAATAAACATTTGCAAAGCACTTGCTGGTTTTCAGATATAGAAAGCCTGTTGTGAAATGCTACGTATCACTACATACAAACCTTCAAAAAAATAGTATCCCCAAAAAGCCAACTCACAAGGACCCCCAGACAGAATTGGCCTAGCTCAATGTGTGCAGCTTTACAACAACAGCAGCCTCAGGCAGACTACTAAGTACTTGGCAGAGCAAGCTCAGCTTTCCAAATGTAGAAAAACATGGGGTCTGTTTCTATCGCAAACTGAGATATTACCCCTGAAAAGAAGGGCTAGAAACTCCACAAAATCTGCTGGGGACTCTACTATTGCTACTGATTTTAAGTAGAAGACAGATGCTGTGGTGATGGGTGGGAGTATAAAACCCTAAGCTAGCTAGCTTCTGACTTCGCTTACACTTGTGCACACTAGGATCAGTTCCCCTGAACTCAACAGTATCACATCGGTTTTCATTCAAGATCACTGTTTATTTCCCCCCTTTCTTGGGCCCACTGTCTCTGAGCAGCTGAAAGGTACATTCCTATTTTTTAAACAAAACCTATAAACAGTGCTAGAGTCTGTGTCTGTGTTATTATAAACTGGAAGGAAGACAGGCAAAGGCAATAAGTTTGTAGAACTGAGAAACTCATCCTCCCAGATTATGCAGCAGATTTCTGCAAATTCAGAACGGTCAGAAGCCCATCTGGCCATGAAGAAACTGAAATGGTTTTGAAAATAAAGTTTTTAATGACAAATGGCCTTTTCCTGGCTGTCTGCTGCTGATAGCCATCTTGCAGAAGAGACCTCGCTTGCAACACTGAGCTCTAATTAGTTTCCAACCTTCCTTAATATTAGCGTAACAAAGAAAAAAAGCTCATGTTAAAAATAACATTTGATTAAAATATAGAACAATGAAGTTCTTTGTAAACAGCCTGGGAGTTTTATCTGTCTATCTATGTACTTTGATCTTAATTCGTGCCAGCCTGGACCCTGGCAGAATACGCTGAAGCAGAAGAAAGTCTGCAGGGGGAAGAGATTATGGGATCTACGGAAAACAGCTGTGATTTTCCTTACTTCAAGGAACCTAAAATCAGTACCACTCTGAAAGTGTGTGGGACTGCCTGGTTTGGAGGAAAAGGTGTCACCTGGGTAAGCTGAGGTATATGCAGATTCAGAGCATCTACTTCACAATCGCCAGTGTATCAGGCTGGAATAGGGGTGCTATAAAAAAAGTCCAAGAGAGACAGGAGGTAGGGGTCTGACATAGAATCACTTGAGATCAATAGGCATTGTTAGATCTTAAGGTCTTTTTTGTTCTGTGTCTGTAAAGTGTCTAGCATAAGGGGGTCCTGGTCCTTGACTGGTGCTGTTACAAGACAAATAAATACTGAATTAATAATATAATATATCAGGCTTTGGATCAGGCCCTTATATAGGTAGTGTTCTAGTAGTGCCACAGTGGAGGTGAATCTGGCCCACAGAAGTTAGCTCCTCATATTGATGGGGTCACACAAGTAATGGATGCAAGTGGGGTCAGAAATACAGCTGCAATGAAAAAATAGTATTAATGTCAAGCTCCTAGTAAGAACTGCTGGTCTGAGCAAAGCAGGTTCTGTTTTCTTTTTAGTGGTAAATCTCTCTTCCCAGCTGCCACCAACACCTTGGTTCCTATCTGACAGACGTTTCCTTTGTAATTAAATAAGGATTAGACTGTAGTTGTTTGCTGTTTAAATACTTGGGATTAGCTAAATTAAATATCAGTTCTCCTTTATGCTAAAGCTGCTCTGTGCCACTCTGGCAGTGTAAAGGAAGCTTGGTCCAGAGATTAGAGCACTGACCTTGCACTTGGAGGACTGTCTTCAATTCTGTCCTTTGATCCAAACTTCCTGTGTGATGTTTGGCAAGTGAGTCATTCTGGTTTTAGGCTTCATGGTGATACAAAAAACCTCCCAGTGAATGCTTTAGGCACCTAAACTCAGCACCTAAGTTTTCAAGGTAGAAGTTCTCTCTGCCTCTGGGCATGTGCAGTTCCATCTCCTACCTAAGCCCTAGAGTGATCCATGAACTAGGGGAAGATAAGTGTTTACCTGCCTAGCTCATATGCAAGCCTAATCCAGTAGGCTTGCTCTGAGTCACACATGTTGACATCGGCCAGGATGTAACTTTTACCCCAGTGGTGAGAGCACCCTCCTGGGAGATGGAGACCTAGGTTCAATTCTCGCTGCTGTCTGGGTGGGGAAAAGGATTTAAATGGAATGCTTTAACCGCTGGTCTAAAAGTTATAAGACGAGTGGCACCGTCTTCTCCTCCAGCCACTTTGTGTGGGAGGAGGCAGGTGCCTAACTCAAGAAACACCGAGGGTTCCTAAGACTCCAGGAGAGAGGTTTCCATCTGTGGATCGCTGGGCAGAGCTGGGCACCTCCCCACAGCTTGGACTTTTAGGTAACTACCTTTGTGAGAGAGCAGGGCTTACGGCACACTGCTCTCCTCAGCGTCTCCCATGGCTTGGCTTAGGCGTCTCACCACCTAGCATGTTAGCTTTTAAGGCTCACATTCTAAAGTGCCTATCTCTAGGGAGCCTTGGCCCCTAACTCAGGCTTTGTGGATCACAGTGTTGTTCCTGTGTTTTTTTTTTCTCTAGGCATTAAAAATTAGACATGATTCTAAACATTGCAATACCTAAGTCCCTTCCTTAGCCTCTCTGTCCCTCAGCTCTCTATCTACAAAATGGAGACAACAGGGGTGTTGTAACAATAAATGTTAAAAGATATGAGGCACTCCAATACTATGTGTGTGGGGGGTCTACATAAGTAACTAAGAGACAGTCGTGCACGTATTGACTATACAGGAGTATTAATAGGATTATAGTTACTAAAAATAGTTGGAAAAAATTGAAATTTTTCAATGAAAACTTTAGCCCATTTCTGAGTAGCTCTTATAGAGATGCTCATTCTTCAGTGCTGATATCACATCACACACAGGTAGGTTGCTGCACCATTGGCCTCAATGCAGGGTTTGACACTGGCAAACTCTTTCTCTCTTTAGTGGAGCAGGAGGACCCTTAAGGAGAGAGCCAACCAGTGCTGCTACACGAGTGCTGCCTCTCTGAACACAAACGACTGGTCTGTTTTTTCAGAGGGGCTGAATGCTTGAAGAGTCCAAAAGTAACCAGTGAGGTCTTCTCTTCAGGAGACCAGCACTTGCACTCTAGAAAATCAGACCCTTATGCAGCTGACACTGCTCACCCTCTTTTTGTCTAGGCATTGGTGGCCTTGGGACTTAAAGTGAATAATCTCCTGTCATTTGTGCTATGACATTTATGGCTAAGTATTACAGAAGTCAGAGAGGGAAAAGACATATTGGTTTGTTCTGTCAGTTTCCATTCTATTGTAGGGAATAGTGTAAAAAATATCTACACCATGAAAATATTGTAAAATGATATGTCTGTTGTTAGCCCTGCAGTAGCATTGACATCATATCCATTGACTTCTCTGATGGAGCTAATGTGTGATGACATTGCAATGCAACTACTGGGCATGAGGCATGTTGAAAGCACTAGTCTATTGCCTTATCTGTCCAGACTTTCTTTTAATAACCTGTCATGTTTCATAAAGGGAATGAGACTCCTTCCCTGAGTGTGCTGTTTTCATGGTGATATAACTTCAGAATTGTTAGAATTTACTCCTCCTATAGACCTTGGATTGGCTTATTGGGTGCTATATTACTGTGCAAGTGTAGGTAGGATGACCAGATAACAAATGTGAAAAATTGGACCTTTTTTTTCCAGGTGGCGTATAGTTGCCTATATAAGACAAAGCCCCTAATATTGGGACAGAACCAATAATATCTAGACGTCTGGTCACCCTAAGTGTAGGAAACCTCTCTATTGACAGGATTAGTGCATCAGTGGAAATAACAGTTTTATTGGCCATTTTCATGCTGCAAACAAAAAAATGCTGTGAAGAGTAGCTGCTGGATGAGGCGCCGATCATGCCTCATGCTAAATACCCCACTTACAGGGTGGCTCAGTTGTTTTTAGATCCAGTGGACGTATCCAAGCACCAAGTCACAGTTTGTTCTGCCAGGGAGAGAATCCTCTTGGACCATTGTTTCCCAGCATGGAGTGAGAGAAGACTCCCCGTTTCACCATAAGCTCTTTCCACCCTGCAAAGACGCAGGCTGCACAGTATCATTGTCGTTGGCGTGATGCACAACCGCATAACTGGTCAGGGAAATCTTTAGAGCAGAAAGCAAAAATGATCCAATAATTCTTTTAATTAGAATGAATGAAGGGAATATGTACATATATTGGGAGCGTCATCCAGGAGAGCAGTCAAATTGGAGATTGAGTTGCGAGAGAGATCTTACTCCAAGGGATTGTTTGCTCCCTTTTGGATTAGGAGGATTTAGTGTCTGTGAATGGTGATGTATGGTGTATCTTATGAAGCTTGCAGTCCTGGCAACGTGGAATTATGTTCAAGCTTTTCTTTGAAACCTCTGTGGATGATGAAGCTGCTTTTTATTTAATGTGGGAGATGTTGACAAGCATGCCCAAGAGACCTGGGGAGCTCTTGAAAGAACCTTATAAAATATTAGCTTCACTGATGCTTTTTGATGATTCCACCCCACGCCCTAAGGATCAAGGAGCTGTTTGATTCTATCACCAATGAAAAATACATTAGGTGTCCACATAAGAAAGATACTCTGTGTTGATAAGATTGCTGGGGTAGCATTTAGTGACCTTGTCCAAAGCCTTTGGTTTAATAGATCATGCATTGTTTGGAAATGAAGAAGTTTATAGTGCAGTGTTACTCCTCTGGTTAAGAGATTGGAAACAGCTGGTGGGACAAAAATAGGTAGGTTAGAAAAGACATAAACTGAAGAGGATGGAGAGCAAGGACTCAATGATTGGAATATTTTCAAGTGCCGCGGTTCTAATGTTAAATATTTGGGTAAAGTATAGACTCTATTTAATTTTCTTTTTCTACGAAGAAAGTGATGTTTTAAAGCTAACTGCAAAAACCATTGTCATTCTTGACCAACATTTCTTTGTGGATTTTTATTGTTTGTCTTGCCGTAGTGCCTGCGAGCTCCAGTGATAGACCAGGATCCCATTGTGCTGGATGCAGTACAAATACAGAACAAAAAGACATGGGGGACGTGCATGTTACATTTAACATGCCTTGAAGAGTCATTTCCCCATAAAATCAGTCTATTGGAACAGAGACATTGACAATACTCTTAGGCTTTTTCTGACACACTGTTGAGCAACACTGTAATTTCTTTATAGGCAAGGAAGATGATGAAAGATGTCAGATGCTGAGCTATCAACATCAGGGATTCTCAACCTACATTTCTTAGTGTGGACCATACCTGTCTCACTCAATCATTTGAATCCACCCACACTCCCTCTTCCAACTGCTTAACAACTCTGTGGCACCTGCAGCAATCGCTAATGTGCACAAGTAACAGCAGTCAGGAATTAAATGTATTTTTAGCTGCCTTTTAATTTCATTCAGCAGCTGGAAAGATGGAGAAGCACACAGTGCCATCTGACCAGCCAGCTCTCTGCAGAGCACACTCTGAGCACCTTTGCCTACACCCTCCAAACACAGCAAAACAGAAACGATCAGAGGAAAGTGGTGCTTCAGAATATGTGTAATTGTTTGGAGCAGTGACACCTTCAACTTGAAAATCACATCTGTGTATGAACTGTTGTTTAGGTGCAAAGTCAAGCACTTGAAAGTGAATAAATGCCAGAATTTAGGTTTAAGATTAGCAGCCGTGTTAGTCTGTATCCGTAAATAAGACGAGGAAGACTTTGTAGCGCCTTAGAGACTAGTCTCTAAGGTGCCAGAATTTAGGTTATTCACAACATCCACAGGATTTAAGCCTGAGCCTCTCACAGTGCAGTCCAGCCTGAGCTTTGAGAATAATAGCATTAATCATAGAATATCAGGGTTGGAAGGGACCTCAGGAGGTCATCTAGTCCAACCCCCTGTTCAAAGCAGGACCAATCCCCAACGAAATCGTCCCGGCCAGAGCTTTGTCAAACCTGACCTTAAAAACCTCTAAGGATGGAGATTCTACCACCTCACTAGGTAACCCACACCAGTGCTTCATCACCCTCCTAGTGAAAAAGTTTTTCCTCATAGCCAACCTAAACCTCGCCTCGCCCTCTGCAACTTGAGACCATTACTCCTTGTTCTGTCATTTGCTACTACTGAGAACAGTCTAGATCCATCCACTTTGGAACCCCCCTTTAGGTAGCTGAAAACAGCTATCAAATTCCCCCTCATTCTTCTCTTCTGTAGACTAAACAATCCCAGTTCCCTCAGATGTACTCCAGCTTCTTAGTCATTTTTGTTGCCCTCCACTGGACTCTTTCCAGTTTATCCACATCCTTCTTGTAGTGTGGGGCCCAAAACTGGACACACTACCCCAGATGAGGCCTCACCAATGCCGAATAGAGGGGAATGATCCCGTCCCTTGAGCTGCTGGAAATGTCCCTACTTATACAACCCAAAGTGCCGTTAGCCATTTTGGCAACAAGGGCACACTGTTGACTCATGTCCAGCTTCTTGTCCACTGTAACCCATTGGTCCTTTTCCTGCAGAACTGCTCCCTAGCTATTCGGTCCCTAGTCTGTAGCAGTATATGGGATTCTTTCATCATAAGTGCAGGACTTTGCACTTGTCCTTGTTGAACCTCATCAGATTTCTTTTGGCCCAATCCTCTAATTTGTCTAGGTCCCTCTGTATCCTGTCCCTACCCTCCAGCGTATCTACCACTCCTCCCAGTTTAATGTCATCTGCAAACTTGCTGAGGGTGCAATCCATGCCATCCTCCAGATCATTAATGAAGATATTGAACAAAACCGTCCCCAGGGCTGACCCTCGGGGCACTACACTTGATACCGGCTGCCAAGTAGACAGGGAGCCATTGATCACTAACCACTGAGACCAATGATCTAGCCAGCTTTCTATTCACTTTATACTCCATTCATACAGCTCATACTTCTTTAACTTGCTGGCAAGAATACTGTGGGAGACCATATCAAAAGCTTTGCTAAAGTCAAGGAATAACACATCCACTGCTTTTGCCTGATCCACAGAGCCAATTATCTCATCATAGAAGGCAATTAGGTTAATCAGGCATCACTTGCCCTTGGTGAATCCATGCTGACTGTTCCTGATCACTTTCCTCTCCTACAAGTGCTTCAGAATTGATTTCTTGAGGACCTGCTCCATGATTTTTCCAGGAACTGAGGTGAAGCTGACTAGCCTGTAGTTCCCCAGATCTTCCTTCTTCCCTTTTTTAAAGATGGGCACTACATTAGCTTTTTTCCAGTCATCCAGAACCTCTGGAACCTTAGCTGGCAGCAGAAGACTATTACCATGGGTATGGCAGGATTTGAGTTTCTGAGGCTATATGGCAGGCCCAGTAGGAATCTTTTTCTTTCTCTCAGGAGGCTCGGGGAACTCCCATAGTAGGCACTGATGAAGGAGCCTAGGCTGGCTTTCTCTGAACTCCTTCTGGAGAGGCTATCTACTTCTAGGGTTCTCAGTACAGTGTGTGCTTCTGCTGTCACTGTTTTGATAATGGCATGGATATGACCTTGGATGAGAATGTTTACCTCCACTTATTATTTTGGCATAATGCCAAATATTTGTTGGCAACCCAGCACAGGGAAATGGGACTTTTCAAAAGTTTATTGCTCAGCTAAACTGGAATGGAATTTTCTGGGACAAAGAAAAGGAATTTCTCTGCACCCCAGGCTTCCTCCCTGCCAAAAGTCAAAGGCCTTCTGCAAACAATGGAGATAGTAGCACTAGTCAAATAAAAGGTCACAAGAATATTTTATAATGGAAAATATTAGCCAGTCTAAATGCAGGGACTATTACCAGGTCCCCCTATAACATACCAACTGTAAATTTCTTCCCTTCCTTCATATATATTTAATATAAAGAAGAAAACATAGGTTATTAAAACTAACAATTTCAGATTTATCCACCTGAGCTCCAGCACATCATAAATACAATCCAGCAAGCTAATGTTTATCACCAGAAGTATATTTTTCTGAGGTGGTTCTAACTCACATTGATAGCTGGGGGGAGGAGGGAAATGTGAAAGGAGCATAGATATTCATATATTCTGTTTTAATGAAAATCAGTTTTTATGGAAACTGAAAAGAATCTCTTATTTTCGAGCAATTCGTGCTTTTGCATTTTGCAAATATGTCAGAGGAACAAATATGACAAATTCTACAAGTATGTCAGGTCTTAAATGTAGAATATGATTTTTCTTTTAAAGAAAACGAGTTCCGTTTGAAATTTAATGGGACTTCTACAAAGGAGTGTTTTTAATGAGGAACAGCACAATATAGTTGTAAATTTTGCAAGTTTAAAATTAATGGCATAAAACCATATAATATTACAATGACTTATTTCTGTATAATATAACTCTGGTTTGCAAAAGGTGTTTATATTTATCTGGGCTGTAAGCATACAACAACCTTTCCATTATAAAGATGCAAGTTACCCCTCTAACACTTAAAGACAGTCTTTTTATCCTACAAATTGGTTTGCAACTTGGGGTCCAGAAGGGATATTTTGGGTGAATTGGCCAGGCCAATGTGGAGATACAAGGGCCAGATCCTCAGCTGGTGTGGGTCAGAATAACTCAGGGGTCTCAAGCATACGAGCCGCGTGTGGCCTACGGGGTTATTTCCTGTGGCCCACCAAGCTCCCTGCGCGCGCTCCCAGAGTTATTTCCTGTGATCGTCAAGCTCTTCTCCCCCAGCTGCACCACATCCTTGCTCCTCTGCCTACCTCCAGGCACTTCTCGCCACCAAACAGCTGTTTGGTGGCACTTAGCGCTTTCCAGGATGGAGGGGGGAGAAGTGGAGAGCCGCATGCTCAGGGGAAGAGGCAGGGCAGGGATTTGGGGAAGGTGTTGGAATAGGGGCGGGGATGGGGCAGACTTGGGGCGGGAACTTTGGAGAAGGAACACCACCTCTGCCAATCCCAGCTAAGAGCCATTGATGGACCTATCCCCCATGAACTTATCTCATTCTTTTTTTGAATTATGTTCTAGTCTTGGACTTCACAACATCCTCTGGCAAGGAGTTCCATAGGTTAAGTGTGCGCTATGTGAATTAATACTTCCTTTTGTTTTAAACCTGCTGCCTATTAATTTCATTTGCTGACCCTCTAGTTCTTGTGTTATGAGAAGGCGTAAATAACACTTCCTTATTTACTTTATCCAAACCAGTTATGATTTTATAGACCTCCATCATATCCCCCCATTTCCCCTTAGTTGTCCCTTTTCCAAGCTGAACAGCCTCAGTCTTACAAAGCTCTCTCTTTCGGAAGCCAGCTGTTCCATACCCCTAATAATTTTTGTTGCCCTTTTCTGAATCTTTTCCAATTCTAATATATCTTTTTTTTTTTTTTTGAGATGAGGCGACCATATCTGCACACAGTACTCAAGTTGTGAGTATACCATGGATTTATATAAAGGCAATATGATATATTCCGTCTTATTATTTATCCCTTTCTTAATGATTCCCAACATTTTGTTAGCTTCCTGGAGAGGCTTAGCAAGTTTTGTTTGTTACATTTTAGCAACCATTAGTGCCTTTTGGAATTTTGAGGAGAGGTCGCCATATTTTGGAAGTTTATTACTTCTGAACTTGGAATGTCAGCATGATTTATCAGCATGTAATGGATGCTGCACTTCTGCTGTTAAATCTGGAATAAAAAAGGAGGACCCCAATTCAGCAAATCATTCTAAGCATGCGCTTAAGTGCTTTGCTGAATTGGGGAGAAGTTTGACAGATTCATAAAGCAGTTTGGTTTCAGAAGTCTGCACGGTTTCTCAGGCGTAGAGGGAAACAATGTTGACTGTGACACTGAGTGAAATCTTGGTTTCATTGAAGTAAATGGAAAAATTCCCAATAATTCCAATGGGGGCCAGGATTTCATCTATTTACTTCAAAGGGATTTAAGCACATGCGTATGCTTTGTTGAATAGGAGCCTAAATGATGATACAAAATTCAAGGAAATGGCAAAACAGGCCTGATGTGCTTTTTTTGTTAAGGGAGTTAGAAACAAAGAGAGGGGTTTCAGTTTTTGAAGTCTTTGGCTGTCTTGTTTGAAAGGAATATATCAAACAAAGTTTAGCCTAGAAACGCCACATTCCTTTTATTCATCTGTCCTCTCTGAAAATTAGTGCCCTGGAGAATTTCTGGGAAAGGTCTGATATGTATGTTTGGATTTACTGCTGTTAGTTTTTGAACGTCATTGAATACTAACGCATATTTCTAATGTCTGTAAGGACTCCTGTAATTTTTCTGAGTACTGCATGGCTGCTTAGGTGAAGAGGGTATTCCTGCAGCATCCCTAAGCAAACCAGACAGGTTAAAAGACTTCAGGAAGTCTACATATTTAGCTTTGAAGAATTTTTGGTGCACATCTAGCTAGCAGATGACCAGTGTATGCTAATTAACCGAGCTGTCATGTAGAGAAGCAATCTACATGACAATTTATATTGGTATTTTTCCTTGACGACTTCCTTAAAATCCTAAGAAAATTCCCACACAGTTTTGTTAAATCATTAGTTAAGGGTGAGCCTACTATTAAGAGGGGAAAACCTAGAAATAAAAAACCCACAACCCCTCAAACACACTGGAAATCCTGGATAAAGGCAACCTGCAAAGGAAATAAAATTATGCCCTTTTTTTTCTTCCTTTGAGTGTAAAAAGAAAATCATAGGGTTTCTTTGGTTTCTTATATTACAAATTCAGGTCTTGTCTGTTGTGAAAGACTGATGGAAAAACTAGTGAAACAATTTACATCACAGAGGTCAAGAGTTCAAGTTACGCAACTGAAAGGGGAAGGCATTATTAACCAGACTATGATTTACATTTATTTTCTTTGTTTCTCCTGGTGGTGTTTTTAACTCCCATTAAACTTCAAAGATTAATTAACATTTTGGATAAAGGAAGCCTTTGTTAAAGATTGAACACTGTCACCCTGAGCATTCACAGTGAACATAGTCTACCTGGGACATCTAAGGGTATGTCTACACAGGAGCTAGGCAACTGCAGCTGGCCTGTGTCAGCAACTTGGCTCGCAGGGCATGAGCTATGAGGCTATATCATTGCTGTATAGATGTCTGGGATCTGGCTGGAGCCCAGGCTCTAGGACTTTGCAAGGTGGGAAGGTCCCAGGTCTTGGGCTCCAGTTCGAGTCCGAAGTCTATGCAGCAATGAAACCATCCTACAGCCTAAGCCCTGCAAGCCCAAATTAGCTGGTATGGTCTAGCTGAGGGGTTTTCTTTGCTGTGTAGACCTGCCATAGGACCTCTAGCAAAAAGAGACCAGCAAACCAGATCCGGCATCTCCTACTCTTGTGAAAAGTGAGACTGGATCTTAATGATCACAGCTTCTCATAGCTTCAGTTTTGCCTCACTTGAAAGACAGATATATCCCAGTCTGGCTCTAATTATATATTTTTCTACTAAGGTTAAATGCATTTTGATTTATGGGGAGATTTTCAAAAGTGCCTAAGGGATTTGAAGCACAAGTCCCTTTGATTTTCAATAAGAATTTTGCTCCTCAGTCTCTCAGGTGCTTTTGAAAATTTCCTCCTAAATACACAAACCACTAATTACATACCAGAATTGTATCTCAAATTTTGTTCTTAACAATATAATTTCAATTGAGAAGTGACTGGTAAGATTACTTGCATGATTGCACTTTCAGCCATTAACCAAAAATGCTGGTTAAAGTAGTTAGTACAATTTAAATTGTGATTTCTTGGAATATTTACAGTGGAATCTCCTTATTACTAGAAACTGTCAGTATTGTGGTAATAAGAACATGCAAAATGTTGTGTGGCTGGGAGAGCAGATGTGATTTTTTAAAAAATGGGCAAACTCTGCTCTCAAACATGCATGATGGATTTTGAGATTCTAGACTGCCTACTGACACTGATTCAATGTGCATCTGCACATGCAGAGGGAACAGACAATATAATAATGAAATATATTTTTACATAATATATAGAGTCACAGATGTGCCTGATGCTTTACAAACACATAGATCAAGTCTGAAACCAAATTCTACCTAAACAAGTTCCAAAGACATTGGAAAAATTCGAGCCAAATCTCCAGAACTTGGTGGAATGTATGGGAAAAAATGGTATGTTTGAAGGGGAGGGGATGTGGAAGATGTCCTACTATGTTAGTTTATCCAGGCAGAAAGTTGGCAAGATCCCATTGGCAGGCAACTGATGGAGAAAACTGAGAGCTTAGCTTGTAAGTTAGGCATTCCAGATTTCACTGTAACTAATGGGAATGCTAGAAAGATGGAAGTATAGATATCATACAGTTCAAGCAGCATCATAGCAAAAGTACAGATGTGGATGACACTGTTCCAGAATGTTGGGTTATAAAAGCGCCCCTGGAATTCATGAAGGGGAAGAAACAAAACACAAAAGATGAATTAAGTGCTAGAGGAAAAAGGAATGGACAGGTGTCGTCTGGGTGGAATATTGAAATATAAATATTAAGATGTGGCTCGACTCTTGTGCATAAATAGTTTAAGATAGCAATGCTATTTAGTGAACAAGGATGGGAAAATGGATCCCGCTGCTATAGGAACAAGTAAGACTTAAAGGTTGCTTTAAGGGTGTGAAGATAAGACTGGTGCTGTATGAAGCCAGCAAGAATGTACAGGTGAGACATATGGAAGAATTATTTGTATACAATATTAGGCAGAGATGCACGTCTGAAAAAATGCCTTTAAAATGCAAAGTGTCTGGAGAGTCCACTTAAAATTGGCTCCAATGTTACATTTTGTGAGCACAAACATTTATAGCTTTTATAAGACCAACAGAAATATGCCACTTCCCTCTGTGCTGTCCCTCCCCCTTTTTTTTTTAAAAAAGAGCACCAATAAACACAGTTGGTTTTTAAACAAACAGCCCCTTGCCAAGTCTGAAACCCAAAAGTTAGAGCAAATGTGAAAGCGAAACCAGTGATCAATAGAAATGAAGCTGAGTTAATTGATTTTCATTTGTCCAAAATCAGAAGAAGGTAAGAAGTAAACAGAAAAGAAGTGAGTAACTAGTACGTTTTTTTAAAATATCCCTTTTTAACAATCTGTGGTGGTTTTGGTAGCACAGGTAAATAAATTTGTTACATGTGATATTTAAGCTTTGTGTCCCTTGAAAAATAATCAAATGCATAATGTGAAACTGAAAATGTTTCTTGGGAACATATCTATTTCATTGAAACGTTTGACAAAAATTATCAATGTTTTGTTTTGAAAAGGTTAAAGCCTTTCATTTCAACTTGGTTTCAACAGATGTATATTACAAACGATGAAGCCAAACCAGAAGGCTTTGACCTTCTTGAAATGAAGCACTTCAGTAAGCTTGCCTCAATATTTCAAAACCAGATATTTTATTTTGTGAAAAGTTTGACTTTTTCTTCTGGTATGGGATGAAAGGAATTTCAGAATTTCCTGAAAAATTGATATTGAATTCCAAGCAGGAATTTTGTGTTGTCACCTGTTAATACATTGCAGTTGAGAGGAGAATATGGGTTTAATGTAAGCTTTTATGAGTTCATCAATGCCGAATAATATAATAGTATCATTGTGTCTGAATGCTAAGGCTTAAATATCTAGATGCAGATGAATCTTGGGGGAACGCTGAGGATGGCAAAGAATGGTTGTGATGACAGATTTCATTCAGCTGATAAAGAAAGGGAAGTTGAAAATCCATTATGGAACAAGGATGCCTCACAACTGGTTATGGTGACTTAATAGTTGCCACAAGCCCTGCTTTTCACTACTGCTGTTTCAGACAGTAGATTAAACTAGCTGTTTGCATTGCTGCTGAAGGCCTGGGAAATGTCACAACCCATCATAGCACAGGAATTTGAAGATGTGAGATTATTCAGCATGTTTTACAGCATGATTTTATAATTGAAAATATAATGATATCTGAAGGTTAGAGTTTCTGTGGAATGAAACAAATGAGAATTTCATGAATGCTCCTTAAATCTAGCCCAGTGAATGGAACTTGGTGTTTTATGGTTAGGAAGTCTTTGGGTGGAATTTTTACTATTAGAAAGAGTTCTGCAGAAAGACTGCTATTAATATTTTAATGTACAAGGGATCTGCACAAGTTCAATCTTTTGGCCGTGTGATCAATCTGACATTTTGTGCGTGGGGATGTTTTGTCTTTTTTTAATTAAATTTTTATTAGATTCACTCAGTCACACATTTTCTGAAACCCTGCCCTGTGTTCCGACTTCAATTTGTTTATTCTCCTCCTGGAATCACCCAGATAAAATGTAACTCCTGCTTTTCTTTCTTTTTCTTTCTTCTTCTTCTTCTTCTTCTTTTTTTTTTTGGTAGGACATGCTTGGTTAAAAATTCAACTCCTCTCCAATAAGTTGTTTTGGAGACTGTTCCCTGTAAATAGTATATATTGTGCCAAATGCTCCTAAAATATTTGGAATTATATAAAAAGCTACCTGTAACTCAGTCTTGTAAGTGAGACATGTCAGTATATAGGGCCATATTATTTATACCCTTGCTCACGTGGAGTAGCACTTTACTCCACAAGTAGTCCTATTGTCTTGAACAGGATTACTGATTTGTGTAAGATGCTATTCTTAGTCAATAGTGACTTATATTGTCTGGCCCTTGGATTTGAGCTATTTTACTGTATTGGCTACATATGCATTTCTAGTCCTGATATGGATGCCAATTCAAAGCAGCATGCAAGTATAAAGATTTTCTCCATATGTATCCTGCTACAATGTTCTATGACTACTTGCTAGGATGCTCAAACTCATATCAGTGTAGACAGATTTTTATCTTATAAAGAAATAAAGTTCTTTGGAAAGCATTACAGATACTCTAAGGATGCTGCACACCATGCTCAAAAATTGACTTACGTTTAGAAAAGAGAAGAGACGCAGAAGAAGGAGTTGGGAAACTTGACTTCCTTTGCAGCTGTGTGACAAGCTTCTTCTGTTTCTTTAGGCAAGTCATTTCAGCCACAATTTTCATGTTCCTACTAATTTTTGTTTGGATGCTTCATTTTTGGGGTCCCACATGGTGTTGGAAATTGTGGATCCCCAAAGGGGGTTGCTTGATATCAGAGGGAACTCTTGAAAAGATTAGCCTCTAGGTTTGATTCTCCACTGCCTTGCACCTTATGTAGTCAGTCATACCTTCTCAAAGTAGGAGTGATACTGTTAAATGGGAAATCACCACTCACTTGGACTTGAGACAGTGCTCTCTATCAGCGGTGCCCAATAGAAATTCAATGCTAGCCACACTGCTAGCCACACTTGTGATTTTGAATTTTGATTATTAACCACATTATAAAAAAGCCACATTAAGCCACATTATGAAAAAAATCACATGCATTAACCACAATTCAATAGCGTATTAGCCACATGTGGCTAGTGGCCAATGTATTGGACACCGCTGCTCTATATTCTTTGCCCAGGGTAAATGACTATACAAAGGCAGTAATGGATGAGGGATCTGGCTCGGATTCCACATCTGTAAAACGGGCGTAATAATACAGTACCTTCCTCACAGGGAGGCTTGTGAGGCTAAATTCATTATGCTGTGAGCAGAGGTCGAAAGGAAGGTGCTATGTACAGTAAATGCAAAATTTGTGGGTATAGTATATCTACAATATATTCTACTGTAATAGTATATGTTGATATATATACTATTACACACACATCTGGGTTAAACTGATGGATGAGATGGATTATAGAAATAGTCTGTTATCATTGTTGGTCTACATTTCATTTTTTAAATGCACATCTGTCACTAAAATACCCAGAAACCGCCCATTCCCAACAACTATTGTACAACTGAAAGATCAATTTCTAATGCATGACCATGTTTTTTGTTCCCTTACTGTGGAGACAGTCTGCAAAGAAAGCACAAGTTAGCTAACACACCTAGTCCCAGGACTGTCACCATCTTGAACCTTCTTAAAATCCAGGTTGGCTTTTACCCTATGGAAAAACAGAGGGATTAAATTTGAGAGGGTACATGTGATAGGCATCCGAACTATTTTCCAGCTTCAAAGTGGGTGTGTTCTCAGGGACGACAAAGAATTAAAAACTTTCATTTTTTTAAAACAAATCTTCACTGTTTGACAATGTTAATAAAGTTGCATGGATTGAACGAAATAGATCTTAAATTGATCTTTTTAAACTATTGCATCTTTTCTAATGTGTAATTGTGTGAATAACTGATTTTTTTAAAAATGTTGTTTGCTGGTGATTATGAAAAATATATTAAATTGTTTTGGATCAACTAGAACCCAATATTGGGGGAGGAGGGTTCAACACATTGAAAAGTTAACAAAAAACCTCATGTGGGGTCAAATAAAACGTCTTGTTCAACCTGAAATCATAGAGCCCTAGATGGGGTTAGAAGGGACCGTAAGAGTCATCTAGTCTAAACCCCCTGCCAAGACACAGGATTTGTTGTGTCTACAGCAAGACAGATGGCTATCCAGCAGCAGCTTCCTATTGAAAACCTCCAGCGAAGGAGCCTCCATGATCTCAACAGTCTGTCCTGTTGTCCTACTGTTCTTAGTTAGGGCGTTTTTTCCCCCTGAGATTTAATCTAAATTTATGCTGTAGTTTGAACCCATTGCCTCTTGTTTTGCCTTCTGTGGCAAGAGAGAACAACTTTTTCTCCAGTTGTGTCTGGCAAACAACTGCTGTTTGTCAGAATGGTGGAGGGTATTGAAATAAAATCATCGGCTAATTCCTATTTACAGTAGGATCTGCTGTAATATATTTCCCACAATGACTCTAAATCCCAACTGTTGCTCCCAGGCATTGAAATCTAGAGCAGTAGGTCTCCCAGGTCTAGGGTATTTATTTGTTTTATAGGCATTGGTATGACATTCACCTCCATACTATCAGAGCACCTCACTGTACCCACATGAGGCAGAAGAGTATTATCTCCATTTTACAAATGGGGAAACTGAGCACAGAGTGGTGAGTAAGTGATTTGCCCATGATCACATAGTAAGACTGTCCCTATACAGCCCAGATTGGATTCCCTGTCTTGTGCCTTAGTCACAAAACTGTCCTACCTCTTTAAAGAAAAAATCATTTGAAATCCCTTCAGATTTTGGTGACTCATTGCATTGGTCTTCTAGTTCACAGGCCTCCTGCATAAAATAGTCACATGATCCAGTTTAAATGCCAGTCCAATTTTCAAGAGTTGTATTTGTTCACTGGAAAGTGGAATGTTGGCTTAGAAAAACTCAGCTTTCATTGGGAGCTATTTGAAATCGGATAATCTCATTGGGATGAATACAGAAACTTTTCTCGTGTAAGCAGCCAAAATCTGGCACTAAAGAGAAATGCTTTGATAGGACACATGCCTTGTGTCTTTTGTACAGCAAAGCCTGATCCTGCACTTGTTGAAGTTGATGGTGAAACTCCCGTGCATTGCAATGATGTAGGATCAGGCTGAAATATTGGGGAGATTGGGTGAGCAAGTCCACCAGAGAACTGAGGCGAATAAATAAGCGACTGTTATCAGCTCATGGATAACAAATCCCTTTGGAAATGTGAAATGAATAACCCTAGGCATCTTTAATGCAGACGCGTGGTACTTGCAAGGGCTGGGGTTCAGATGCTCTCAACAGGGTTAGAGGTATAATGGTGAGATGACGGTGAAATAGCCCTTGGAAAATGTCCTCCATTGTGTTTGTTCAATAGCAGGTAAGCAATACCCATGCTCCATCTGTCATTCCTTGCATTAGAGCATCACTGTTGCTTTCTGTTGCATTCTTCTGACTCACTTTTCAAGACCCATAGTGGTAGACTATATTGGGGCTACTTTTTCACTGCCTTGAATCTTGTGTAGTCATTTGCCTCTGAGGAACAGGGAGTATCTTCCCATTATGTGTGTACAGCACCTAGCACAATGGGGCCTGATCCCCAACTAGGATCAGTCACAACACAAATAATAATCAACAATCAGCATTTACTCCTGCATAAAGTAGGTGCAAGGAGGGTATGTGATTCTAGCAGTCTGATTTGGTAGTACTATACTCTTCACCCACTCCGTTTGCCCACGTGTAAATAACAACACAAGATGTAAAGCGGTGGAGAATCATCCTCAGTGCATAATGGGTCTAACAGTGTTCTCAGGTACATAATTAAGCGCTTATTAACTTGGAGTTGTATCTGTGTCTCTGAGGGCAGAATTAGGCCCAATTCATTTAAAGTCAGTCCAGTTCCATTGAAGTCAATATGAGTCTTTCCGCTCACTTGAGGGGGCTTTGGATCAGACTGTTAGTGGTTATTAAACACATCACCCCAAACGGTATCTAGTCACACTCTGCCTACCCGATGCTAGCATCTGGCAGTGTGTCTTGGAGGTTCTGTTTGTTTGATACATGTCAATATACATGGAGTTGATCAGTAAGTGACGGAGAGGAATAGATCAGACAGATCATTCAATGCCTGAGGTGCAGGGTTGTAATTAAGTTTGGGGTGCAGTGGAAAGACAGCTCAAGTGTGAAAAGAACCCTTAAAAATGAGCATTTTGCTAAATTGATTTTGTTCCTCTGATTCACTGATATGGCGCCAGCTTTCAGTCACCCTGGAGTAGCTCACTGTTCACTCATTTTTTCCTTATTAATAAACAGGCTCAAGCACTTAAATGGAATAACATGCCGTGTGAAAAAATAACACAACTTCATGTCCTGGGAGGCGGGGAGAGGGCGGGGGGAGCATATATGTACAGGGAAACAGTCATATCTCTACACTTTTTGTTTACTGAAATAGATTGTTGCTTTGTTTCTTAGGACTTTACTCTGTGTTACAAGAGCAACTTTATTTCTCGTCTTATTTTGGGTATGTATTCATTTTTGAGTGACTCTTTCCTTTTTCAGCCAGTTCATCCATTTTTTAGTCAAAGCCAATCCTGTTTTCAGAGGAGTTTTTACATCAGTGGGGAAGATGCTGTCAGAATTGGAACCATTCAAATCCCATCATGAAGTGCAAAATAAGGAACAGTCTCTTAGCGGGGGCAGAAAATGGCTTTGAGTTAAAAAACAGGAACAAAGCGCAACATAAAAATATACTGCTGGGCGTATGGAAAAGAGAGTATCTTGAGTCTTTATTCCGTTAAGTGAGCTTATCTTTGAATGGCTTCTGAATGCCTACAATTACATCATGTGAATGTATGTACACATGGGTGTTTGTGCAGGTACCTCCTCTTTCCCCCCATGTTCCCCAGCAATTGCATAGCCTGCAATGTCAGAAAATGTTATTTAAGTTGGAAAAATCTCACTGTAAGTGCAAGATTCCCCTTTAAGTTCGAATGAGTTATTATAGCAGGTTTTCACCTGGGCTGATAACAGGTCTCTAGGGGACCATTCTCCCCTGAGCTCCTGAGTAGAGGTCATATTTTATGCTAATATTAGATTATGGTAATAATGTCGCACTCGAGGGGGAGTTTTTCTCTCAAAGTGTATTTCATGTTGAGGCATGTGTGTGTAAATTGCAGTGGGCATTGCAGCTGCAATTTGTCCCAGACAGGGAGCGTGTATTACCCCAGTGACTGCAACTCCTCCGACCAGGTATCTAGGAGGGGAAATGGTCCTATCCTATCCATCTCCATACCCTTTGGAGAGGCTAGCATTGTCATTCACCTCTCCCAGTCCTGGTAATCGGGAAGCACAAGCACTGGTAATTTGGATGGCACCTCCACAAAAGCAGAGAGAGGGCCCCTTTCGCCTTCTTCCGCGACCTTCTGTCTACCCACTCAGAAAAAGGTCCAGGAAGTGAACTACTGCACAGAACACCAGGGACAATTCAACTGGGAGTTTGAGCATAAACACTCTCCTCAGCTCTGTTGTGAGGAGCTAGCTGTCTCCCCATTAGCTCCTTTAAAGGGAACAGCAAACAACACTGAAAGGAGTCCAGGGTATTTTTATGCACTAGCTGCCCCACTTACTCTTCCTCTGTGGGGCAATCAGCACATCCGTAATTGTAAGTGAACCCATTGGGATTTTTTCCATCAAAGGAATGTTCATTATTTTATATTTGGAAGGTCATAAAAATAATACTTTTCAAAAATAAGCTAGTTGTAGTTCTATTCTAGCAGCCTCCTGTTGGCCTTCTTCAAGATCAGGGCCCCATTGGACTCAACACTGCACAAATACATAGTCTCTGTCTCAACGAGCTTACAGTCTAAAGAGAAAAAGACCAGCAGGGGTGTAACAGGGTGAGGTGCCCCAGGAATTGGAAGGGAATTTTTTGTTTTGTTTGGTCTTTAATGCGGGTCTTGGATTTTCATTTGGTGTTTATTGTTATGTTCCTAAGCCCAGACCCCAAGGAGGGATTTTTTTTGACCCCCAAAAGTCTGCAGGGAGTTAATTTGAGAAACCAAAAGGGGAAACTAAAGTGAGGCACTGCTTGCAGGCCTGTCTGAGGCCACCAGGGGGTGCAGGGAGGTGGCAACCTGTTCACAAGGGGAGAGAGAGGCCCAGAGGAGTGGCAGGTGTAAGGCTAAATGACAGAGACTCTTGAGTTCTAGTCCAGATCCTAGAGTCAGACTATACTACCTTTCAGCATACATAACAAGAAGAAAGTTTCCCTTCCTCCTATCCACTAGCAAGGTCCATGCTCCAGTAGGACGCCAGTGATATTTGTAGTTTCTCAGGATCGTCACAGCAGAGCAGAAATTGTGGCCAGCACAACTTCAGGACAGCTAGGGTGACCAGATGTCCCAATTTTATAGGGACAGTCCCAATTTTTGGGTCTATTTCCCCCACCCCCGCCCTGATTTTTCACATCTGCTGTCTGGTCATCCTAAGGACAGCTGAAATGAAAGGAAAACAAATCAATGTGAAATGAGTGGTGTGCTAAAAGAGCAACCGGCCCAGTCTCTTGGGCATACATTTTTTTTAGCTTGTTCATTAAAAAGCACCTGCAGCTCATATTTCAGTTGTAATTCTCCATCTCTACTCCCATTTAAATGTGCAAACTAGAAAATTATCCAGAAATAGAAACTGAGAAACAAGGAAAAAGGCTTAACACTGGAGCCCCTGTACTTCCAAAGCCAGCAGGGCACAAGTGGAGGTGAGGTTCATATGTTAGTACACTGAGCAATGACTTGGGTGCGGAGGGAGGGAAATTCTTTGCATGTCTGTGTCTCCTTTCACCGGAGAGTCTCAAAGGACTTTAATTAGGCCTCACAACATCCTCACCAAGTAGGGGGAGGGGAATAAAGGGCTCTATCCTGCCAGGTGCTAAGAACCCTGGCCACATCAAACAAAGCATTTAAGTATATGCTTAACTTTGAGCTGGAGATACTGAAGTTAACAGAACTACTCATGTGCTTAAAGCTTAACACTTGCTTAAGTGCTTAAGTGCTTTGCTTAATCAGGCCAGAGCACTCAGCATCTTGCAGGATTGAGCTCAAAGTGAGGCACAGAAGGATTAAAGCCAACAGTTTCAAACATGAAATTTACAATGAAGCGCTTAATTATTTGCAGGCCTGGGGATTAAGCACATGGGTAATTACTGAGTTCATACCAGGCATCAGTTTCATTGATTTCAATGGGGTCTCTCAGATGCCTGAAGTTACTCAGGTCAGTGTGTGACTATTTGCAGGATTGGGGCCCCATGTAGTCAGACCATGGGGGGAAGGTCTGTCTTTTTACTGAACCAAGGGGCTGTGATCCCTGACAGCAGCCCTGAGGCACTACTGTGATAACATACCAGTACTGAAGCATGTCAATAAGTAGTCTGATTTCAACGATGCTGAGCTCCTGCAGCTCCTAATGGAAAACCTGTCCTGTGATGCTAATAATTACATTTTTATTTTATTTTTTTTGCCAAAAGCAGAGATTGTTTGAAAAGAAACGTGTGTCAATGTAGCAAAATACCAGCTGATAACTGGACAGGAAAATCTGTAGCATCATGTCCTTCCAGGTGATTTCCCCCCCTACATTTGAAAGATAAAACTACAGCTCCTAACTCTAAACTGACGAAGACAAATCAGAGCTGTGATGGATTTTGTTTTGAAGAACTCGGTGGAACGACAATTTGCCTCTGTTTTGTTTTCTTGACGTGTGTTGATTTTTTTAAATTTCCTTTGAAAAAGCGAGGCTGTCCTTTTCTGTTGACAAAGACCCAAATCTTGATTTCTTTTTGTTTCCCTGATAGCTGATTTGATGGTCACGGTTCCAAAACTCACAGTTTGAAAAAAAAAAAGAAGGTGAAATGAACAGCGCACACCCAGGAGAGCCTCCTGCCATTACATGAAGCAGCTGTTAATGATGCCTTTGATAATGTGCCATGCTGAAGGGACTGCTACATGATTTCTTTCCTGGATCCAGACGGCAGTGTTTTTAGCCTGATTGTATTTGCCCTCAGGAGGGTTTACAAGAGCATGTTTTCAAACAGAGCCACCAGGAAGCACCTTGTGTCACAAACAAGGTTCATTAGCATAGCTCAGCAATTAAACCAAGCTCGGCCTGCCTGCCAGAGATAAAAAACTCCCAATTTATGGCCGAGTTGACTTTTGCTGGAGATGGACTGGCTGACAGCTTGGAGTGGTGATGTTTTGTCTCCTGAGTACAGCTCTTCACAAGGGTGATCTTTCAGAATGTGACTTTTCCCTGGACTAACCAAGGGTATTAACGCTAACTAATTATAGGGAAAAGCCAAGGGCTATGGTTTTCTAAATGTGGGAACATCACAGGCCCCAAACAGCTGGGATGCTAGTGCTTTCCTCTCCTTGAAAACAAAAGCCCTGCTGGAGTATGGCTACCCCATCTGGCAGGCTCTTCTAATTCACATCACAAATGCAAATGATATTTATCTTGTTTATTTTTACTAGAATTTAATGAAGGTTAAAAAGAACTGGATATACATAGCTATAGTTGTGTGCGTCTCTCCCTCCCAACAGCACATCTGTATTATAACATTGTACTAATGATTTTATAGTTATAGTGGTAGATGTGCTTCCATTTAAGACTCTGCTTTCAGATGCTTGTGTCTTTTTTGACAATTACTCTTTGGGATGAAATTTTTATGCTTACTCTCAGCCCTGGGGCAAATGGGTTTGTTCGCTTGTAAGTCGATTCTGATTCCTTTCATCTGATTGGCAATCTGAGCATAACCGATGCATGGATATTTTTTTGGTTTGGGTTGGGGTTTTTTTGGCTGGAAGCTGACATGGTCAATTGTTAATCCGAAAACCATAATGCTTTGTAGTCACAAAAATAAACGGTAATGGAAGTGGGGTAGTTCAGAATGTCACCGTAACTCAGGTAATCTTCAGACACAGGAAGAAATATAGATACTCCCATGTCACTGCAATGAAAAACTAAAATACAAAACAATCGGTGCCCCTTATTCGATGGAAAAAAATCATTCCAGCCAGGACCTTACAAAACAAAATATTTTAAATCCCCAACACTCAGTTGACAGCTCCTTTTGCAGTATCAGTGATTGGCTGCTAAATTAGCATGTCTGCTCTCCCTATCTTGCTTTATCCAGGTACCAAAACTGGCTCTCCTGAAAGTTAATGACCCTTGGTAAAGGAAAAATACAGAGTGGATTTCTTCTGACTAGGAGAACTAAACTTCAGATTGCAATCCCATGGTCCTTTGCTCATTTTTGAATAAACAGGATCGTGGGATCAGTGTCTCTCTTCTGTCTAAAAATGTATATGGACAAATCTGTGAATAGCAGGTGTGTCACTAACATCCTTTTTGTAACAGTTGTGCAAGCCTGTTACATCTAATACCCCTAGGGCCCACATGAGAAATGGGATTAGAGATATGCTTAACTTTACTATAGCGAGTAGTGCTATTGAAGGCAAGGGAATTACTTATAGCAGTAAATTAAGCATGTGTATAAATTTGTGTAACCCCAACAGTACTGGGTAACAAATCAGGAGTAGGAATGAAACCTGGGAACCTCTGGATCTTAAAGCATAAGCCTCTGAACCTAGCATATTAATCAGTGCTCGTCAATATATACGTGTGGCCCAGCCTCTACTAAACAGGGGGCAGAGTGTAACAATGAGTATTACTCTGCAGTTACAGCTGCAGGATCAGGGCCTATGTATGGTATGGTATCATACAGAACATCTGGACTTAGGCAACAAGGCAATGTGTCTCTTTTTGAGCATATAACCCAAACTCTTTGCAATATATTATATAATATAAGGCCCTGATCCTGCAAGCACCATATATGCTTAACATTGAAGAGTTTGCAGGATTGGGGCTTAAGTGTGACTGTATATATGTAACATACACACATGTGTGTACATTATGTAAACTGTAGAACAGAAATGATGCTGATGCCTAGATTCATAGATTTTAAAACCAGAAGGGACCGTTATGATCTCCTTTATATCACAGACCACAGAACTTCACCCTGATTACTGTGGTTTCATATATTTAAGTACAAGAGTGTAATAATTCCTAGCACTTTGTCAGACTTCTATAACTGGAATGGGATGTTCTATCCATCGTGGTCTCCTAGGACCCTGGCTGCTGGGGCAATGAAGACTCAAAAATCCTTCTCGTGCTGGTTGGCAAGAGTTAAGAGTCTGGCCGGAAGGCATAAGGGTCTCATAGATCGAGGTAACTGGAGCTCATTAGACTACTAGGCACAGCTAGTATATACGTGCCTACATCATGCAGGAGCTGAGAACTACAGAGTATCTTGATTGTAGAAGAATCAGACTGTGGATCAGGAGTGACAGAGTTATGGAGTTTAAAGCCAGAAGGGGCCACCAGCTCATCTAGTCCAGGGGGTCTCAACATTAATTGTACTGTGACCCCCTTCTGACAACAAAAATTACTACATGACCCCAGGAGGGGGAACTGATGCCTGAACTTGCCTGAGCCCCACCGTTCTGGGCGGGAGCCCAAGCCCCACTGCCTCGGGCTGGGGGAGCCAAAGCCGAGCCCAAGAGCTTCAGTCGCAGGCGGCAGGGCCTGTAACCTGAGCCCCGCCAGCCAGGGCTGAAGCCCTCACGTTCGGGCTTCAGCTTCAGGCAGCAGCAAGTCTAATGCCAACCCTAGTGATCCCATTAAAATGGGGCCGTGACCCACATTTGAGAACCGCTGATCTAGTCTGACCTTCTGTATATTACAGGTCACCAGTACCACACAGCAACTGAAAGTAGACCAGAGTATTACAGCCCACAGGAGACCAGACTGTCAGGTGCCACAGGCAGAGAACAAGAGAAGCCAAGGTGCATCAGTGCAGGAAAAGAAGTGAGACATACCCAGGTAATCTTGGCAAGTGACCTGCACCCACGTGCTGCAGAGGAAGGTGAAAACCCCCAAGGCTACTGCCAATCTGACCTGGGGGGAAATTCCTTCCCGACCCCAGAGTGATCAGTTGGCCCTGAGCATTTGAGCAATAACCAGCCAGCCAAAGCCCTGAGAGAGAGACTGTTTGGTCCCACCTCAGAGTCCTGGCTGCCCCCAACCAATATCCCATCTCCCACTGCAGCCATGCCTGGTGCTTCAGAGCAAGGGCTCTAGTTTATGATTGTTTGTTCGTTGGCAGAGGAGGCCTTCTGTGATGAGAGGGGTGACTGTAAATAGTTACAGTGTCGATAGATGGGGCTCACGGTTGTGTAACCTAGTCCCTAGATTGTGCAGGAGCAGTAAAATGTGGCATTGTGCATGTCAAGTGGTTTCCTTTGGGTAGATCTTCACATCAGCTCCTAACAACTTCCTTTGGAAAGGACTGTGTTTCCTCCGGAGAAGAGAGGAGGGTTAGTGAGTGCCAGCTTTAAGGCAGTAATTCAGCTCAAAGCCAGATGAAACTTGCATGGCTTAGAGTTTTTTATTAAATAAATCTTGCTGCAAATGTTACTGGGTTCTGTGAGCCTGGACTAAGCAAAGAGCCACTTCAGGTGACTTAGGATCTGAGGAAAGAAACATGAGAAACTCTGTGATTGGTTTTGAACACAGCAAGTCTGGAACTGAATAAAGGGCTGCACAAAGTCCATCATGTCATGAAGCTCTTCTGGCAGTCCTGTTCCTTAGCTAGCAGATGGTGTTAATTCTCCTAAAGGCAACATAAGTGATAGTTAGTTTGAGGCTGACCTACTGTGGAATGTTACTGGTTCCATAGTAGTGGTGAATTGTTACTTGCCTGCATATAAATAGGGAAATGCACTTTTGTGAGCTATTTCCTCATTAATAGAAGGAAAATTCCTGAAATCAATGTACTTCTGTTTATGAACAAATAGGTAATTATTCAAAGTACTCCAGATAAATTTTTAGACTCCTTCAGTCTTTTCCCCAGATTCATGCTCAGTTTCCTCTTTTCTGTTCTCACTCCCATCTTTCAGTGGTTTGAAATGAAGTCCTTCACACAGCTAGGGAGTATTTCTCTGTTTGGGTATAATGTGATAACATTCAAACATCACATATGATCAATTCCAACATTTCAGGGACTGCTCTAGACACTAAGGAACACAATCCTATTGGCTTGGATGAAAATCAGAATGTCAGGAGCGGGAAATGGGGACATATAGAATCGCTGGTATCTGGTTAGCAGACTCAGTAGCTTCAGTCTGGTCTCTAAGTCAAAGAACCAGTTGGTGGCAGCCATGAATGCCTTCCAACCTAACAACATCCCTATCTCAGTTTAAAATGTTGGCATCCTGAATGACTTCTCCCAGGAAGAAAGAAGAGACATAATAATGGGGGGAGGGAGTAAGTGGGGGCACACACAGTCCCTGGCATCATGGAATCATAGAATATCAGGGTTGGAAGGGACCTCAGGAGGTCATATAGTCCAACCCCCTGCTCAAAGCAGGACCAGTCCCCAACTAAATCATCCCAGCCAGGGCTTTGTCAAGCCTGACCTTAAAAACCTCTAAGGAAGGAGATTCTACCACCTCCCTAGGTAACCCATTCCAGTGCTTCACCACATTCCTAGTGAAAAAGATTTTCCTAATATCCAACCTAAACCTTCCCCACTGCAACTTGAGACCATTACTCCTTATTCTGTCATCTGAAACCAATGAGAACAGTCTAGATGTATCCTCTTTGGAATCATGGGGAATGGGTACCACCCAGAGCTTCTGCCATAAAGAGGTAGCATGTGGGGCTTCAGGGAGTGCCTACAGTGGTAGGCAGAAGGCACACAGAGAGCTTTTGTTGGGGTGGGAATGGAGGGATGTATTATGTGCAATGACTTTGGCCTGCAGAAGCTAAGTGTGTGACACAAACACTCCTTCCCCCGCTCCCTCAGTTTATGATGATTTTGAAAACATCCCTATTGTAACTTCACTGACTTCAGTCACCTAAGACTGCCCGTGCCCGCTCGGTCTAAGATAATCAGAATTAGGCAACTTGCTCAAGTATGAAAATAACATTTTAGTCCATTTGTTTCTCCCACCGATCTTAGAAGCTACTGAGGCTGAGAGAGAGGAACAAAGCAAACGTCACCTCGCTCTGCTAGCTGAATGATCTGAAATGTAGCTAAGTGATTTTAATCTAAGTCAGACGTAAGCCTCGAGAGGGGAAATAGTGGTGTATGTCTGAGGATGAGACCTGGGAAGAAGAGACCACCTAAGGGGTGATGGTGGCAAGGATTTGAGAAGGCCCCAAATTTAGTACTAGATTCTGCTACCCTTACTCATAATCCTGGATAGTGCCTCAATCTGCAAGTAGTCCCATTGATTTCAAGATTACTATTTGCAGAGTAAGCCCAATGGGATTACTTGTAAATTTAGATCTTTACTCACTTTGAGTTGTAAGTCAGAATTTGGGCCTTAGACTGCTGAGTTAGTAGGGATGAACCATGGCTAGTCTTGGGGCATATGTACACGATGGATGGAACAGTGGGAGAGCTGCAACTCTGCACCTGTAGTGTTGATGCTTCCTACGCTGGCAGAAGGGGTTTTTGCATTGGTGTAGATAATCCACCTCCCCAAGCTGCAGTAGCTAGGTTGATGGAAGTATTCTTCCATTGACCTAGCCACATCTGCACTGCACAGCTCTCAGAGGTGTGAATTTTTCATACCCTTGAGAGACATAGTTAGATCAATCTAAATTTTAAGCATAGACCAGGGCTCAGTCTCTCTCTTTAACATGAATGTGAGTTGGACTGTTTCTACTAGCACAGATAGTGCCTCACGTTCTGCCAATTAAGCATGTGAAATAGTTAAATAGAAAAAAGCTTAGTCCTATTTTTAAGATACTTACCTGAAGAGCGCTATGTAGATATGGTCCTGTTCTGCTCTTAAGTACACTGTTGTATATCAGGTGTAACTCCATTGAAGTAAACGGAGTTAGATTAATTTAAAAGAGATCGGCACTGGGGCCTTGTATCTATGTCATCACCATCTGTGAAAGGCTTGTACAGACTGATCAAGGAGGAAGAATACTTTGTGCTAATAGTTATAATTATGCTGAAGTACAAGGGTCAGTAGCAGTATTTGCAAATTGCCCAGCAGTTTGTTTTTCCCAGGAACAGAGAAAGCTTGTTACAATGTAGAGAGGCAAAAAGAATAGGAGAAAAAAACCCTCTCCTTTTCCCTAGTTACATTACTGAAAGCTTAAACCTTTCCGACAATGCCTGATTATAAGAGCTGCCAAAATCAAAGCAAGTAGCCAGATTCACTTGCTTGTGACTTACAGCTGGAAGTGTGCACTGAAGCTGTGAAATTTCTGCAGAGCCATGAAGTTCAGGGGACGGTGTACATAGTGTATATAACCATGCTCGCTGAATACAGAAAAGACAGACAGTTATGAAGGAGCTCTCAGAGAGGCAAAATGGAGGGACAGTCCTTACTGATGTGCCCACAAAATGCACAGGAACGATTAGTTCAGGAACATAACTACATTACTGTGTTTTGCTCTCAGTAAGAGCTCACTGATGAGGGGACTGCTTCTTTAGGTTGTGCCAATAAATAACCCAAGCTTAAATCAAAAGCCCTTGATTCAGGCTTGACTCAGCATGTACATGAACTGAAATGTTGGAATGTTTTCTCAGATCAGCTTCAGCTGGTATTTGGTGTTGTGCATGTTTGGCATTCTTAGTTACTGCTTTAGTGAGCAGTGAAATTGCTGTCTACAATACTGCTTTGTACCTTTCACAGGATGTTCTTATTACCAGAGCATTTCTGGCATGCACTGCCTGATATAGGACCTCTCTGCATGATCAGTCTGGGATCAGGTGAATGAACATTGCTCACAAAATCAGGTTATATGCAGAAAATTCAATTACGTGAATTGTGCTAGCAGCCAATGGTTCTGACCAGGATTGGATTCCCGGGTGAGTGTATAAAGTATGGCCCCCATTACAATAGTAATTGAGTGCCTCTATCTTTAATGCACAAATTCTCCGATACCCCTGTGGGGCAGGGAAGTGTGATTATCCCTGTTTTACAGATGGGATCCTGAGGGACAGAGGTGGGCTGTAACCACAACTGAAAGTCAAATATTCATCTGACACTCTGAGCCTAAAAACTCTTCTCTCTGTCTTACTTTACTGGTCCAAAGACACATGAGAAGTTTGTGGCAAACAGGGATGTGAACTGAAGGCTAAATCCCGCACTAGTGCTTTAGCCATTCACTGACCATCCTTCCTTGGTCCTTTAGAGCTAGGAAACCACTGAGGAAGACAATCCCTGCCCCCAAAGAGCTTGCAGTTCAAATAGACAAAACTGACAAAGGGTAGTGAGGCAAACCTCATCCCTCATTTGTATTTAGAGTAGTGATCAGGGTGATGGCGAGCCCATGTCATGCTAGTACCAGCGATATCTTATCTATTCCAGATTTCAGTGTCGTGATGTGCGTGCTGCATTGTAACAACACCGATTCCCGGGTAGTGTTGCCTGACTCTGGTTGATTCAGGGGCAACTCAAGCAAGGGTTTTCTGCTTTCATTTTACAGAGTTAAATGCTACAATGTTAACCCATAGCAAGATAATGACCCATCCAAGCAAAAGGGGCTCCACAGAACCCATACACTAATTTTTTCTTCATTTGCCCCCTCTCCCGAAGCATGACAACTTCCAACACAGCTTTATGGATGCGGGGAAGGGGGAAAGTGTCAAAGCCAGAAGAAAAAAGCTACCAGGCTGGATAATGAAGTAACCACCACAGAGCTAAAGTTAACCTGAGAGAGAAGAATTCTTAGACTCAGACATAGCCTTTCTCCCTGCCTCCTGTTTTCTAAAGGTTTTGCTTTGTACTCTCCTCCCACCCACCCTAAATATCAAATAGCTGCATTTTCTGATGATACTTGACTTTCAGTTGTGGCTCCCTCCTCCCGCAATAATTTTGCTCAAGTGGTATGGATATGGCAGGTTGCCAGTGCATTTTTTGGCATTGAAGGTGACTGCTACCAGCCGAAGAGAAAGTAGCTGTATAATAATTCTCTGTGCTTTGAGTCTGTGCCTTTGATCCAAGGTCTCAAAGTACCCTGCAAGGACTTTGATGTATAACTTGGCTTTGCACCTCTTTAAAATGGATTCCCACCTAGACAATGAAAGGAACTTTCAGCAGGGCCTAAGGCAGCCCATGTGACCCATATTTCTGACTCCACTGGGAATGCCGCTGTGTGCTCAGCTTCACTGTGAGAGGCAGGGAGTGGAATGAATCCTATTGCTGTAGCCATAGAGTCCAGGTGGAGCTGTTCTGTCAGCAGGGCTCCCCGGCAAAATCCAGTTTGTTTTTCTCAGTATATTTGGAAGAGGGGGCGGAGACTGCTTGTTCCAACTCTGGCTTGGGCAATTTGTATACATGGCTGCTAAGGGGCGTCTCCAGAGCACGGCTTCTGGAATGCCTCTCCTTCCCCAAGCTGCAAAATGCAGTCTGGTGGGGGGATGGGGAGCTCAGTTCCATGGTGTTGAGACTACGTAGAGCATTTTAGACGACGACAAGCCTGCAGATGCAGAGAAAGAGAAAAGAGATTTTAGTGCAACATCTTTATGCAGACCTCTTTCTCGGCTCCATTTTACTCCCCTTTCCTCCTCCTCACCGGCTGTGATGATTGTCATCCCATTGTTTGGAATATGGGGGGGAGGGGAGAATGACAACTGTTTGTTCTGTGTCTCAAAAAGACACTTCGATCCCACTTACAGGTTTTTCTTTCAGACCTTTGCCAGGGAAGGCAATGCTGATGCTGGCACAACTGCTATCAGTGTGAAATCCAGTTACTTTAATTAAACACAAAAGACACGGATTTCTCTCCCTATCTGCAAGGTAGGATACTTACCTAGCTGCAAGGTAGGATACTTACTATTGTAGTAGTTCTCAGTTAGATGAACTTGGCAGGTAGGAGGAAGGATGATTGTGTGGTGAAGAGACTGGACTCTGACTCATGATCATCTTGAGTAAATCACTTAATCTTGCTGTGGGTCAGTTTCCCATTTGTTAAATGGGGCTACACTTCCTTGGTCAGTCTTATCTATTTAGACTGCAAGCTCTTGGGGAAAGGATTCTCACTCTGTGTCTAGCACAGTGGGGTCCTGACCTCGGTGGAGGCCTCCTGGTGCTACTGTAATATAAGTAACTGAAATATTATGTAAATGTAGACTATACATTTGAGGTTTGGATCTCTTGTCCTTCACTCCCAAATCTCCACTTACCCTTTCAATAAGTAGCTTTATAGAAACACTCAACCACACACACTTAACAATCAGATAGAATATTGTAGAAAATGCAATCATTTCAAACATTGCAGTAAAATGCTCGAACGTACTTAATGTTCACTAGAAACAAATTTGTGAGGGAATTTCAGTATTTGAGAGAATAATTGAAAAGCTCATCAGATGCTAAATGGAGGGAGAAACTTCCTGTCTTCTGCTGGCAGCATTTAAATGAGGCAATGTCTTATAAATTGCACGTTGGACAGAAATAGTAATAGGTCAAATTCTCAAAAGCTCCTGTCTGTGAAACAATGGTGGAATGCTCTGCACTAAAAGACAGGCCGTAGTCTGGCCTGAAGGCACCAGAAGCTGAGGAGGCATACATGCACTGGAATAGGGACAGGACTGGCTATGGAGAATGCCTGGTTCAAAGTGCTTGTGGCAGGGATACAAGAAACAGACTCAGTATTAGAGCACATTCTTGTGATCATGCTGACGAAAAGAAGAGAGGTACCACTTCCTCCCTTTCTTGCCTACCCAAGAAGAAAGACTGCTGAAAGTACCTGGAGGGACAAAAGACCTAACCTAAGGGGAAAGGCAAGGGTGAGTCCAGATGGAGATAGGAGTCCAGTCTGTAAGAAGAAATGACTGGAACTTTAAGGTGCAGAAACTTAGCAACTTTCCTAAAATAACATTTAGGGTGAGAAATTACTTCTTGAAATCAGTCTCTTTAAGAATGTAAGTTTAGTATTCGTGTTTTATTATTATTATTAATCTGCTTTGTTCTGCTTGCTATCCCTTATAATCACTTAAAACCTGTCTCTTGAGGTTAAACTTATTTCTTGTTCATAACATAACCCAGTTTGTCCACTCCATATTTGGGGGTGGGCAAGACACTGTGCATCTCTCTCTTCACACTGAGAGAGAGGGTGAATTTTTATGTGCTTGCGCTGTGCAGATCTTTCTATACAGCACAAGACAATATACCTTTGGGTCTCCGCTCCACGGGAGGTGGGCACCTGAGTGATGGGGCAAGTCCCTTAAGCTGAGTCTTCCCAGAGCTGATCTCAGTGTCTGTGTCTTTCTGCAACTGGGTTGTGGCCCTGCCTGTGTATGTGCGCTAGAGGAGGCTTAATAGCCTGGGTGAGAAAGACAGGATAAAGGGGGCCGAGGCTGGTAGAACAAGTGGGCTCAGTGGTATCCCAGTACATCAGGTGGCACCTTAAAGGGGGGCAACCCGTTACAGTGGGTATAACCCTTTTCAAACATGATACTGAGTAAATAAACTGCAGGTGTTCAAACTATTTCAGAACTACACTGCAAATAACAAACCTTAGACTACGTAGATGTTGATTGAATATGAAATCTAGTTTCATATTCCATTAGCATGAATAAGACCAAACACCAGCATATCGATCTGCAACTTGCAAGCTATTGGCAGCATGCTGTAGAATGCTGGAGGGGCACAACCACCATATCTGGATGACTGGCTTGTCTACATTGCCATAAAGTCTAGAGGTGGGATTTTCCAATGCGACTGATCTTCAGTAAGGCTTCTGTGCCTGAGTCCCTTATAGTGAGTGTCTCAAAAGCACGTAGATAAGGGCTTCCATGTTCAGTGCTTTACTATTATTGAATCTCGGTGCATCAGTGTGGCCATTTAATGGAGTAAAAATAACTTAACCTTAAACAAATGATCTCCTTCTACTGAGACCATCTCATTTAAGATAAAAGTATTCTTATTCCATAAAGTCATGTTGCCCTAATGATCGATGTTTCCGTTTATTAACCACTGTAACATTTATTAGCACATTCTGGTGCTAATATAGGCAAAGCTCTAATTATTACACCTTGTCTAAGGTTCTTAAGTTCCAGATGCACATGAAATTGCTGTCTTTGGACAGCACCCAATAACTAACTTTCTCTTTATTGGTTTCTTTTGGTTCCACTTTCAAATGTTTTACTGACTTAAGCCAATATAGCAAATCAGAGCTGAATTACATTTCACCTCCTCTACTTCCCTTAAGTCTGAGATCAATTTACAGTTGCCTTATATTAGCTTTGGGTCCAGATTATTCATTTAGGGCTGTTCTTCACTAGGGCTGGGGATCGGCTGTAGATACGTAACTTCAGCTACGTTAATAACGTAGCTGAAATCGGCGTCTCTACAGCCAACTTACCTGCCGTCCTCACGGCAGTGTCGGGTGGCAGCATGCTCCCCCGTCAACTCCAGCTTACGCCTTTTGGCGAGCTGGAGTTACGGAGTCGACGGGGGCAGCGCTGGCGATCGATTTATCGCGTCCTGACGAGACGTAATAAATCAATCGCCAAAAGACTGATTGCTACCGCGCGTAGTGAAGATAAGCCCTTAGACATAGGGATCCAATAAGGCCCATAATATCAGAAGAAATGCAGCAGTGAAGGGAGATACAGCTATTCAATCTAGTTACTGCCTATTTATTTACCAATAATGGTGAGAGTGGGGAGGAAAAAGGACAAAAGCTTGACAGCAACAAACACATCCTTAGAGCAAGGGGAGGTAAAGACAAATAGAAACACATAGTAACAGTACAGCTCTTTAGCCCTAAGCATATGACCATGACCAGCTGAATATGGGTTATTGGATATGAACACATAGACCGGAGTTCTCAAAAGGCCCAAGGGATGTAGGTGCCTCCATTCCATTGAAATTCAATAGAAGTTTAATTGTCTTTGGCTGTTATTTTCAGAGGGAGCCTTATTTACTCCAGATGAGTAAGCGATTTTATACAATAACCTTAACTGTGTTTCTTAAGCTACCAAATGAAAGAGTATTTCAGCTCCTCGGCTTATTACAGGGTGGCCAAACTAACTGGCTCTCTGAGCCGCATATACAATGTTCAGAAGTTCAAGAGATGAGGCGTGCCCACTGGGGCTTGGGGCTTCCCGTCCTCACTGGGCAGACGCCAGAGCAATGCGCAAGCCCAGCTCAGTCACATGGTGCTGCTGGTCCCCCTCCCTGCATGGCAGCTGCTGGAGCTGGCAAGCTGGGAGCTGTGGTTGTGAGGAGAGGCAGAAGCCAACAGCTGGGAGATGCAGGGAGAGCTGCTGCTTTTACTGCTGCCTCTCCCCATGGAGCTAAAGCAGCAGCCCCTCCCTGCAGTTCCCAGCTGTTTCCTGCTGCCTCTATATACAGAACTAACACCTGGGAGCTGCAAGGAGGGGCTTGCACGACTCAAGCTGTTGGGGGGGATCTTTTAAATTGTGCGCTCCCCACTCTCAGCAGGCACCAGTCATCTCTGGCAGAAGCCCCAAGTTCCCTCGCTCCCCTAGTCTGGTAGGCAGAGAATGGGGGAGGCCTGGGGGTCTCCACAAGCTGCATTTTAATTATAAAAGAGCTGTATACAGCTCACAAGCCGCAGTTTGGCCACCCCTGGCTTATTATATAGTGGCCGGAAGGCCAAGTAGTCTCAAATCCCATTGCAAATACTAAGGAATGGAGTCACAAAAACCTGCCTTCCAGAGTTAAAATGCTACTCTGCTTTCGCAGACAGAGAGGGTAGGTGACTTGTCCAAGGTCACACAAGCAATCTGTGGCAGAGCCAGAAAAAGTACGCAGCTGTCCTAGTTCTCTGCTTTAGTGACAAGCCTTCTCTTTCCCTAAAAATAAATCAGCCCCCAGATTGCTACATCCACATTACTAGAGCTCAGATATGGTAGCCCAGCTTCCGTTAGTCACAAATCTTTCATAAAAAAAATGTTTTTAATGGCTTTACATCAAAATGGACATTTTTGTTTTTCTAGCAACTAATTCCTGAATCTCTTTATTATAAATCAAAACACTTTTGGTTTATAGTTGCTGGAAACAACGTTTAGCTTTTGGTTTTTTAATAAAAACACAAGAGGATGACTATAGGCCGTGTGGCCCTCTCTCCCCATCTGTCTCTGAGGGACACCGCCTTACTGTTGCATGCCTGTAAAGGTGAGCTCCAAGGGAGGGTGGGGTTAGCTACACCTAGTGTTCTGGGCCTCAGGCTGGGCAGAACAGTATAGCAGTCCGAGTCCCAGGCCCTCAGCCAGAGTGGGGCAGCAAGCAGGGCAGAGTGGCTAAGCAGTCTAGGAGCCCCAGGTAAGGGTGAGCACCAATAAAGTTCAGAGGCTCAGGTAGGGTACCCAAGGAGCACAGGTCTCCTGGCCTACGGAAGGGGAGTGCTTTCATCCCAGAGGGGGCGTGGCAGTGAGGACCCTGGCCCACCCAATCCCAGCCCAGGGCCCTAACAATGGCAGAGTGGTCCACCACTGGGCCAATAGGCATCTGCCCGCAACACACTGACCTTGTATCAGGCCAGATCCCCACCAGACTGTTGCTTGGTTTTCCTGGTCTGTTTCCTACTCTCTCCCACAGGTGTACCTGCATCTGTCATCTCAGGGAGCTCTGGCCAGCCCACAATGACAGCCCCAGCCATCCCGTGGCATCTCAGTCAGCTGGCAGCCTGGGGAGATCTGGCCAGGCAGCAGCCCCGGCAACTCCTTAACATCTTGCTCAGGCAGTGGTTCTGGGAACTCTGGCTAGTCCTCAGGCGGCAGCTCCAACAGTGGGCAGGATGCGTCCATCTGAGCTGCAGGGCCCGCCTTTCGTACTTCCGCTTTCTGTCCCGCTCCTTTGCTTTCGGCAGAGTAGATGTGATTGGTTTGGCCCACCAGGGGGCAGGTTGTAGTCTGTCTCTGTCTCTATGAGGAGGGCCACACCTCCTCACTGCAATGACAAACAAATCCTTTTTTAATCTCAAAATTTTATGGTGGGAGTGGGAAGGAGGGACAGGAATCACTTCCCAAGCATCTCAAACAATCTAGTCTTTGGAGGAAAAGCATGTGAACATCTCTTGAGTCTGTCATATGTATAAATGTAATAATGCTCCATGAAACAATGTTGTTTTTCAGCAGAATTCAGATTCCAACAATTCAGAACAGAACAGTAATTCCAAAGAAAACAGAAAATGGAACTAATTCGCCAGACAATAGGAAGAGCCACAAACATTACCAGGGATACCACATGCTGTACAAAACTTCAGCCAAAACATGTTTTTCAGCCCTTATCAGAGGTATGTGGATCTTATTCAGCTGGAGAGAAGCCAAAATCCATCATAGTAAAGTTTTTTTCCCCTTTTATATAATCCTGAATTTAGGCTAATATATAAACCAGCTGAGGTTGAGTGCTTTTTGCAGGATGGCTCGCAGAACTGTGGGCTGCACAGCAATGCAGTTTGGAACAGATCAGTAAATAGTTCTCATCAAGCACTGTGTTTCACATCTGCTTTTCAGCATCTGTGTTCCTTTTCCTATGGTTGCAGCAATGAAGCCCAGCATCGTCTGAAGAGACATTTTAGAGGAGGGGGCAAACCTCTTTTCCCTCTGGCTCTCATTTTCTTTGTCTCAGATGTTACTGTTTGTCTTCATTTATGATTTTGAATAAGGATCCTCGACCACTCACTCCCCCAAAGGCTGGTTTGGTGCAATCTGCCCCTTGAACCATCTTTGAAATAAGCCTATGAGAGCAATGCAGGATGTCTGTGGCTTGTTAGAGTGACTTCTCACCCTACTTAAATAGGTGAAAGGCTAGCTTAGAGGCTTGAGTTCACTGGCTCAGGAACTATACGTTCAAATTCTCAGGTGTGTTGAGCCATGGTTCTTTTGAAGTGGACAAACTGAGTCTAAGCAACTGTCTGTCTTCACTATTTGACCTTAAACACTGAGATTCCATCTGTGTGATACACACAGTAAAGACCCCATTGCATAGTTTCTAAGAGAGAGGATCTGTCTGTATGCCAGGCCAAATATTTCCTCCTCCTGTTGGCTTAGTGGAATGTTCCAGTTGGCTGCTGTACTTCAGTTCTGCATATTCTAGTTTTTGAAGGGCTTTGGGATGAAAGACAACTCCCCTCCATAGGGAAATGTTTCATAGTTCCACAGTCACAGGGGTACAAACCTGAGAAACCTTTATTACACTGACTTTCCTCTTTCTTTTCCAAGCGTAAAGATTCCCTTAAACTGGAAATCAATAGACTGTTGTTAAAGAACGTAGTCAATTCTATTTTAAATTGGCATACCATGGTACATCTCTAACATCTCTTTAACTAGCTGGCAACTAAGTCATGCTCTCTCTTTTTCTCTTCCCTTTTATTAAGTGAGACATACAGTACCAGAGACATAACACTTGAAGGCTTCTAATCCTGTTTAGTGTGTATGTATTTTTCTCCTTTCAGACGAAGACAAGTTTCATTACATGGCTATAAACCTGTATTTTTCCATTCACCGGTTGCTACTGGTGTTGCCTTTATTTTTTTTGTTTTAGAAAAACCAGATGGCGTTAGTGTTGTTTATTTCAGGAAACATTTTGAGCATTCAATAATAAAGCTGAGAGGAAATCCTTTACTTCCTTTATGCCTCCTAGCTAGTAACCACATCAATATGAAGTGAGGATGCTTTTGGGTACTGACCTAGTGTCACAGTTCAAAACACAACCATAAATACTTTCAAGATGTAGTCTTGAGTCAGACTGGTGGTTAAGGAAAAGCCAGCGCTGCTTGGAAAATAATTCTTTCCTTTCTGCAGCCAGTCTCTAAATTGCACTGGCATCTAGCAATTAACATACAAAGGTTTTTGTATCTGCAGGATCATTTTTCATGTCAATAAACACATTCCTTTGCTTTTCAGTGCCATGTTTAATAATTCTCATTTCCTATGGTGGAAAATAACTCTTGTGCTGCCTTTGTATTACACAAATGACATGGAAGAAATGCCATATCTGATCAAAGTTATTAAATGATTGGATAAATCCCTTTTTAAAAATCCAGTTTGCTCTTCATAAACTGCATCTTATTTAGAAAAAGCAGAAGCATTTGGTTCCTAGCTAAGCATGATGGGTTCCCCCTCCCCCCATCCAAGTTTAGCTGGCAGGAAAGGTCTACAGGCTTCTCCTAAATCATCTTGTGAACTAGAGTCTGCCTTTAAAAAATGAATGAGGTTTGTTCTAGGTTCACAGGTTTAACTGTCAGTCTCACAGCTAATGTTTCAAAAAGCTTTGATCTCATATGGGGCATATGGTGCTGGACTGGGAGTCAAGAGAACTGGGCTCTGTTCCTGGTTTTGCCACTGACCTGCTGAGCAAGCTTGGGTAAGACACTTTGGCTTAGATCCTTCAAGGTATCTAGGTTCCTAACATCCACTGATTCCATGGAAGTTAGGAGCTTAAGTACTTTGAAGGATCTGCGCCTGTGTTCCCTTGCCCCACCCTGTCTTTAGTGGAAAGAAGAACCAAAAAAAGTTGAATGAATTCAAGTTCTTTGTGTGTGAAGAGAGGTTCTAGATCTGGGGTCTCAAAGTCCCAGCCTGCGGGCCATCTGCGGCCTGAGAACCTCCCACTGCAGCCCATGGAAACTTTTTTAAAAAGTTCTTTCATCCTGAGATGCAAGCAGCTACACTGCCTGCTGCAGGCGCTGCCCCCTGCAGCTGCCATTGGCTGGGAGAGAGGGACAGCGAGACCATCACTAGTCGCTGGGCAGAGTCAGCCATGGAGGCAGCGTCGCTAGTCGCTGGGTAGAGTCTGCTGGGGCCGCATGAGGCCAAGGGAGTGAGGGAAAAGGGTGGGAAATGGTCTGGGAGGTAGCGTGAACGCCATCTTCAGTGACATTATTGGCCCGCTGGGAGAATCTGAGGATCGGCACTGGCCCTAAGATAAATTGAGTTTCAGACCCGTGTTCTAGATCTTCAAACCCTGATCCAAGTCCCACTAGAGTCAATAGACACCCACTGATTATGGGACTGGGATTTATTTATTTTACTGCCTAATGATCCAATCCAACTTGTCTCCTCCTTTTAATCAAAGACAAAACAAAATTGCATCCCCCTCACAATAAAGCCTCACTCGTGGTAACATTCCAGAGACAAAACAAGTGGGCCACAATAACATCATTACATTTCATTGATTTAAGCATTTCCACAAGTGGAGAAAGAGGATTGGTGAGAAATTGGTGTGGAGATTTTTAATGACAACAGACCCCAGTCATTGGGATCAAACTGGGGACCTTGGGAGTTTAGTGCATGAGTGTCTACCACATGAGTTAAAAGCCAACTGGCTGTTAGCTAAGGCTGTAGGACAGACTCATATAACTCTCTCTCTAAGTGGTCTTGGTGCCACTAGATGAGACAGAACATCATATTCAGGTGGGGTGTGGGTTACACGTGCACAATGTCGCTTCTGAACCATAATCTGTGTTTGTGGAATGTGCAAAACCTCATTAAACTGATGTAACAAATGAACTATGCCTTCATTGTATTAGACATATGACAGCAGGCATCATAATGGAAAGCTGTGTGATGAAACATTTTGGAGAGAAACTGAAACACAAATCCCAAAATGTGTGTTTTTACGTGTGTTTTTTTCTTGTCTGCATTACATATCCCTGAGCTCTTTTGATTTAATATTCATTAGACAAAGCTGCCTGGTTTGTGATTATGGTTACAGTGTATTTACCGAAAGGTTATAATTTAACTGTTAACAAAATATTGCTCTTAATTTGTAGCAGTTGATGTGCATTCAGTCCCTGTCTCAGATTAAACATCCAGAGAGGTGTGTCACTGCTTTCAAGGCATTTAGATCCTTTGCGCAATTTCATTCAACTAGCGGTCTAGCACAACCAGGTGCACAACATGGAATAGCTTGCAAAGGCCTTTTCTTTTGCATGCACACTGAGCCAGTAAATTAAATGGAATATCTTGCACTCATCACTAAAATGTGTTCCAAGTGCGATATGTAGTAGTTACCTGTGCACGATACAATGGCCTTCCTTGTGGAATATACTTTACACAATCTTCTTTTCTCAGAATTAGTTGCTGCAACTGATTTCATTTGTTCTCATGTAAGCACTCTTGCTTTTAAAAACTTTTATGAGTCTTATGAAAGTGAGTAATATCAAAATATGACACAAACTTTAAAATGTGTGCGCCCACATATAAGGATTTAGATGCCTCATTAGGTGCCTAAATCTTTCTGAGCATGTATTGCATCCCCAGAGATAAAATAATAATAAGTAAGCACAGAAGAGTATTACCAAATTGCTTCATGACTTTGTCTCTGCAGAGGCAGATTTTCAGAGGTGATGGGTACATGTGAAGATGCATTCTGTTTCTTTAAAACTGTAGCAGAACAACCAGATTGGGGAGGGGAGAAAATGTGGGAAGGGTCTGGGCAGAAGCTCTCCATTGAAACAGGAAGATAAGAGCAGCCCAGCTTTACA
This sequence comes from Dermatemys mawii, assembly GCA_007922305.1. Lineage (NCBI taxonomy): Eukaryota > Metazoa > Chordata > Testudines > Dermatemydidae > Dermatemys > Dermatemys mawii. The sequence goes on along the minus strand of ML677335.1, from coordinate 1,751,192 downwards.
GATAATACTATGTTCCTTCTTCTGAAGAATTACTCCCTCTCTGATTCATTACTATTGTCACCTGACAACAGCCTGAGCTCCCAGTAATGTAATTGAGAGTTATGTGGCTCCGCATTAGAGCTGAACCACACCTCCCCCATTGACTTGATTTTGCAAAGAAATTGTCCCATTCCCCCCACCACATCCCCAGCAACACTATTCAGCACCTCTGAAAATTAGGAACTTGTCTAGGTAGCCACCTTTAAGCCCAGCTTTAGGCATCCAAGTTGAATTGACTTCAGTGGGAGCAGGAGAGCTTTTGTGCCTGGGGATCCTTTGGGATGAAAGCAATGCTTTAAATAAGCGATCATCAGAAATGCTCACCAAGCTTGGTTCTGGGGACAGACTTGGAGCCGCAAAGTGAGGGGTAACCTGATCTTGCCATTTGTGCTGGGTTTAGCTCAGTTCTGATGAATTGTGGTGGCAGGCTTGTGAAAGGACTTACAGCTGAAGAAACCGAATTGCTTCTGTTTCCTTTGCACTCATAGCTAACTTGTACGAGCTAAAAATCACTGACACCTAAAATCAGCTTCCACCACCTTCTGCAGCATGTGCTCTTCAGTCAGCACTGAAATGGGACTCTTTCTTCTTCCCCGATGTAGTTGCTCATGTTGTGTGACTGTCTTTGCTTCCTCTTCCTTTGCCAGTGCTAATCATGACTGAATTTTCATTTTTAAGTGTAGTTCGGCCATCCTGTCTGGCCAATGTGGGTTTGTTTGTGAACTGACTGTACACACCCCTAAACCATATTCACAGCAGGAAATTACATATCTTCCAAACTGAGATTTCATTTAGTCCATTTCTGAGTTTAATTAATTTCTTTGATTGAAATTCTATTTTCTTAGGAAACAAGAGGCAATAAAATAATCTGCCCAGAAGCTTTGGTTTGGGTTTTATTTATTGTACTTTTTAAACTGTAAACAGTCAAATGTCTTTGAATTATCACTCAACCTCATTTGGTTTTGTTCTGACCTTGAGCAATACATTTTTAGAGCTCCCGCTAATGGATCTTTTAAAATGATGACAATGAAATATTAGATTCTTTGATAAGGAGACTGATCCTACCCTGCATGTTATTTTAATTTTATTCTACAACATAACCATTATAATACCATTATTTTTTACTTGGGCTTTATTTTGTCAATCAACGTTACATCAATCTACAGCTAAAATATTTCCCCATTTGCACAAAGCACATTTCTCTGCCAGGGGTAATGTAATGACCAGGCAATGACCCTCATTTTGATGTTTCTCCTACTGTGAGGAGGAATTGAAGACAAAATATAGAGTGCTAATAGCTGTGTAGCTCTAGTCAATCTAGCAAATCTAAAGAACTCAGCCACGGGACACATTTAAATATTACAACAGTTTTATGTGCTCTAACCAATATTTGATGGAACTCTTCAGTATCCCTTTATCCATCTAAACAGCTAGTACATTATATGTCCTAATCTTAAAGCTCTCTCTCTCATCATATGGAGTGGATACCTTCCTCTATTTGCATTTAGGTTGGAAATGGATAATCACAAAGGACCATCCTTTAAAACGGAGATTCCCAAATTTTTCTTATTGCATACCTCCACCTTTCTTGTCATGGATATGTTGTGTGTTCTCAACACAACCTGTCTTTAGCCATCTGTCCATATTTCACCGTTACGTACAGATGTATAATACCATGTAGACAACTGAGCCTCATCCCCACCCCGACTAAGTTCTGAGCTCAGTTAGACTGGACAGTTGCCAGGCAACTGAACCCGGGCTGTACTGTGATTGGAGGTGAGGGCTCTGTACACCAGCATCTCTGTGTATCTGTGTTCTCCTGGGTACATCTTGAAGTAAAATTAACTACCGTATTTTATATAGCAAATTTCCACAGAGTGGTAAAGCGTTGTCTGAGTAGCCTATTAGGAAAATGCAATAAGTAAAATAATTAATAACTAAAACACACCATTATATAATTTTCCAATGTACATCCTCCCTCACAGATGTCTTGTGTACCCCATGGTATGTGTACTACAGGTTGGGAACCCCTACTCTAAAACAATGTCTGATATTGATACTGCTGTTATTTTATGGACTCATCCTGCAGGATACCGAGTGCAATTACCTAAAACCCAGGTCTGCAGAGCCTGGAATGGCTGATGTTCCCACCGTGCCAGATAGAGCAACAACCAGGAAGTACTGTGGAGAGTACACACCTACCTGTAGTGAGGTCAAAACTCACTGCCACAGCGCCTCCTGCTGGTCGTCTGGGAATTAGCTTTTTCCCTGGAATACAGAGCGCCCTCTGCAGGCCGGTGTCTCACCTACTGCTGCCCTGTGTCCCGCTCAGGCCCCGGTGCCTTTTACCTCAGGGTGCTGCCCCATGGTGATACCCCCTCACTCTGAGTCTCTCCTCCCCAGGGAACCCTCAACCCTCACCTACCTTGCCTCAGTGGCTACTGCCAGTCGTCATCTAGCCCCCGCTCACTGGAGCAGACTGCAGTCTGTAACAGCCAGTCATCATTGGCAAGGGGTTAGGACCAGCTGCCTCTACCTATTCCTGGGCTGCCCCTCTGCAGCCCCAGTACCTCCGTAGGCCTCCACCAAGGCCTGCAGCCTGGGGAGTTGCCAGGCTAGAGCTTCCCTGCTCCTCTTGCCTTTTTCCCAGCCCTGCTCTGCTCTGCTTCAGGTAGCTTGCTCAGAGACAGCTAGCCCTTCTCCTTCCAGGGCTAGAGAGAGACTCTTTCAGCTCCTGGCCCCCAGCCCTCTTATAAGGGCCAGCTGGGCCCTGACTGAGCTGGTCACAGCTGTGGTCATCTACTCACTCAGCTGTCCTCACTACTTTTAATCCCTTTTACCCAGGAGTGGGGCAGCTACCCCACTACATTCCCACACAAGGGACCCAAGGTGACAGTGCTCTGTGGCCCTCTAATTGGCCAACCACTCTAAAGTTAACCCTAGAGGATGCCCCAAGATGTATGGGCAGCAAAACAGATTCTGAGCCTGCTGTGACTCCATACTTGTCCCTGAATGGGTACTGTCTTTGGTCTGACTCCAATCCTGCCTCCTGATTCCATTCTGGACATACCTCCGTTCTCTAGTCTTTGACCCCGATTCTTGCTTATTGAACGCGGATCTTGCCATTGCTTTGACCCCTGCTCACCAGCTATGGACCTGGATGTGTGGACTCCAGCTCAGCTGTGGTCACTGGGCAAGACACTTATGCCCTGGTTCTTTACATATTGCATAACTGGGCCCCATAATGATCTAATTTGTGCTTGCAAAAATAACAATGATTAAAATAAGTTTATGGGGAAAGCCAGACAGGCCCCAACCCTGCAAGCAAATGAGCATCTCATGAGGTGCGCTCAGGGCCCAAAAGTTCCACTGGCCTCACAAGTTGAGGGTGCTTAGCATGTTGTCAGTAGTTTCCAACTAGTTCAAGTGCCAAAAAAAAAATAAAAAAAACCTAACCAAAAAACCAATCAACCAAACAAAACCCCCCAACAACAGAAAAGAGCTTTTTTTTCTTTGAAATTTTCTGACCAGCATCTTGGAAGACAGATCCCATAGGCTCCAGGTTTGGGTTTTCGTTTGTGGGGCCAGTTACTCAACTTGTGTCAACAGTGGTAGCTTTGTTGGCACTATGACTATTTATGCTACCTGGGTAACTGTTTCTAGCAAAGAAACAGTTAATGCTTAGGAGTGAAAGCCAAGAACTGTGTGGCAGGAAAACCTGGGGTTATACATAGTGTGTTCTGTGATACTGATTTAATATATAACCTTGAGCAAGTTTCTCACCCCCTTTTGTGCTTCAGTCAGCTTGGCTGGAAAATTGGTTTAAAAAGAAAAACCTTACCGAAAACCAAATGCTTCCGTGGAGGGAAGCTTTCCTAGGTAAATACATTAAAAAAAAAACAAAAAAACCCCATCCCACTCTTGTCTAGCTATTCTATTTTCTAAAGCACAATTATAGTCTGCAACTGTAGTAGTTGCTGGTATAACTGGTTTGGTAGTGTGGATACACACACCACTGCTTGACAACTCCTGGGACTGGGATTTCAGCATTATCTTGAAGTCTTCACAGAAATTACTTCAGTGATCTCCATTTAATCCCTAGTGGGCAGTGATCCATATTGGAAACGTTTTCTGCATCGTTTGACACGATTAACAATGTCTGATTCTGAGAGTATCTTCTGACTGAGAAGAGGGGGCTGAAAAATTTCCCCTATAGAAGTTGCCCAACTCTGGGTGGAACTAAATAGTAAACTGTGTGGGAAAGCGTGTATTGTGCAGATGGCTTTGAGCCAGGCCTAGGGGATTAAGGAAAGTTTAGTTTATCCTCTTTGGGAGGAAATGTTCACCCACTTATCTGCCAAAAATAAAACAGAATTTTGGGCATAATGCCAGCACAGACCCTTTCTGCACTATCTGCATTAGATCTAACTTGCATTCTTTAAAAACCAACCCAACCCCAAAGCATGCAATTTACTCACTCCTGTAAGCAACTGACCTTCCTGTCACTAAGTCAAATGATCTCTGTCAGTATGACTCTTTTATGATCTTGCTAATGAACTCTACAGTTTATGCTTCTTGTCTGATTAGTAATGCCAGAGAATTAACCAAGCAGATATAATTCATTAGTCTGAGCCACTGTTCTGGGTGAATATATTGTCCCTCTCCCCATCCCACTCTCCTGGCTCCCATCCACATTTGTTTCTAAATTTGGAGATTTTCTCAAATTTTTTTCCAATGAAAAGTCACACAAGATTTCCTGTACATGTACGTTTCCTCCCCACTCCACTCCACTCCCCAGTGTTCTGCAATCAAAGTACTTAACAGGGCCACCATGTATAGTACTACCAATTTAGAGGGAGGCAGAGAGTTTTGAAGGTGTAATTTCCAGTGCTCTGGGGCAGTCAGTTTTTGTCACTGTGTAAGGGTCATACAAACCAATAAAAATAGAAAACTCCAGCTCCATGATTCACTCTGACTTCCAGTACCACAGCATGTAAAGACACATTGAACATCCTCTGGGCACAACTGCAACAATATTTACATTACAATATTTTGTAAATTATAAAAAACTAACTTTCCAGAAATTAAGTTTAGTTAATCTGTTTATGGTTGCAGTGTGCATTTAAAATATAGAAACAGTACACTCTTGATTATCCGAATAGCACGGGGGGGCTGGATTTTATTCAGCTAATTGGGAGTTTGGATAATCCAGGAGCAGGAATGACAATGCAAGGAGTCCTTTGCAGCTCTGCTGTTGCAGCCTCACACACTGACTCGCATGACAACAGGACTGTGGAGGTCTCCCTGCACTGCGGCTCCTGCCCTCTCAGTTCCTGCAGGTGTAACGTGTAGTAGGGAAGATGCAGTCCTGGCAGACCAGAGCCACTCATTTGCATGCCCCTGCTCACTCATTTGCCTGACAGCAGAAGGCTTCCTGTGGGAACCATTCAGCAGCAAGATCGCTTCCTCCACAGCTGGGATGGGGGTCTCTGCTCTATTATCCAAATCCCACGGGAGACAAGGAAGGGATTTGGATAATGCAGAGGTTTGGATAAAAGGTTTTTAGGAAATTGGGAGGATTCTGTGTCTTAAAAAGGCCCTGAAGAAATACAGTGTACAAGTCAACAGGACGATTTCACCATTGGTATGATGGTGTGTACAAACCACACATGAGGCAGGAAGGGGTTAATGAGAGCCTATGGGCTCAGTCAGACCTGCCCTGCTTCACCTGTGAGAAGTGTCAAGTCTGGAGGAAGGGGCTAAAAGGGGAAAAGCCTAGGTCAGTAGGAGCTGATCCAAAAGAGGAGGCCAGGATGATTCTAGGACTGCTTGAAGGGAGGCTGGGCTGGGGCCAGAGGATAACCACAGACTGCTCGATCCTCTTTTGACGTGGGAGGGTAAGTAGGTCTGGCATGGGACCTTTACTTGTGCTTTTGGAACGCAGAGTACAGGGAGGGCTGGTGTTCCCCTGCTGATGAAAGTGACGTGGGGGTCTCTGAGCCAAAGGTTGGAAAAGACTATGAAGTATGAAGTGGGTCTGAAGAACTAGGATGAAGCTGCTGGACTAGAATCATAGGACTGGAAGAGACCTTGAGAGATTATCTAGTCCAGTCCCTGCCCCTCCTGGCAGGACAATGTATTATTTAGATCAGGAGTCTCAAACATGCGACACGCAGGGTTATTTCCTGTGGCCTGCCAAGCTCCCCGCTCTGTTCCCTTGGAGTTATTTCCTGCAGCCCAAGCTCCCCTCCCTACTCCCGCCAGCGCACCACGTCCCTGTTTCTCTGCTAACCTCCAGGCACTTAGCGCTTTCCAGGAGGGAGGGGGAAGGAGTGGGGAGCTGCGTGCTCAGGGGAGGAGCGGGAGAAGATGTGGAGCAGGGGCAGGGATTTGGGGATGGGGTTGGAATGGGGGCAGGGAAGGGGTGGTAAGAGGCGGGGTCTCATGGAAGGGGTGGAATGGGGGCAGGGCCAGGGGCAGTTGTGTGTGTGTGTGTCAGTGATGTGGCCCTCGGGCTAATGTACTAGTGGCCCTCCTGGTGATTTGAGTTTGAGATCCCTGATTTAGATCATCCTTGGCAGGCTTTTGTCTAAACTGCTCTTAAAGTATCTCCAAAGATGATGATTCCACAGCCTCCATAGGCAGTTTATTCCAGTGCTTAACTACCCTGACAATTAGAAAGTTTTTCCTTATGTCCAACCTAACCCATCCTTGTTGCAGTTTAGAGATGTAGGGATTTGGTTTACCCTGGAAGGATGGGAGAAGATGTGACCTGGCTAAAGGGCTGAGTCATGAGATATAGACCACAGGACCAGAGTGGCTGTTGGTGGTAGGTGAGGGGGTTTGGGGACAGGAAGGCTGCCTGAGAAGGAGAGCCTGCTGTGTGACACTCCACCATGAGGGGTCATGCCAGCTGCTGAGCAATGTTATCACGATAGACCTGGCCAGACTCAATAACATCAGTGGAGTTGTACCAGCTTATGCCAGTGGTGAATTTAAACTGACATCCTGGCGAAGGGTTGGTGCAAATGTGTGTTCCTTGCATACGCCAAACTCCCGGAGAAATAGGTATGTGCTATAAATCTGACAAAGATAAAGACACAACGAGGGGCAGTGTGTCTTAGAATCGTTAATGTGGTAGACTCTGCCTAGGCAACCCAGTGCTCGTTGACTCAAAGAATCTTCATGCTGGAGAGTATCATTTCGGAAAATATAATTATATGTCTCCCTTGGTCATGATTCTTGTTTACACTGACGGCGTAGAATGCTTGGCACATAAGTTCTATTAGGATTGCTTTCTGACTACTTTTCCCCTGCCTAACACATGCTCTTCTTACACAGAGCCCTGTTCCTCCAGAAAAGTGGCCAGGATCTAATTAAGGGGAAGAAGGGATATTTATGCACATACTGAATGGCTCAGAGGAGTAATAATTGTCTACAGGGCCTTCACCTCTAGCTTGTGGATCTGAATGCAGATCAGCTTGGATAGCGACTTTTAGTGTCATTACCATCTGACAGCTGTTTTCCATATGAAATGAGTCGGTAGTTCCAGTGCAGCTTCTAGCGCACAAGAAAGCAATATCAATAATTACTACCTCAATGGCACTAATTAGCACCCTTTAATATCAATGTAATTTAAAGTTGCTTAATGAATGTGGTTCATGTATAAGTGGTTCATGTAGAAACAACATTGTGATCACTGTGTGTTTTTATCAGAGCTGGCATGTATTTATGTTGGAAATGAACATGGATATAAGTTTGTAAGAAATCATATATCAGCAAGAGTTGATCAACAGTGCAGTAAGAAGGTTTTTGTTGATAAGCCATGCCCAGGGTCCATATCATTCCTAGGTTAAGTTTCCAGAAAAGCTCTGGCTGCCATGACAAGCCTTTTGAACCTGCCAGCATAGCCTGTTCCAGATCACAAAGGTGCAGTAATCAGATGGACCCTGTCCCTGGAGTAGTCTGTGTTGTTGGCTGCAGCATGTGAAGTTCTAACATGCAGCCATTAGGTGCCTTTTCTCATCTGCTCTACAGGAAAGAGTGGTGCTGTGTGGCTGGAGGGGCACTGGTAAAAGATACAGTGGCTGAGGGTTCACTGAGAACTTTGGCTGCAGTTTTCTAATCAGTTGCAGACTCTGCCACCCCAACAATGCAATACTTGCAGGCTGTATTCTGATCCTTTCTTCTGAGGGGTCACAAAGGTATCAGGACTAAGAAGAGAGAAGTACTTTGAGGGGCTTTTCCTTACTTAAAACCCCTGCCATTCCCTTCTTTCCATCCAGCTCCTTGGCTGTGCTGCAGATTCTAACATCAGAACTGCCATACTGGGTCAGAACAAAGGTCCATCTAGCCCAATATCTTGTCTTCCAACAGTGGCCAATGCCAGGTGCCCCAGAGGGAGTGAACAGAACAGAAAATCATCAAGTGATCCATCCCCTGCCACCCATTCCCAGCTTCTGTCCATTCCTGTCCATCCTGGCTAATAGCCATTGAATGACCTATCTTTCATAATTTATCTTGTTCTTTTTTGAATCCTGTTATAGTTGTGGCCTTCACAACATCCTCTGGCCAGGAGTTGCACAGGTTGACTGTGCATTGTGTGAAAACATACTTCCTTTTGTTTGTTTTAAACTTGCTGCCTATTAATTTCATTTGGTGACACCTAGTTCTTGTGTTCTGAGAAGGAGTAAATAATACTTCCTTATAATAACACTTCCTTATTCACTTTCTCCACATGATTTTCTTTTCTCATGATTTTATAGACCCCTATCATATCCCCCCTTAGTTGTCTTTTTTTCAAGCTGAAAGGTCCCAGTCTTATTAATCTCTCGTTATATTGCAGATGCTCCATACCCCTAATCATTTTTGTTGCCCTTTTCTAAACTTTGTCCAATTCCAATATATCTTTTTTGAGATACGGCGACCACATCTGCATGCAGTATCCAAGATGTGAGCATACCATGAATTTATATAGAGTCAATATGATATTTTATGTCTTATTATCTATCCCTTTCTTAATGATTGCCAACATTCTGTTAGTTTTTTTGACTGTGGCTGCATATTGAGTCGATGTTTTCAGAGAACTATCCAGAATGACTCCAACAGCTCTTTCTTGAGTGGTAACAGCTAATTTAGACCCAATCTTTTTATATGTACAGTTGAGATTATGCTTTTCAATGAGCATTACTTTGCATTTATCAACAGTGAATTTCATCTGCCATTTTGTTGCCCAGTCACCCAATTTTGAGAGATCCTTTTGTAGCTCTTCACAGTCTGCCTAGGACTTAACTATCTTGAGTAGTTTTGTATCATCTGCAAATTTTGCCATCTCATTGTTTACCCCTTTTTCCAAATCATTTATGAATATGTTGACTAGGACTGGTCCCACTACAGACCCTAGGGGACACACTCTCTCTAGAACCCTCTAATGCTGGATTCTCTGTCTTATTTGGTCACTCTCATTAGCTAATAAGAACCATTAATCAGCAAAAGATTGAACATACAGGATTAAGGTACTGCCTTGTTTTACAGGTCTTACGGAAGTTCTCTCTGAGGGATGGCTGTCTATCCAAGACATCACAAACAGCACTGTGTCCCCTTTACATAAAGCAAATGATTTTACTGTAATCACAGGAAGATGCACTATTCAAGACAATCTCTCTCTCCTAACACCAACGGAAAGCATTACCTTTCAGAAAAATTTTGTTGGAAGTCTCCTTGGATAGGCCCAGAACTGAGCAAACACTGGGACTAATTTCACAAGAAAGAGGGGAGGGGAAATTTACTACGTAACAAAAGGTCTAGAAAACAACCAGTGTTTCTAACCTGAAGAAGTCATCTGTGTAAGCTTGAAAGTTCATCTTCCTTCAAGGACCTGAGTGAATAGAGTGTTCTTTCCACTTGGGATTTGCTACTCCGAGAGCCGTCTCTTCATTCAGTCATTGCTGTCTTTGACATCTTGTGTCAAAATAAATGTTATATTGGAAGGGTTGTGGTGAAAATAACATTATGTGTATAAATATGCTCACTTGTTTAGCCCAGACAATGTGCTCAGCAGCAGTTTGCATTGCATACAGATATAGTCCTTGATAGAGCAGGTGGACTTCTTATCCTACACTGTGCGCTGTTGATGTAATTTACTGGGGCCTAAAAGGTAGATACATTGGAGACAGGATTCTCTAAGAAAGACAGAGGTGGAGATGAGCTAATGGGTTGATTTATGTTTTTAAAATTCTAATCTCCTGTAAGAAGCATTTTGAAGGGGGGACTGAATGAGGAGGGAGAAATGCCTTAGTGACCTGAAATGGAGACCATGTTCTATGCAGAAGCAGGAGGTTAGAGACATACCAAGATGGGAGTACGAAGAAAGAAATGCAAGGGATATGCACGTGCATTACTCAGACACTGAAATCTAAGGCCAAGTCTACACTGCCTGCCGGATTGGCAGGTAGTGATCGATCTATTGGGGATTGATTTATCACATCTAGTCTAGACACGATAAATTGATCCCCAAGCGCTTTCCCTGTCGGTTCCAGAACTCCACTGCCACGAGAAGTGGAAGCGGAGTCGATGGGGGAGCAGCAGCAGTCAACTCGCTGCCGTGAGGATGCCGAGGAAGTCAACCTAAGATACGTCGACTTCAGCTATGCTAGCTGAAGTTGCATATCTTTGGTCAACCCCCCGCATCCCCGCATTGTAACCTGGCCTATGTCTCAGTCAGTGTGAATGTGACCAAGAGTATCTTTCCCTATTGCACTGTGAAAGAGACAGTTTGCCTTTATCCACAGATGTGTCTCTACCTTCATTCCAAACCTCCAGCAGCTTGAAAGGCAATCCCCTTACAAACAGCCTTTCATTAGTCTTGGGGACATGTCAGAGAGAATCATCAGTGCATTGTTGATGTGGCCAAAACATTTCATGAACTCTTTGACCCTGGCAGCCAGCAGGATTTTTTTATGTGAAGCACTAATGCAAAAAGCATTAGAGTTAATGAAAAAACTCTGGACCTGCCTGGTGTGAAGGGTCAACAGAAGTTTACAGACACCTTCACCTAACAGTCCAATCATGCCTGACAGTTTGAGAGTTCCAACTTGTTTTTTATGGGTTGTATGATGAATAACTGATTCTCAAGTTCCGCTTCAGCCTTTGAACAAGTCAGGAATATCTATTCCAATCATTTGAAAGTTTGTATGAATAAAGGCTATTAGCCATTTTGTTACGTTAACTTTATCTGCAAGCAAAGAATGAATCTGTTGCATCCAATGAGTAACATGCCTGAAAGGAAAACTGGGACACAGCAGATAATGAAGACGCTGAAGAGAAAGTTTTTTCAGTTTTGAGATTTCTTCTGCCCTTTGTTTAAGAATCTCCTCTATGGAAGAAACAGCTGCTTCTCAGAACTTCTCAAATGCTGATGATCAAATACTTTAGAATCCAATACACTTTTCACCAAGAATGAAATGTTAGATGCCAAACACAATCATTAACTATTCATACTATTTGTTTGGCATCCTTTCAAATCACAGTGGAACCAGAAACTGTTCTGATTATTATCTTTTTTTTTTCATGCAGCTGCCTTTCCTATGAGTGTGTATAGGGTTTTTTTAACATTTCAAAATAACCTGAAAAACATGACCTGTAAAAGTGGCTTGATTTCATACTGTTGAAATAATCTCTATCTTGCAACTAACTCCAGTATCCTTTAAATACTACATTGATATAGTTAAAATAGATACCGCTTTATCAAATCAGATAGAATTGTAGAATAATTTAAATTATAATTTAAAATGAAATTAAATGAATGTTATATCGTACCTGTATGTCTCACCTTTATTTAATTGCCTGGGGAGTTAGGAGCCAGGACTCCCTGTCTTCCCAGCTCTGCAGCAGCCTGGAAATTGTGTAGCTTGGCAGCCAGGATCCATAAGAACATAAGAATGGCCGTACTGGGTCAGACAAAAGGTCCGTCCAGCCCAGTATCCTGTCTACCGACAGTGGCCGATGCCAGGTGCCCCGAAGTGAGTGAACCTAACAGGTAATGATCAAGTGATCTCTCTCCTGCCATCCATCACCCCCCTCTGACAAACAGAAGCTAGGGACACCATTCCATACTCATCTTGGCTAATAACCATTAATGGACTTAACCTCCATGAATTTATTCAGTTCTCTTTTGAACCCTGTTACAGTCTAGCCTTCACAACCTCCTCAGGCAAGGAGTTCCACAGGTTGACTGTGTGCTGTGTGAAGAAGAACTTCCTTTTATTTGTTTTAAACTTGATGCCCATTAATTTCATTTGGTGGCCCCTAGTTCTTCTATTATGGGAACAAGTAAACAACTTTTCCTTATTCACTTTCTCCACACCATGCCTGATTTTACATCCCTCTATCGTATCCCCCTTTAGTCTCCTCTTCCAAGCTGAAAAGTCCTAGCCTCTTTAATCTCTCCTCAGATGGGACCTTTTCCAAACCCCTAATCATTTTAGTTGCCCTTCTCTGAATCTTTTCTAATACCAGTATGTCCTTTTTGAGATGAGGAGATCACATCTGCATGTAGTATTCAAGATGTGGGCGCACCATGGATTTATATGAGGGCAATAAGATATTCTTTGTCTTATTCTCAATCCCTTTTAATGATTCCTAACATCCTGTTTGCTTTTTTTGACTGCCACTGCACACTGCGTGGATGTCTTTAGAGAACTATCCGCGATGACTCCAAGATCTTTTTCCTGATTAGTTGCAGCCAAATTAGCTCCCATCATATTATATGTATAGTTGGAGTCATTTTTTCCAATGTGCATTCAGAGCTGGCTCTAACTTTTTTGCCACCCCAAGCAAAAAGACCACAAAACCAAAATGGCGGTGTGGCCAGAGGAGCGCCACCCTAAGATTGGCCGGAATGCCTCCCCTTACAGAGTGCCGCCCCAGGCACGTGCTTTCTATGCTGGTGCCTAGAGCTGGCCCTGTGTGCACTATTCCTGGGTCCTTGGTAGCCCAGTACCCAGACCAAAGAACTTCCTAGTGATGTGCTTTCAAAATCTTAACAAGAGGCTTTCCCAAAAGATGTCTGCCTCAGTCAGTAATACACAGGCCTCCCTTTGTTTGGGTTTCTAGGCTAACTTTGAAAGGAAGAGGGCTAGGAACCCTTGTTTTAAACTGGAAGCAGAGATTCTTTGCCCAAAGGCCAGCTATATTAACAAAGGACTTTTGAGAGCCTCTGTGTGCTTTTGGCTTTGTTGTCATTGTCTTTCTAGTTTTCTTTTTCATTTTGCCACTTGCTTAGTCTGACTGCTGAATTTATTTACAGCAAGGATTCTCCATTTTTAATGGCAAAACAATCACTCTGATTGGATCTGTAATTGTTTTGTCAATCTTACAGAAAACTTGGGAAATGACTGGATAGCAGCAATGGCTCTTGCTGACTCATGGCAATAATTGCCTTTCACACCTGGCAGGGAGAACCTTTTGCCTGTCTAGCATATCAGAAACCCAGTTACATTTCAAAGACTAGATATGCAGGGAATAAGAAGACAATTTGTTTAAAAGCAAGTGGTGATTCAGGTGTCTGACTTTCAGAAGCGGAGGGTTTTACTTAATTATAGAAAGATGATTGTTGCAGTGAGCATGAGTTTTCAGCATTTTTAAAGACCCAGTTTGCTAGGCAGGGAATAATTCACTTAACTAGGTTTCTAGGCTTCTCTTTATTATCTGATTGAGCTTCCCCATCACTCTGGCCTTTCCAGAAGTGATAGCAAGAGCTCTTGTATGGGTGAGTGAGAGACCCAGGCTGGCAGAGAGATGGAGATCACTGCTCAATGGTAGGAGCTCAGGAGGAGTTGATACATTATGGGGTGGGAGAACAGGGATCAGAACAAAGCACAGGAAGTAGTATTGTGTTGAGGGTCTTGCTGTTGTGTTTGGGAAGTGTAAGGTGTAGAATAGATTGTCTATTCTAATGGTATTTTTTTGGGCTCAGGCTACAATTGCTGTGTTCCTTCAATGATCATTTAAAGGAGTTGAGGCAGTAGAAAAGTGCAGCTGATTATGTGGGGACTTGGACCCTTTAATCCTGTTGTGGTGGGTCCAGGGACTCATTTTCTCCAGTCATGGAGGGAGTGGATAGAAGGCCGCTAGATGGATAGATGTGTGGAATATCTTTATGCTCTGATCTGGGTGGTTAGTAACTTCAGTGGGGTTGGGTTTATTTCAGACTCTTTTTATGTCTCTGGATTTGTTATACTTGGTTTGTTTTGTTGGTTTTAAGTATGTGCACCGAGGCAAGAGCTGTTAGGACAGGCACCATAAAGAAATGTAAAGTGGGAAGGAATAATACCAGGAGGAACCAAAACTATTCAGTCTCTGTCCTAACTAAAAACATTAAAAGGGAAATTAAAGAAATGTTGTAGCGACAAAGGGAGATAATTACTTCCTGTCTGACGTGGAGAGGAGAGTGTTATGGAAGATACTGACCTGAGAGAGAAGCTGATTGTGATATACTATATTTAAATAGTTTTATAACTTATTGTCTTTCCCATCTGGACCAACACTTATTCACTTATCTTTAGACATACTAGTAGAGGGGAAGTGCTTGCAAAGTTTGGTTTAAACATGTTTTAACCAAGCAATGCTTCTCTTATATTTTTTGTTTCTCAGAATCTGTTGGTTTTAGTAGAGTTCAGTAAAACATATGACAACATTCTAACAGACAGAGTTACAGATAACTCATGCCGTGTAATTCCCTTATGGAATGGTTTCACCAAAGCTGATTTTCATCTGCACAAGATCTTGTGGGGTTAAAGACACTCAGTATGGAAGTGCTCAGATGCTACTGTGGTGTGCAGCAATAAAAGAGGTTGGGTAGAAGCATGAAAGATAACGCAGTGTCTATACCCTTCCTTTTCTTATATCCTAAATCAGGTCATTATTTATTGCAAGTAAAATTCCTATTAGAGGAGGCCTCTAATTGAGTCAATTCTTCCAATGAGCCTGCTGCAGTGGAAGACACCCCATTGTTGGAATTTATAAAAATTGCTTCGTGCTTGTTGAAAGATGTCCAGTGGACAGCTCTGAAGCCTGAAGTCCTCTACCTGTCCTCAGGATAGATTCAGCATAGGAGCAACAATGCATATTTTCAGAGCCCGTCAACTCTCAAGGTTCATCTCCACTAAGGAAGTGATCCATTGCTGAGGATGCCTTACCGAGCAATAAAAACAGTTTAGCTGCAAGTGTGGAAGGCACAAAGCCATTCTGAATGGTGTTACAGTGATAAAGAAATGGTGAAAGATGGTGCCTCTCAGGCGTCCTCTAAAAGTGTTGAAAACTGCGTTTGTTCTGTCTAGACGAGTAGTTGAAAATCATTGGGGTGGGACGTGTTGCTCTCAATCATTACAGCAAGAAGCAATTTTCTGGGATCACCTTTAGGGAATCAGAGGAGCGATAGTTGGCCATTCAGCCTCTGGTCAACCTGAGACTGCCAACAATGTGCAAGCGAGTTTGTTTTTATTTGTTTTGTGATGTGCACACTGTTGACTGGGAACTGAGCGGACACCATCATCTATTTGTACAGGCCATAGAACAGCAGTCCAAATGGTAACTAGTTTTGGTCACTGTCGTCCGAGGCCAAATTCAGAATGGTGATCTACAAAAGAGAGGCTCCATATACTGCTGCCAATCCTCTAGGCCACCAACCCCATTGCCCAAACGTGTTTTCTAATGTGGATTATTGATCTGTGGTCTCCAGGCAGTTGCACTGAAAATAAGTGAGCTGAAAGCTCATTCATGAGCTGAAACTAGAAGTATTTATTGTCTTTTTTTCATCAATGTTGCAGAAAGGAAAATGAAAGGTGTGCTACCAAGTGAAGTAAAGGAACAACTTAAGAGCTGGCTATCCTTTTAAGGCCCATGCGACACTTACTAACTCTAATGGGAATCTCCAGGCATGTGCCAAGCCCTCTACATTTTGTAAATTGATGCAGTTGCTAGCATGAGTACTAATGAATTTTATTTGGCTATTCAAAACCTCCTGAAACTTGCAGCAGTGAGACTAAATTCAAGAGGGAGCCAAGGCAGTTTCATATCACTCTGTCCTACCCAAAGCAGTCTCCAGCTGTGCGAAGCAGTGTGCCTGCTTTATCTTCTCGCAACCTCATAGATGGATGAACTGCTGTTTGGTGAATAACACATGCAAATTCTCATGCTATTGAAGCAGACAGATTCCAGCAGAAAGCACATGATTGAAAGGAGCAGAACGATACAGACTTCTAGAAATGTATTTGTGAGCATGAGGAAAATATACCTTCGGGAAAATTCAAAATAGTTCTCATAGCTTTTTTTTTTTTTTGGCACTGGTTCTGTTTGCTCATCCATTCTTATTCCCCTGCTAAGTGCAGCAACTGGCAGAAAAGAAAAATACCAGAAGAAGCAAGTTTTATTTGAGAACTAGTTAATGTAATTATGTAACGCATCTTACAGGATTTGAAAATTGTATCTGGGTAAATCTTAATTTTCAGAGCTTCACGTCTTGGCAAATAGTTTGTCAAAGATTAGCATTGCTGTTAATGATTGGAGTCCACTCTGCATCATTCAATGCCTTTCCTTTTCATGTGGTGTATTATGCTAATCATACTGTATTCCATTTTTCAATAAAAGGTCAACAGTGCACTGTTTGTGCAGAATGTGCAATTTAAACTTCATGTCTGTCATTAGAGATAATCTAGGTTTGCTGTATCAAGTGGGGTTGTCATAGAAACTAGACCTGAGATCTCTGTTTACTGCCTTTGGAGAATAAACATTTTGCATTTATTTCACTGAAAAATAGGTGAACAATTTAAATAAGGTTTGAAAACAAAACCATAATAGCCCAGAGAGAGATGTCATTCATCAAAAATCAATATATAAAACACAGTTGGTAAACTCTAAGCATTCAAGCAATTGACTGACAGCAATAATGAAATATTTCCCATGGGATAAGGAAGTACCTGATAGTATATCATAATGCCTGGAGCAGAATTAATTTAAATTTGCTAATGGGGTTTGTTCTAGTTATTACAACTCTGAAGAATATTTGTTTAAATTTCACTTAATGTCACATAAGACTTTTTGATGTTATAACTTTGGCCATTCATAATAGTACTGAGAGACTTTAGTTTTATTTCCTGTAATCTTTCATGTCTTCGTACTGAAGCTTGTACTTTTCTTCACATTTTGTAACATGGCTTACTGAGATCCTAAAATTAGCTCTGCTACCTGTGCTGCTTATTTGGTAATCTTCATCTTTGGGCAAGAAGGCTGTGGATTCCACAATATATTTGGATTATCCTTATTGTAATGTATTACTTACCTGTGGAACTTGCTTTTAAAAGGATTAGAGAAATATTTGGTTAAAGTTAGCGTCTGAAGTTTATAGCAGAAGAAAAATTGTCAGGGCTATTAACTATGCTTAAGGCCATAATCCTATCCCCAGCTGGGTTTATGCAGGATAGTTCTCAATAGCATAGTATTGCACTACTGTTTAAATGCATTATGGGGATTTTTGCCTTCTTCTAAAGCATCTGATGCTGTCTGGTCTTGGAGAAAGAGCATGTGTGTTTAAATATATAGATAGACCCAACATGGTAATTGAGTTCCAGAATTGGTGGCTTGGTGCAGACTTTTCAGAAAGGGATGAAACGGGAAACTTAACCCAGACTTATGAATTTGTTACAAAAATTTACCATCCTAGGCACAAAGTCTATTGGACCACTCTTTGCCAGGATGATACAAAGCATTTTCATAGCTGAATTCTGCACTAACTCCTCCTGAGGGATGATCACACCCCAGGGTGTAAAAGAAGATGACAAGGGGCCAAATTCTCTGTCAGTGTAAGTATGAACAGCTCATTGACTGCAGTGGAGTTCTGCCTATATGCAAGTCTGTGACTCTGTCATGGAGGTCTGGGACCTCCATGACTTCTGCAGTGGCCGGTGCAGCTGGCCCGGGTAGCCCCAGGGGTCTCGGGCCATATGCTGCCACCCACCCTCCCAGCAGCAGCAGGGATCCAGAGCTGCCATGCCCCTCTCCCGCAGCAGCAGCAAGGGCCCCAGGTCACCATGCCACCTCTACCCTGTCCCCCAACAACAGGAGTCCCAGGCTGCATGTTGCTGCCCAGCCCTCCCCACTTTCCGGCAGCAGCGGCAGCAGTGTTTCTGGGCTGCCATGGGAGGGGGAGGGATAGCTCAGTGGTTTGAGCATTGGCCTACTGAACCCAGGGTTGTGAGGTCAGTCCTTGAGGGGGCCATTTAGGGATATAGGCAAAAATCTGTTGGATGATTTAATTGGGGATTGGCCCTGCTTTGAGCAGCAAGTTGGACTAAACAGTCTCCTGAGGTTCCTTCTAACTCTCATATTCTATGACCCTCCCCAGAAGCAGCAGTAGTCTTGGCTGCATGCTACCACCCAGCCACCAGTAGCAGCAGCAGGGATTCCAGGCCATGCACTACTGCCCTCTACCCCAGAGCACCCAAGATTTAGTCAGGGGTATATAGTACAGGTCATGGGCAGTGAATTTTTGTTTATTGCCCATGATCTGTCCATGACTTTTACCAAAAAAACCCATGACTAAAATGTAGCCTTACCTATTTGTAATAGCAGAGGATACAGTCCAAGTTGTTCACCCTAAAGAGATTCAAGTTTGAAATTCTCTGCTGGTAAAAATGGGGAGTACTCGACCAAAGTCAGTGGAGCTGTGCACACTTATGGCAACAGAGAATTTGCCCCTTTGTTATCTCTCATGTCTGTACAGCACCATGCACTCCAGTTGCATTGCACAAACAATAAAAATGTTATTACAACCCAGATCAGCTGCAATACTTGACAATAACCAGCAATTCCTTGGCTTTTTGTTGGTGTGTATCCAATGCACAGGTGATTTTAAATATAATCTAACCACTCTCCCTAAGCAGAAAATCTTTGTATGCCTGATTTGTTTGCTCAGCAGCATGAACTTCCCTGCTAATTATCTGCTCTGTGTGTAGCTCTTGACCTCATCTGGATTTGTAACATGAAGGGTCTGTAAATCAGGTCTCAGCTTGTTGAGCCTCCATTTTGACAAATGTGGTGGTGCGATACAGTCATCCAGTGTGAGCAGCACTAAGGCAAAGCTTACAAGCAGCTTTTTACCATATCACAGTTGTAATGTAGGCCTGGTGAGACTCAGGTGTCTATTTCCCTTGGAGTTCAGACCCAAAGGTGTATTATGAAATCCACCTCCTCCCTCAATGTGGGGGAAGGTATGCACAGCTTCTTACCCCTCTCCCAATTATGAATTGCACAAAGGGGGTTATATTATCAATAAGAAATAAGTTTATTAACTAAAAAAGGTGAATTTTAAGTGGTTGAAGAGATAGCAAACAGAACAAAGCAGATTACTCAGCAAATAAAACACAACACGCTAACTAAGTTTGCTTCATTAAAGAAATTGGTTACAACTAGTAATTTCTCACCCTAGATATTGTTAAAGGCAGATTACAGATAGTCTTGAAAGGCTGCTGCACTGGTCTGCAGTTTGAGACCTCAGGTATTATTACTCACAAGCTAGATGCTCTTCCAGCTTGGGCTCAACCCTTCTCCCACCAGTTCAGTTCTTCCTTCCAGGTGTTTTTTCAATGTCTCTTTGGGTGGGGAAGCAGAGGAGAAACACAATGATGTCACTCCCCTGTCTTATATAGCTCTGGTGTAAGGCGGGAACCCGTTGTCTTCCAGTGGAAAAACACTGATATTCCAAAAGGGGAGGAGGGCTAACCAGTATCAGGTGACTCGGACCTTTGTCTCTGCAGAGCTATGGCAGCCATTGCTTGTAGGCTGACTCCGGTGTCCACAGGAAGGCTGAGCTCTATTACAGTCCATTGTCTTTTCTAATGGGCCATTAGTTCTGTCTGCCTTTCTCATTGTTGTACCTGAAGGGCTAGTTGGGGGTGACACCCAAAATAACCCAATTGAAATACAGATACATAATCAATATTCCTAACTTCAGATACAGAAATGATACAGGCACACAAATTGGATAATCACATTCAGTAAATCATAACCTTTCCAATGATATCTCACATGAGCCAGCTGGCATAAAGTACATCTTAGTTATGTCATATCCATATCATAGCATATTTTCATAAAGAATACGGAGTGCAATGTCACAATATTTCCCTATAAGCTACGTTTAATTGTCTTTTGAGCATCTCTAGTAATGGTATTTCCATATTCCTACATTATTCCATATGTAATTCAAGCATGGTTAAGAACTTTCCCCTAAAATTGAAGTTGGATTTTCTCTTTTCTAAATTCAGGGCATTACTCATTGTCTTATCTCTTGTAATTACCCTGAATAATTCCTTCTGTTACTGCTCCCTGAGTATTTATAGACTAGCAGGTTCATCCCTTCTTTACTGCTTCTTTCCCACACTGTATGTGTCCAGTTCTACTACTTTCGCTTTCTAATTCTTGCCGCGGTGGGCTCTGTTTTGGAAGAACTTGGGAATAGGTAATGATGATAGCTCAGGTTATTCAAGCTTCATTAAATTATAAAGGATAAGCAGACAGTGTTTTCTGTTCTCATAGATAGGCTCCCATTGAATTTATGTACCTAGGTAATTGTAGCAAGGGCCTTAGATATTTTTCATGTGACATTTATGATGTCTGAAGTAGTTATCAACATATTTAAATCTTAGATCATACTAACTTCCATACATTGTGTTTTTCATTCAAACATTTTATAGTCCCGTAGCTTACGGAGTTCTCAACGTATTGTGAGTGGATGGTGCTTATAAGTTACATCAACTTTCCTCTTTCTTTATACCATGCTGTTTTAGAACGTAAGCTCCTAAGGGCTGGGACCATGTTCTTTTATGTGATTGTACAGTGCCCAGCAGAATGGGATTGGGATCTTTGGGTGTGATAACAATCTGTTTCTTCATCAACGCTTAGCCAAACGGTCAGCCGTAATGATCGTTCGCAATTTGGACGAGCCAAGAGTCCAACGTCAGAACAGATTTGATGCACTCTTGTTATACGGGATCTGCCTCTGGGCCACCTCCACCCCTCAGCTGATGAAATTTTATCCCAGATGTTATAAGCCACCAGAAGAATGGCACTTGCTGGAAAGTCTTGCGGCATTCTGGCAACAGGTTTGAAAAGTGTAAGATGCCATCTGCAGACAATGGCCCCAGTAGTCTGTAGACTGGATCAACCAAAAATGTCTGGGCTACAAATGAATTTGTGTCACTTTATGCCAAATATATGACTTTGTGTGGGGAAAACTTCTAGCTTTTACCAGTCTGAGCCATATAGTGTCCATGTTTCACAACCGTAGATTACAATGCAGATAATAAATTCCCTTGAAGGTGAATGTTAGTGAAATTAGTATGGAAATCTCAAGTCAGTCCCTCCAGAACAGGCAGATGATGTGCATTATCTGCCAAAAGTATGGGTTACTCCAGAGCTGAAGGACAAACAGTTAATAGATCATTTAATCCAATACAAAGCAACGTGGCTAGATGGAGTCAAGTTGCTAGATGCATTGTCCTTGTGCAAAGGGGAAGGTAAATTCCCTGAAAGTATTTGTGTCCTGTAGTGTCAATTATCCCTTTCCTGTGATCCTTGTGGAGATGCCTGAAAGCAGGGGAGGGAGAGAGAGAAGGCGATATCTGCGATCAAAGATTTGCTGTGGGAGTGATGAAAAACCTGGGATGGCAACACTTCTCCAGCTTTCCTGTTCCAAGCTTTGAATGTTAAACTTCTCCTCCTGCTCATAGACTCCATAGTAACCAATCTGTATTTGCAGCTGCCCTTCACATTGTGAGTACTGGTGAGGAACCTGCCTGAGGTGATTGCTACAGGAGAACAAAATTAATATGCATGGGTGAAGGACACACATACTCTATTTTTTCCTCTTCCAGCCCAGAAGTTACAACAGGGTGAGGGCTTCCAAAAATAATAGCTATAGCAATCACCCTATGCAGCAAACACAGCGTTTCCATTTCCTAGTGCTGTTAAACCCTTTTTGCCAAGAGAGAGTGAAAATATTTAAATTATATTTATAGTATTTTTATGAAAGAGCTGCGTGCAAGTTGCAGGTCTCTACTCACCGAAATCAAGTTGACTTCTCTATCGCTTTGAGGGCCTCTGAAACCCAAAGAAAAGTGGGAGCTGAAAAGGTCATGATTACAGCTGGCTGGAAAATGGAGATGCCTTCCTGTGATAAACATCACTTTTTGACAAAAGTTTCATCTTGAATCAGGACACTTTTCACAGGAGGAGATTTTCATAGAAATTCAGTTTTGGGAGAATTGAAATGGAATTTTTTGCCTTGCTGGCTGCAGGCAGAAAATGAAATAACAAGAGCCCCAGCCAGGGAGCTGTCCTCTTTGTTTTCCTAACAAGAAAAATATGATAATTTTTGATTAATTTGAAATTTTCCTATGGAAAATCATGATTTTTGCAAAAAGGTTCATCAGAAAATCATTCTGATGGAAAATTCCCAGCTGGCTCAAGTCATCATGACTGACACTCATGCCCTGAGCTATCACCAGAAAGCTGAGATGTGACCCCAGTTAAAAGGCTTGGTGCCGAACATAGTTATTAAATGCTTCAGGCCTTAGCTTAGACCAGAGGACTTTGCACAGGAGAAAGAGAGAGAAGGGCAGAAGCTGGTACTTGAGGTTTTTAATGTCTCACTTACTTTCTCCTAATATCAGATAACACCTTATGGAGCAGAAAAGATGGAATACACAGAAGGGAGAGGAGATGGATGGATTTTCTCCCCCAAGCCTCTCATAAGAGGACAGGGAAAGTGAATTCTTTGCAGGTAGCTTGACCCTTGTTGCCCAGAAAACAGCTTCTATGATGCAGATCCTACTGGTGCTAGTGAGGAATCTTTTTTGATGGGGGATAGGATGAGTGGCATTGACTCACTTGTACCTTCTTATCAGTTGCCCCCCCCCTTTTTTTTTATAGCACACAGAAGTGTGCTAGGCACTTTACACAATCAAAGATTAATGATTTATTTAGACTGAAGAACGCTGCACTGATGGGATGTTCAGCAGGAGTGCTGAGTGCCCTTTGCACATTTATAAAAACCATAAAGAGAAGTTACACCATCAAAACAACGACAGTACTTCTCCCCCACTGTTCCCTCTAAGCTGTGTGCGCACGCGTCTGCACGCAGATCCTAAATCCTGCACACATGGTGAAACAGTATGTGCACAGAGCAGGTAGTAGGTAATAGGTAGTAGGTGTGTGCACAGACCAGGTGGACAGAGCCTAGAATAGATAGTAGGTGTAGCCACTGCCCCCAGGAGATGCACTGATTCAATCCATCTCTCAGGTAACTTCTGCTAGCAGAGCATCTATGGAGCCCCAGAGATCAAATAAACCTGTCCTCTCTTGGCACTACTGCTTAACTCACCCCAGGGCAGCTAACCTCTGTTAGCAATGTACCCCATGGAGGGGGCAGGGTAGGGCGAAGGCACTGGATTGGCACATGCTAAGGTAAAGGAATCAACCTGAATCCCCACCCAGCCCACTCCTTGCAAGAAACTGCTGCCAGAGAAGACAAGTGGCACTATCACTTGTATTAGGGTGCTGAGGTCTCCCCACTGCTCATCCTCCCAACTCTCCCAGAAACTCCTGCTGTGAGAAACAAAACTCCGGCACTAAATTAGATATAGCTAGCCTGCACGGCAAGACACAGTACTTTGCTCAGTGTTGGACATTATCAATATGTCTATAGCTATGCTAAGAAAATGACCCACTCTTGATAACACCCTCTGGACTGGTGTTGAAACACGTTAGCTGCTATGGCAGATGGGAGGCAATCCTGTTCTGGAGCAGTACCAGCATGACTGAGACCTTATTCCATCACTCTGCTGTCCTGCTTTCTGGGGTGGTGTCCGAGAACAGTTGTCCTCGGGGTGGTGTCTGAGAACAGTTGTCCCCTGTGTGCTAGCAGTGACTGTTCAATTCCTGTTTGAAGAGAGTCAGCTCTTCGTGACCACTATCAGCAGTGAGGTAAATGTTCTAAAATACTCAGAAATTTGTGCGTTTGCAGATAAAGTACGGGAAAATTAACAATATCAAATTGTCTTTTTTTGCATCTAGCTAGAGACTGTTCTGATAGTATCTAACACCACATTGGTGCACAATATCTTGGCACAACTATCCGTGGCTAGGGTTCCCAGGTGCTTATCCAATACTAGAGCAGAAGGGAGGAGTTGTGTCCATTCATCTGGGGACTGGGATTCCAGGTTTCTAGCTTCTCCTCACATGCCTCAAACTTGACTTACTTTTCTGTGCCTCATTTTCCCCCCTCTCCAAACTGGAGGTGGTACCTTCCTCACAAGGTGCTGTCCGATTAAATCAGTGTTTGTAAAGCCCTTGGAGGTTCACTCTTAGGTGCTGTGCCGTATGTGCATATTACTACTAGTTAATAAAGGTCAGAGAAACCTAAGGTGAATCATTGGATACGTGCCAGTTAGGAGTGTTAAAAACAGCCTGGGGAGTGCTTTACTGCACACACCCAATTTCTCAAAGCTGTCTAAAAATGTGTGGAAGGAAAGCTTGCAGAGACTTGTTCTTGCCCTTTCAGAGGTGTTAACTTCCCTTGTTCAGCTGGAAGCTCCCCCAGCTATGCATCTAATTCCAGAGCAGCAGCAGCCACAAACCTTTTCGTTTAAAGGGAAAGAGTGACAATGCACCCATTTTGCAATGGAAAATACTCAAGATAGTTGGGGTGAAAGAAAGATGGGGACAGGGCCTTCAAAGACTTGGACAGAGTGGGAGATTAGAGATCCTTTCACTTCAAGGTCCCCAGTCCATCCCGTTCTCAATCTGGATCTGGCTGGGTTGAGACTGACAAACAAGTATTACCACCAGATAGTTGCTCAGTGACCTTTATGAAAATCAGTGTTGCCAAGTCTTGCATACACCTCTGAGAGGGAGGCTTTGTTTTTCCACAGAGATCAGGTGGGCCAGTAACTTTCACATGAGCTGGATGTTATGGGAATTAATCTGAAGAATGATGTATAATGAGGTTCAAGAGTGATGTTTTTGTTCAATTGATTGCAGGAGAAAGTAATTTCCAGGAAAAGCACCAAGACCCGGTTACTGCTTGTTTAGTTATGTTTCTGTTAGTTTTCCAGTGTTAGTTTCAAAATTTACCAAATCAACCATTTGGGGAGAGGGCGGAAGTACGTTCACTGAATGCTCCACAGGAGCACAAAGAGCAGCACACATTTCACAAGGATGGTGCAATATGGTTAACAGAGTTACAACTAATAGGCTGCCAACAGTAAGGGTTGTCTAGATGACCCTAAAAGGAGAGAAAAAAAAAGGCTAAAAGCGCAATGAAATACCTGTGGGATGAATAAGCATTTTGGATACGTACATTTGGCAAAGAATTGGGTGAGTGGAAAAGACAAATGTTTCAGCGCTCTATTTGTAGGTTTATTTTATGATGGTGTGATACAAGTGTTGATCATTTTGAAAGACATTGAGGCATTTGGTAGAGCTTGAGAATATTGTTCAGGGAAAAACAAATGTAATTTAACAAACCTACATTTCTAAACATAAGGGAGTACCTGTGTCAGCCTATATCCACAAAAACAACAAGGAGTCCGGTGGCACCTTAAAGACTAATAGATTTATTTGGGCATAAGCTTTTGTAGGCACAAAACCACTTACACACTCACACACACACATTCAGGGCTCTGTATACAGCTTTTTATATACATATAATAAAAATAAAATATATATATTTCCCCTAAAGCAGGTGACTAGTAAGTGGACAAAGGGATTGTATGTTTCCACAATGGATGTGGTATATTTAACTTTAAATTTAGAAAACCATTTTGTCAAATCCCTGGCATCTAAAAGTATATACATTGTCCTGAATATTCCCTCCATATGGCCATGAAAAAAAGAAGGCCAGAGGCTTCATTAGGGAACTAGTCCATCAATCCTGATTGAAAAAGAACATGTTAGCTTCCTGCAGTTCCTTAGCAGGTTTCCCTGTCTGGTGTCCTTTGCGTTGGCCTAACCTTGGAGTTGTTTCTGCTGACCCTAGAGTAACTGTCATACAAGCATAAATTGGATGAGAGCTAATTGACTGTCAAAACTCAGGGCAAAAGACCATAAACCCTTGCTTCACTTTCTCATGGGTTTTAGTCCTTTCTCTTTGATGTGACAGCTTGTCCTCTGTTTCTTTTGCAGACAACTACCATTGCAGAGGAAATGCAATGCAACCAGGCAATCACTTATCATCAATGACAGCAAATAAACGTGAAAAATGGGGTTAGAAACACTAAAGGACAATGATCAGAAAGGTTTATTCTTTCATCCTAAATCATGATGTTTAGTAGTCTGCTGTAGTATAATAAGTTATTTATACATGTCTGGGCTTGTTAGGAGAGATGTTTTTACATAAAGATAAATAATGTTTTTAATCAGATGATACATGTGTATATTCTAAAGAAAAAAATCCCAGACTCTGTCATGTAACTATACAATTTGTGGAAAGGCAGATAACAAATGAAAACCAATCAAGCTGACATTTACTTCAGAGCACGTGTAACTCACATGCTTCTCCTGCAGTAGAACCAAAATTATATTTTGCAGAGCGCTTTTCCATTGAAAAATGGAGTTGCCTCAAATTGAAACTTTTTGCAGAAATGTTTCAATTTCAGTGATATTTGTGACAGAAGAAAGTTCCAAGTTTAATTCAGTGCTGTCAATGTTTAATTTTAATAAAGTCAAAGCATTTTATTTTGACTTTATTGGTTAGTTTTAATTTTTATAGTATAGAGTATTTTTAACATTATATGATGTTTAATATTTAATATTTTTTACATTGTCAAAACATTTCCACAGCATTGAAATGAAACATTTTGACATATTAAAACCAAAACTATTTACTGGTTCAGCATTGATTTTTTTAAAAATAATTTTCATTTCACAGGAAATGGTAGCTTTGTTTTAATTCCAAATCAAAATAAAAATGTCCAAATCCTTTCCCAAATGTTTCGGGTAGAGATTCGTCACAACTGACGCGAAGTTTCAGTTTTGACAAATCAGCTTTTTCCAGTGAAAAAACGTTTACTCGAAAAGCTCCCAGGCAGCTCTAACCAAGAAATGTATGTGCAGTGAAGGCACTCAGAGAGCGCTCTCCCGTCCACATAGCGCATCTTCACTAGACACGCAACACTGGCGCACCTGAGTCAATGCAGCTGTGCCTATGTAGCGCGGTAGTGAAGACAAGCCCTCAGGAGACCAAAGCTGTTTCACTGAGGGGCTATAATGGCTGAAAGAATCTTTGGACTGGTTAGCTGAGTTGATTCTGGAGTATTTGAAGGGGACTGAGAGGCCGCCAGTCTCCTCAGGTTCTGGAGAATACAGGTGATATGTACCTATGTGCATTTTGAGGCCACACTATAGTGAGTGTGGGTCTGTGTACACTGTCGCTGGAGGTATAATTTCCATCATGGGTAGACATACATGGACTAGCTTTGATCAAGCTAGCATGCTAAAAATAACGTGTAGCCATGGTGGGTGATGGCCTGGGCTAGCCACCAGGGTACAATCCCCTCCAAGACCCTAGGTAACTTTCTGGACAGTTAGCTTGACCTGCCGCCTGAGCCATTGTGGTTACACTGCTATTTTTAGTGTACAGCTTGATCAAAGCTCCTGGAGTACAACTACCTGAGCTGGAAATTATACCCTTAGCTGCAGTGTACACATCCCCTGAGAAAGCATATGTGTGCGACCGGAATGGGATGTATCTGTACGTGTGTACCAAAATATAAAAGTGTATATAATGGGTCAAACCTTCACACAGAAGGTATCAAGATGGGCAGCTTTGAGAACTGCCTAACAGCCTTTGTTTAAAAGTTATTCTGAAGTATTCCAAATACTATTTACAATGTTTTTGTGTGTGTATTAAATAGTTTTGTTTAGTAAGTAATTGCAGCTCTCTTTGACGCTGACTGGGAACTGTTACTAACATGTCCAGTCAGGGTTTTTCATATCATAGCTCTGAGGTTTAATTCTGCGTAATACCTTTTTGAAAGGTCCTGAATAAACAGAGCTATGGTCTGCATTGAAGCAGAGAGGTAAACTGAAGTGCAGGAAGAGAGGACAGGAATCGTTATCTTATTGCCGCTTGGCTGTTTCAGCCATATCAGTGTTTGGACAGCTAGGTTGATAAAGTTCTTTAAGACAAACATAAATAATGTAACATGTAAGAATATCAAGCTTCCTAAAACATTGCAAAGATATTTACCCCACATAGGATAATTTTGACACTTGTGTATTTTAAATCCAAATGTTTCCAGTGGAAGCAAATTCCCTGCACTAAAAGCTGCAATTAACATTTTTACATCCAGGGGGAAAATGATATAGACAGTAGTTTAAGCCAATGTCCCTCCCTGCTGGCTCTGGGCCAGATCCTGCTCTCAGTTTCACCACAGTGAATTTGGAGGATCTCCACGGGAACACCTTATATACACTGGTGAAACAGAGCTGACTTGGTCCATTGCACATTGATTTGTGGCTGAGTTAGGCTGAGAAACTGATGATAATCAACTAACCTAATGTGTCAGAAATAGCCACCTATGCCGAATAACAACATTTGGGAGTGATGGAGAAGGTGCCTACTTTGAAAATGGACCCATATACCATGTACCTTTAATCTGCCGCTCACATTCATCAGATGTGCTGAAAGGCATCAATAAAGCAGTTTTCCAGCCTTGCCAGCTTCTTACCCTATTGACCTTAGAGTTATACCCCATTTACATGATAGAAACTTGCATCAGTGTAAGGACATAACTGCCCTTGCTATAATTACATGAGCACAAACTCCCAATCTAGACATGCTGCATCAATCTGAAGTGGGGCCATACACTGATATGGCTTAATCTGGTAATTTACTTCAGTGCAGGGCAGCTACAGTAGGGGTTCGTGCGGGAATCACTATGTTGGTGTATTTGCACTGCTGCACGTGTCTCCAGTGCAGACGACCCTTACTGGGCAATAGGTATTGGTTTCTGTACATGCTCAGGATGTCTTATTGCAATATGTCCATGATAACCATTCCTATTCCATCAGCTCTTTGATAATCTCTGTCCCATACACCTTGTACTGCTCCTCCTAGTTTATAAAAGGTTCTCCTGACTGATTATTTTTTTGTTTAGATATATCTCTATTTGCACCCTCATTGCAGTCTATTGAAACCAAGCCTGGGAAATAAAGAGAGGTCACTGTCCAAACTGATTTTTAGCTGCATGATATAATTTTGTTACATGGCTTTCATAGTAATGAAGTGCAGAAAGAGGAACTCACTCAAGTTGCAGACTCAGTCACGATGCATAGAAAATGTGTCAAGTTTGTGTGCCTGTGCAAATGTGGAGGCCCACCTGAAATATACCTGAAAAGCTGGTACATTTTAATAGGTAGTTGTATGTTGAAATGTAAAGGTAAAACTCAAATCATTTAACAGTGGAAAACACTGTAATTCCTCTGCCATTAACATCGTTCTTCTTATGTCACTACATAGTGTTAGAAATCACATGCATTGGTGGTGGTATGTGATGAAACCACTAGACCCTACATGGTGTTAATTTTCTTGACTCTCCACACGTTCTATTGGCTTATCCAGGGAGCGTGCTGATAGGACGCCTGAATTACTCAGAAGGTCTGACTCTAACCCCTGCAGAGAGGACGATAAGAGAAGACATTGGGAATGCGAGGGGTAGATGGAATTTTGTAATTGACTCTGAGTTGTGTAAGTTCATCCCTTTTCTTTGTAGTTGGTTCTGGGGTGACCCAAGCATTTGATGTATGTTTAGATCCTGGCTGAAGAAAGCTTTCACTTTACATTGTTTGCAAATTACTTTCTCCACCCTCCCTTATCCAACCAGCTGCTCAGTTACAGTAATCAAGAGACGTCACAGAGGTGTCTTGTAGTTTAAAACAAATTATCCTTCTATTTCTTGGTTTTTAAATTGGTTGCTGGTGGAAATGTTTATACCTCAAGCCTTTTAAAATTCCAGACACCTCACTTTTCCTGCCTACATAGTCTCTTTGTAGACTTAAACCTCTCTAAATAAGTTTCTTTTTGAAGATGTTTTAAGAGATGTTTCACACCCTCTACACTTCACTATCTGGTGACCATGCGCTTCTTACGACCTCAAAAGCATTATAACCAGGAAGAGTTAAAACTTGCTAGTTGCACTAGCATTTGCAGGGTTCGTTTCTTATTTATATTACATGTTAAACCAGAATTTCTTGCCAGCTAATACTGATAAGGCTCACGCATTGTTTCTCATTGATGCTGGGAATCATATTTTTAAAAAGTTATCCGATACAATGCTGGCTGCAGCAGGCTATGAAGTGTTATGTTAAAATAAAGGAGACTAGCCAAGTATATTCCTTGTTGTCCTCCCTCCACAGATGATCTATGCTGGTGCCATCAAGCTGCCAAAATGCCTAATCCTGCTCTTATTTTTATTTTAATAAAGCTGCCATTGTTTTTATTGGGAGCAGTATTGAGCTCTAAATCCCGAATTAAGAAGTTGTTTTTTTCTGAATATTTGCTGTGGTGTCAAATTATAGTCCAGATTGTCAAAAGTGCCTAGTGATTTTTTTTTAATTGCCCCTCTTGAAATACCTTTAAAGGAGTCTGATTTTCCAAGGATGGGCGCGGAGCCCTTTCTGATCAGCAGGACTGCGTGGGGTGATTGAAATCACTGGTCACTGTGGAAAATCTTGGCCCGCACTCTTGTGTTGTCATGTCCTCCCCCGTGGTCTCTCTTGAGGTCTCTTCTCTGTCAAGGGGCTTCTCCTTCAGGGGCCAGCCTCTGCTTATTCCTAGGCTGCTCCAAAATGATCAAACTCAATCCCAGTGAATGTAATGATGATAAATAATGTAGGAAAGGAAAGGATAGACTGAAGAAAATTCTCTCTCTCTTTTTAAAAATAGACTGAAAAACGAGTGGGTTATTTACAGGGCTTGTCTGTGGCATTAGGAAAACTTAAGTAGCAGCTGCATACAGCAGGGGTTCTCAAACTGGGGGTAGAGACCCCTCTAGGGGCAGCAAAGTTTTTACATGAGGGGTCACGAGCTGTCAGCTTCCATCCCAAACCCCACTTTGCCTCCAGCATTTATAATGGTGTTAAATATATAAAAAAGTGTTTTAATTTATTAGGAGGGTTGCACTCAGAGGCTTGCTATGTGAAAAGGGTCACCAGTACAAAAGTTGAAGAACCGCTGGCATACAGCAAACTGACCATGTTAATTCTTCAGAACTCCTGCCTTGGCATATACACAAGGGTTTTAAACAAGATCCCATTTTCAACCTACCTTTAGTGTGCTGGCTACCTGCCACTGTGAAATATCCTGCTCTCCTCCACCAGAAAAGAACAGGTAACTCTGTATTACTTTCCATGTTTTTCTTGGCTTCTGCCCTGTCATCCTGACTTGGCTCTGTGTGCCCTACATATTCCTGATTCACATTTGTTACACACACACACACCAGGAGGCATTCGGGTTGCAAACTGTAATGTTAATTGGATAGTTGAGCTGAGGTAAAAAGATCTTGCCTTGGGTGTTCCAGTACCACATCCCCAATCAAAATGGGGTGGCACATATAACTGGGTGTGTTGTTTTAATTCCATTGAAACATGCAGAATTTTTAAAATCACGTCCCCTGACCCCTGATCCTTTCTGAGTGTTTTCTGTCATCAGCAACAGGGAGATTAACTCTGCCTTCTTTGAGCATTACACCCCTGTAATGCATAAATGAGAGAGAATTGCATCTGCACTTAGAAACAAGAGCTTAATATTTGCAAATGATTACAACACATAGGGAGACAGGATAGAGAACTTCATTCCACATTTCCTGCACCAGTCATATGACTAACCCATGGGAGTGAGTCACAGATGAAAGGCTGTGGGCATGGATGCCAGCTGTGTATATTTTTTGGTGGTGCCCAGAATGGGTCCAAGCAGAGCCGTCCCGTCCGTAGGACAGACTGGGTCAACTGCCCCAGGTCCCGCACGTGAGGGGCCCCTTACACTTCAGATGCGGAGGCCAGGGCGGCCTGTGGGGTTAGCAGGGGGCCTGGCGCCAGCAGCAGTGAGCAACCCATCCTCAGCCTGCCTTGTCATCTCCCAGCATCACTCGGGGGAGGGAGTGGAAGCCGGAAAGAGGCGGGGTGGGGATGTGAGCTTGGGGGAAGGAGTGGGATGGGGATGGAACAGAGGTGGGAAGTGGTAGAGTAGGGTGGGGGTTTGGAAGAAGGGGTGGAGTGGGGTGGGATAGGGCAGGAAGAGGTGGGGCAGGGCACAGTGTGTCAGGCTGGGGCTGGGTCACTCACTGTTGCTAGCGCCAGGGCCCCCGCTAAGCCCCCTGCTTTCCTGGACCCCATGTCCCCAGAAGCATGGGGCCCCCCAAAGTGCAGAGCCTGGAGCAGTTGCCCCAGTCCATCGTATGGATGGAACGGCTCTGAAAATACAAACCCAAACACTGGTGAAGCTGGGCCCGCGTTCCTGAATATTGGTGGAGGACGGACACCAGGGGACCTTATAACTCGCCGCCTATGGCTGTGTGGTCTGAGCAGATGTTCAGGTTTGATCAGGCTGCTCTCCCCTCATGTTTCTAAAGGGATGTTTTTGCTGCTCAGATGATCTTTCTCCAGACACCCATTTGTGCTGGTTTTTGTTATGCTGTCAGAAAAGCCTTTGGTGACCTGTTCCTGTTTGCTAGTTTTTATTTTGGCAGCAAAGCGAGAATTGGGAGAGACTGCAGCAAGGAAATACGCTATTTTTCTTTTTTTGCTCTGTGTCACCAGGCTGGGCTTCTCCCCTATCACACCCAGTCTTTTCAAGGAGGTTTATTTCTTTAACAGAGATAAACAGTCTTTTAACTTGCACCTTATACATAGGTTTCAGGGCCACCCCTACTGAGCCTGTCTGCTATTTCTGCTCCTGTCAGCTTTCCAGTTTCAGTCAGCTTGGCTCCCTTCTTAGAGCAGCAGCTGCAGGGCTGCTTCCCTGGCCCGTTGCTCTAGGGACCCACCATAGGAGCTAGCTCTGCTTTGGTATGACGGTCATCTCTATGGCACAGCTCCCTCAGCTGTCCAATAGCAGCCCTTTATAGGCCCAGGTGTAGCCCAGCCCTCTTTAATTGGCTGGATTGGGCTCACCTGCTCTGGACCAGGGGAGCTGGGCTTAGTCTATCCACAGGAATCAGCTACCCTGTTTAGCCTGCATGACTTCCCTTTCTGCTCATCTCACATCTCGCTTCCACAATAGATCACTGCAATACAGAGCTAGAGGAACAGAATGATCTCAGATGAAATGTGGAACTCTAGCTAAAGAGGGCAAGTATAAATCTCATCCCTATAATGATCTGAAGAGAACATTATGACCCAAATAATTTGGGGGACTGCGCTCTGCAGTGATAACCACTGCCTGTGACAGAACAACACACCAGTCTGCTGGTTTGATGGCTTCCCTAATGGCCTCAATAGTAAAAGGTTCCTCTCACTGTCTTGGAAATTATTTTCCCATCTCTGTTCAACTGTCTCTCTCTCTCTCTCTAGATGGGCTCTTGCTGCTTCCAAAGTTTTAGTGGGGCTAATGCTTTCCGCATCATTTATTTGTGGTGTGTTCCCTCTTAAATTACCAGCATTGGTGCCATATGGCCCAGTAAGTAAGTAAATAAATAGATCCAGCATATGTGATGTAAATGTTTTCTTATGAATTAAATCACAAATGAGGGAGTAATTATTTCATCAGGGAAACACACTAAGTTTTTAAGACAAGATTTAAAAAAACCCCCATACTTAAAGTCAGTGCTGGGAAATCTATACAGGCTCTAATGAAAACGTGATTTTAAAATAACCTGAATAGTTGTTTAATTACCAAAATAGTTTTTAAACGAACTCTTTTGTCAGACAGTTTCGCACCTGTTGGGAAGTCAGTAATATATTCTACAGATGCTTTGCCCAATACCTGCCTCATGTACAACATGGAAAATGTCAGCCCATAAGGTTTTAAGTTTTCCAAAGTTATCAGCAATAGATAACAAGTGGATAGAAGTACTAGACAACTTCAGTATAGTTGTGGCTACTGTTCTACCTATAATATTGCCTTCCACTTAAACCCCCACATGCCCCAATTTTGTGCCTCTCTCGAGGACACACAGGTGTAAAACTTCTATGAGAATAGCACCCAATGATGGATTTGAAGGCCTGTAATAATTTATGACTACTGTATCTTGACCAGGTTACTGCATTGATTGCTGTGTGCATATACTGAGTTAATTCACTAGTAGGGCTACCTGGGAACTGCACCCAGGGAAAGAGGGGATCCTGATATTCCCTTCTCTGCAGACCCTTCGGGCACAATATAGAAGTCCATTTCTGACATCTTGGTTTGTTGCCTAAACCAACTGAAGTCAGATCAGAAAACACAGGAGAGAACAAAAACCTTTGCTTGGATTAAAAGAATCCCTAAGGGAGTTAAGCCAGAGAGACTGTTGGGGTGCAGACTGACACCCGGAGATCTGGGGTAAGACAGGCCTGCCTAAGCCTTTAGGTAAGAGAGATGTGTAAAGACTGTCTATTGTTTTAAAGTCTTCTGTCTATGCTCTGCCTTGTTCCTACTGTAAGATTGAGCAATACTTTGCTTTAAGAAGACTGTGTCCACCACTGGACACCGACTCTTAAAGGGAAGAGCTGCAAGAAAGCATGGTGGATACACAATTAGCTGTTAGACCAGTCCCTGGGCTGCAGTGGGAGAATCACAGCTCCCACCCCAGGAATGGGATACCTCTGGAGGAAGCACACAGAGGTCAAGGAAGGGTGAGAGGTGTAGCTGGCCATGAACCCTGACACGTCCTGTGTCTGGCTGTTAACAGCTTAGTGCGTTGAAATATCACTCCAGAAAGGTTGCAGCACTGATCTGACTGTTGCTGGCACTGATGATGGTAGTAAACAGATGGGTTCAAGGAATGTCAGCAGTATACTAGTATGAGATGACATGGCAGGATACCACTATCACCACCCTCAAGGGTGCATGCCAGAGGTGCCACCTTAGTAGGCCAAATCTGAACATGTTGCTTGTGACACCAGCATTCTTGCTCAGCGCTCTCTCGCTTCTAAGCAAGAGTCCTGAGCGAATGCCACTTTGGGCACAATTTTCAAAAGTGCTACTTCAGTGCTTAAGTCTCAGTGAAAGTCATTGGGATTGAGGCGCCTGAGTAAATTAGGCTCTTTTGAGAAATCTACTCTTTGTCTTTAGCAGCCAGAGGATGCTCCAGGAATGGGAGCAGGTGCAGCAGCGGAGCTGTGAGTACATCCAATAATTCCGATTTTTCTTTGCAAGGCAGCTTTACGGCGGCATGTGCTAAGCAGCAGCCAAAACAGTAATGACCCTGTCAATAATCCACACGGGATGATTACTTTTGAAAGGACTCCTTGCTTTCCATTTATTTCAGAGACCTCGCTGGATGACATTGCAACACCATTATGAACTCTGAAGTTTGATAGGTAATCTGGTCTGGCTGGGTTTTAGCTGAAGAGGTAGGGTGACCAGACAGCAAGTGTGAAAAATCAGGATGGGGGTTGCGGGGGGTAATAGGAGCCTATATAAGAAAAAGACCCAAAAATCAGGATTGTCCCTATAAAATCAGGACATCTGGTCATCCTAGGTAGCACGGCTGTGCTGGGTGCATCGGACCTTAACTATAGTGTATTTTTTGACTGAGAACTGGATTGCCAGTAAGTCTTGGCAAAACAGATTCTCTTGGTGTACATAGGATGACCAATTTTATAGGGACAGTCCCGATATTTGGGGCTTTTTCTTAGATAGGTTCCTATTACTCCCCACCCCCATCCTGATTTT
Organism: Dermatemys mawii; assembly: GCA_007922305.1. Taxonomy (NCBI): domain Eukaryota; kingdom Metazoa; phylum Chordata; order Testudines; family Dermatemydidae; genus Dermatemys; species Dermatemys mawii. The sequence goes on along the minus strand of ML677335.1, from coordinate 1,715,227 downwards.
TCACATTTGCTATCTGGTCACCCTAGGTGAACAGGCAGCCATTACTGGCAGATCTTGTATAGTTTTTGTTCCATCTGGTGTTAGAATGGCTGAAATTAGCTACAGCTTTGCTGGACCCTCTTCATTTAAGCAGTGCCAATACAAATAGTATTGGGTTTGGAAAAGAGTTGTACAGCAGAAATGTTGTTGTGAAATCTGGCCAGGAGCTGTGGTTAGATATGGTGGGCTGGGTTTTCAATGGGTGTGAGTCAGGGGAGCTTCACTGACATCACACCAGCCAAGATGCTTCCCTGTGTCATGCCACAACACTGGCATCCAGTGCCTGATACCATTGTTTTGGTTGTAGCACGGAAAGCTGAGCAGTGCACTCTAAGCATACTGTGTCTCTCGAAAGAGGAAAGGTGCTCAGATTCCCAAAAGGGAATCCCCTTTTTGAATTCCCCTGTTTGAATCTGGGTGAGGGAGGGCAAGAGGAAGTCTGCTATCAAAATACCTGCCACTGTTTTCCTCCCGGGCTGATCAATTTTTTTTTCTTCCTTGAGTCTTTTAAGAATTTTGAGTAACAAGTTGAAGTTCTACATTGGACGTAACATTTCATTGTCATAATCGACCCTAAGGGCCGGTATAATACCTGCTCAGATGGGCACCACTGCTGCTACTGGACTGATTTCTCTTTGGTGCCAATCAAATATATTTACTTCATAGCGGAACTGCCAGGAATTTTCTAACCTTTTCACACTTTTTTAAGAGTAAAAATAATGTTTAGGACATTCTGTATTTCTCTATGATCAATCTCAATGTTTCTGTAAGAGTCCAGATGGCTATTCCATTGGGTTGCTCTTAGAATCCATCAGCGCTATTGCTCTCACCACAACATGGAGAACTCCTCAAGTCTTTATGTGGAATGAAGTATGTAAAGAAACGAATCCTCTTGAGCTCAGTGCAATATAGGCTTGGAATGATCTGCTGGCAGATATTTAATTTTGTTTCCAGTAATTTGGGGTTATAGATAGGATTATATCTCCCAGGCAGAGAAAGACATTAATCAAGAAATAGGCCTCTTAATCCTCCTTTCAATTTTAATGAAAGAGTGTAAAAATGCCTTTCACCAGTGGATGTCAAGTAGCAGTTGTGCTGTGATTAACATGCTTTTGTGATAGGTTTGCTGTTGTACTATGTACCCAGTTATTCTGCAACCTAATTTAAGCTGTCTGTCAAGTGAAAATAACTACAAAGAGAGCATTATTTTCTCACTGAAGTTACAACAGAAGACTTGTGTTTCTGTAAACATTTTATTTCTGAATGCTGGATGCCCCAGACACATTGACATATTCAACCTTCAGAATAAATGGGTAAAGGTTGATGTAACACAAATCACAATGTCCTCTAAATGGCAATTAGGAGATAATAAGAAATGTTGTTGAAGCAGATCTATGCTAAGGGCTTGATCCTCTCCCCACGGTAATTTGGGAATAATTCTGCTGCAGTTCTTTCGTGTAAAACTGGTATATGTGAGAAGAGAAATAGGCCCCATATCTACAGTCTGCTCTCTTTTCCCCTCTGTCTTCTAAAGTCAAAGCCCAACCATTCAATGGAAGCCTCATGGTCTGAATTTCATTCAGCTTCTTTACCTGATTGATGCTTTCTAATGTGAGTTGATTTATGTCAGATATGTACCTCCTAGTGCAGAGGTGGGCAAACCTTTTGGCCCGAGGGCCACACTGGGGTTCAAAATTGTGTGGAGGGCCGGATAGAGAAGGCTGTGCCTCCTCAAGCAGCCTGGCCCCACCGCCTATCCAACCCCCACCCACTTTCCGCCCCCTAACTGCCCCCCAAGACCCCACCCCATCTAAGCCCCCTACTCCTTGTCCCCTGACCACCCCCTCCAGAGACCCCCCCTGCTCCCTGTCCCCTGACTACCCCAACCCCTAGCCACACCCCCATCCCCTGACAGGCCCCTTGGGACTCCCATGCCCTATTCAACCCCCTTGTTCCCTGACTGCTCCCAGAGATCCTCTGGCCCTTATCCACCCGCCCACCCCTGGCCCCCTTACCACGCTGCTCAGAACACCATGTCTGGCCTGGAGCCGAACACACTGCCGTGCTAATCCGCTGGAGTGTGCAGTGTGCCTGGCTCAGAGCCATACATGCTGTCACGCAGTCCTACCCCCCCCTCCCCCGAGCGCTGCTCACACAGTGCGCTGAGGCTCTGGGGCAGGGGGACAGTGGAGGAGGGGCTGGAGCAGCCTCCCCAGCTGGAGCTCAGGGGCTGGTTAGGAGGAGGGCTGTAGTTTGCCCATCCCTGTCCTAGAGACTTAAAGCCAAGACCAGACAGACCATTCTCTCTCCCGTCCACTGAAACCTGAGAATGAAATGCCAAAGTTGTCATAGCAGTTGGTTTATTTTTAGGTGTTTCTGCTCTTCAAAAAATTAATCTCTTGAAAAACAAAGAACCCAAAGCAGCTCAAAGTACCAGAGACATTTAAAGTAGAGTTCAAGTGATCATATGGCTAAAATGGCTACCTATTTAAAATCAGGTCTACACAGGACACAACCGAAAACACAGGTCATCATCCACTAACCTAAAAAGAAGCTTCAATAGCTCAGCTAGTAGAGAGAACTATTATAGAGGATTTGGAGCAATTATACTAGGTTTCAGTGGAACATGTACAAAAAGCTGCATAATGCACTGTCCATATTGGCCATTCCACATACAGCCCATCCCTTACAGAAGACAGCTATTGGAGTTATCCTGTTAATTTTGCAAAGTTTCTAGACCAAAGATTGCTGGGATGCCAAAGTGGGAACCTGTCATTCCTGTCAACAATGGCCTCTTGGTTTGTTTTACTAGCCACCAGAGGCAAGGATGGTATAGTTGTGCATCAACTCCTCAGGGAGCAAAACTGGTTGAAGCTCAGAGCTGACATGGCATTTATCACTTCCGGACACCAGTCTGCCCCCAGAGTAGTAGCTAGTCTGAGTCTGGGCAACTTTCTCTGTGGAAAAATGTAGACAAGGCAGCTTAGTGACTGTGTTTCCTGTCAGTGGATTCACCAAAGTGTTCACTACCCAACCTAGTTCACTGCACAGTATTTCACAGGGGAAAAAATAGTTTTCTTTTTGTCCATGCCAGCCATAGATTGGGATTTCACGCATTCTTTCTATATGCTGTACCACTGGCAATAGGGCTTTGTACACTTATATAATCTGTCCTGCATACTCTCTACATCATGGTGACCATTTGTAACCTCTTAATGGTCATATTAACAACTCTAATGGTAAATTGCAGGGCAATTAGTCTCAACATAGCTGCTTGAACAATTTTATTTGTCCCGCTACAGTGACTGAAAATTCAGTAAATGTAATGGGGAAAAAAACCCCATCTTCTTGGGGTTTGTCCCACTAAGTGACTGTGTTGATTATTTCTCTGCCTCTCATTTAAATGGCTGTGAATATAAGTTAAGTTGAACGGTTTCTAATACCTCTTAAAAATGGTTGTGAATGGCGCTAAAGGCCACTCTAATTGTAGGCAAACTAGGCAGCTGCCTAGGGTGACAGATTTGGCCTGGCCATCCCTTCTTTCTGACAGAGGGACGGCTGGGCTAAATTTGAGTGGTGTTGGTGGCCCCGTGGGCCATGTATCTCTGTTTCAGATTTTCAGGAGCATAGAAACTTGCTATCACTGACTGCCTAGCTCCTCAAGAACCAAAAGGCAGCAGTATCTAGTGAATGATTCAACATAGTGCATGCAGTCTGTGGTTTGCCCACTGACGTATAGCAGAAGGATCTATTTTCTTTAACCATTCTCAAAGCGTTGAGCACTTCTTGGAGGATTTTCCATCATGGAAAAATAATCTGGCTTGTTTTGCCGTTTGTGAATTGCATATGGGTTCAGCAAACCCTTTGGCCTCTGGGAACAGAAATAACTGCAATCTACCTATTTTTGGCGAGTCTTCCATTTTTGGCCCAAATAATTCTGCATTCAGACAGGTGTACAAAACCCCCCAATAATGCATCTGAAATGTATATTCTTCTGAGAGCAGAGACCAGCCTGGAGGGTGTGCCAGGAAAGAAAACTTTTATAATATGTTAGTCTGTTTATATTACATTAGCCTCTTGAGGTCCCAGCTGAGATCACAATCCTATTGTGCTGGACACTGTACTTGGACTTACACTGTCTCGAGGAGCTCACAGCTTAGACGGACAGGACAGGCAAAGCGCGGGAAGAAGAAACAGAGGCCTTGCTCAAGTGGCAGGGCTGGCAAGAATGCCCTGTCTCGTGACTCCCAGTGCAGGGCCCTGTTCACTAGCCCATGCTGTCTTTGGAACCGTGTGCAAGGAAGAGTTGTGTGAACTGAGAGGCAGTTTTTCTATGTGAAGGCATTTCCCGTGTGAGTAAACCGGCTCATTTTTCAAGTAATTTGGGGGTGGTTTTCCTACACTCCTCTACTCAGTTCATGGCAGCATGCAGCGATCACTCATGCAACTAGGCTCCCATCAGGGGTCACATAGCCACCCTAAAGATCCTGCACCATCTACTTACACAGCGGAACAGCCCAAGGCCCTCCATACCCCTGGAGAAAAGGACAGGACTGGCTCCTACATGGAGAAAGTCTCCTTATACGGCTGTCTTTTTAAAATTTTTTTGGACTGGTCTGTGCTTTCACCTTTCTCCATCTCACGACTGGCAAGTTGCCTACGGTAATTTTCCATGTGCTCAAAGTCTGTTTCCCTCTCTGACTAGAGAGACTTCAAGGAATGCTGTGGAGTTTGGGATTCCCAAAAGAATTTGCAGCAGGGGGGTGGGGGTAGGGGGTAAGCAGCATAGTCATGGAAGTAGAATCATATTCCTTCCTCTCTGCAGAACTCTGGTGGCAGATAGACACTGATAGGATTGCTTGTAAACAACTTGGTTGGGGAAGCACATTGTCTTGCTTAAACTAACCATGACATGTTTTCTCCTTCAGACACAAACCTTTAAATTGTCCGAGGGTCTCGAATGATGGGTCATTGGATTTTGTTTACTGATGTATTTGAAATATAACTAGGGAGTGGATGCCATTTTTGTGAGTGACAGCTGCTTCACTTTTAAGTGGAATCTATAATTGTGGCTATATATTAGCTCAATTAAAATATCAGGACTGCATTTGGGATACAGGATCACACCATCGTTTTAAGCACAGTGGGGGCGATGTGGCAAAGCTGTCAGCTTGATACAAAGAAACAATAAGAATAAATGAGTTTTTAAAAATAGGACAATTAAGTTTGGAGAGAGAGAGATGGGAGAATTCTCCTTCATTCTTACCCTGGTTTTTATACTATGTAAAACATGTTGCAGTATTTTCTTCATTAGTACTGAAGTGACAAACTGGATGGCTTCCAAAATAGCTGGCTCCAAACTACATTCATATTGACCTGAAATGTCAACTGCTATTATATTCTGTTGACCGCTGATCACTACGGTAGCTTCAGAAACAATCTTCTCCTGCAGCTTTTTATTTTCTACATCTCGTTGCCTCATAGTGTTTGAAATATGAAACTCATAGGAAATGATAATGCCGTTAATTTAAACCGCCTCTCACTCCAAGTGCAATGAAATTGTTAATCATTTTAGTTATTCTTCATCTGGTAGTTATTCATGTTGGGAGAGTACTTTCTGTGCAGACACGTTGTATTTGCTGCTTCTAGAAGAATTCCACTTGACCTTTCCCTGTTCTGCTTCATAGACAAAGAAACTCGCTAAGTATCCCTAATTAACTTCCCTATCATTAAAATCATAAGTTGCTATCATTGTATGCAGCGAAGGAACCTCCTCTCAGGTTATTGGTTTATCCAGTGAAAATGCCCTGTAAACATAAGCATGGAAAGATGTGTTTTTTGTAATTGATGGCATGAAGCCTAATGTTACATGGGGTGGACATCTTTTTAATTAGGGATCAGATGTGTATGCATGAAAGGAGAGCTTTTGGGTAGTATTCTTACAATTGATAAGGAACACTAGGAAACCTTGGATAAATTATCTGGTATTATGCACTTTGGGGAACAATCTGATGTAGGCAGGGAGATGGACTTGTTGGCCTATAAGGTGTTTTTTTATCTCTAAGTCTTGTGACTCTATGCAATAAATCAGGCCTGCACAACTCGGAAAGCAGCGAGGGCCATATTACTGCAAAAAACCCAGCTGTGGGCCGCAAAGCCCCACCCCTATCCGCTTCCCCCACCTCACCGCTTGGCTTGCCCCACCCTAACTTATCCCCCCCGGGCCGCATGTTGTGCAGGCCTGCAATAAATTATTCCTCTGGGGTTTGTATATATCCTTCTGCAGTTATTCTCCAGGAGTCTTCCAACTACATGCAACTTGCTAAACAAGGATACAGGATCTGGGTTCAGTACTTCTGGGTAGAATTTACATAAGATAACTAACCATAATAATTTATTCCATTAAAAAAAAACAGGTCTATTATTCTGTTAAAGGCCAGAATGAAACACACAGGATCAAAATAAGTTGAGTGAATCTACTCTTGAGAAGCGGCAGCCTTCAAATGAATGACAGCATTAGGCCACGTCTGCACTGAAAACTGTGGTCAATGGAAGTTACATCGATGTACAGCTGCTGAAGTTTGTACGTTGATCGAGCTTGTGCGTACCTGGCTGCTTGTGTCAGCGCTGCACATACTTACGAGGTGTGCTTGTGTCGATGTAAAGTACAGTGTACTATGGGTAGGTATCCCTAGTGTGACATTCACTACGATCTCGTGACATGTCTTTAAGGACATTTTTGCAATGTTTTATGGGATATGTGGCAAGGCACCTTCTTGGTCTCAAGAGCCCCAGCTGCTTTGGTGAGATGGGCTTGGGGTAAAACAGTCCCTCTTGGTTGCACAGGGGCAGTCCATCCTTCTTTTAGCCAATGTTTTGGGCTTGTTTTTCTCCCTTATGGGAGGGAATGCAGTCTCCCCTCCTGGAGAGGCTTCCTCCCTTGCTGCTACTCGCCTGCCGGTGGCTTGACTCCTTTTCATTCTTTCCTTCTTCCCGAAAAGGTCTCAGGCAGCCCTCAGTTGGAATCAGCTGATCCTAACTGATCTCTGGTAACCCCTTCTCAGCTGAACCTGATTGACCTGTAGTCACCCCTCCTTAGCTGATAGGGAGGAGGATCTTTTAACCTTCTGGGACTGTTTTCTATCCCCTGCTCCCCTCATCTTACAGCCATCTGTCCTGAGTTTATCACAGATAGTAATGATTCACCCAGGAATATCTGGGAGCTAGGTGTCAAGTTTCCAGCATGCAATTCTCCCCCTCCCATAATGCCATTCATATCCTATAATTTTCATGCCGCCTTTTTTTTTTTTTTTTTTTTTTTTAAAATGTGTCGCAGTTTTTGGTGTTCACCACTTCTGACCGAAGCAAAGAGCCTGCAGAATTCTGTGCTGCTCTTGTTAACATTGCAATACAGGATGCACAAATCTCTTGTATTTGCAGCCCCTTGGGAACTACCTCACCAGCCACAGAGATAAGGACTTCTTCCAGGACGGTTTGCTGAGGGACATATCAAAAAGCACATCAAGGTTTGTTACTTTGTTATTTACACATCAAGGTTGTTGATGGTGTTCCTAGAGCAGCTGTAGAGTGTGGAACACTGTTTCTAGGCCAGAGAAACTGGCACTGACTAGTGGGATCACATCATAATAGTGATGAGTAGTGGTTGCAGAACTTTTGGATGCAAAAGGCCTTATTCCTGGATCTGTGTGCTGAGCTCTCCCCCACCCTCTGGAATGAGAGCTGCATTGACAGTGGAGAAGCGAGTGGCAATTGCACTGTGGAGGCTTGTAGTGCTGCATCACTACCAGTCAGTGGAAAATCATCTTGGAATTGGAAAATCTGCAGTGGCAGTAAGTGTTTAGGGCTATTTAATAATCTCCTGCTGTGCAGGACTATGACTCTCAGCAGCGGGCAGCATAGAGTGGATGGATTTGCAGCAATGGGGTTCCTGAACTGTGGTAGGGTGATAGACAGCATGCATGCATATTGGCATCAGCCCCCCGCTTTGCAACATCAAGACAGAAGGCTACTTTTTCTATAGTGAATCACTGGGGATGCTCTATCAATTTCAACATGGACTGGTCAGGGATGGTACAGCTGCAATACATCTTTAAGAGCACAGGAGTGAGGTTTTTAAGGCTTGGCTTAGGATGATTTAGATTGGGGTTTGTCCTGCTTTGAGCAGGGGATGAGATTGGATTTAGATGATCTCTTGAGGTCTCTTCCGATGCTGATCTTCTAGGGTTCCATGATTTTTTTCCCAACTGGTGTATAGCCATTGATGATGTTGAAATGCCGATAGCGATTCTGGCTCATGAAGCTGCACTCCATCTACCCCAAAAGCACCAAGGAAAGCTGGAGCTACTAGCTCAACAGGTGCAGAATAACTATTGAATGTGCTTTTGGCAGATTAAAAGGGTGCTGATGATGTTTACTCACTAGATTGAATTTCAGTGAGAAAAATATCACAATGGTTATAGCTGCCTGTTGTGTCCTGCATAATGTCTGTGAGATAAGAGGAAAAGCTGCTGTCAGGAAGGAGGGGAGAGGTGGAGCGGGTGTCTGCCGACTTTGCACAGCCAGACACAAGGGCCATTAAAAGAGCCTGATGTGGAGGTGTGCAGTTGAGGCAGGCTTCGAAAGAGCATTTTTAATGGTCACCCACAGTAGTGCTCTCTGAGTTGTGTAGTGCTTGCAGTACGTCTGATAAATGATGGGGTGTTTTCCTGAAACTATGAATTACGTGGTGCTTGGTGTGCATTAACAGTTACGGTTGGCTTTGATGAGCACTATGCATTCTGCAGTATTTTTTATGAACTTGTAGGGAGGCTGGGTGGCCTCCCTCTGAGCCAGAGGGAACAGAACCCCCCTGGCAGCCGGAGTGGGCAGGCCCTGACCAAGCTGGCCCCGCCCCCAGGAAGCGGAAGGGTGGGGCAGGAAGTACAAAGGGCAGGGCCCGCAGCTCAGTCAGGGCTGCACCAGGGAAGGAGGCAGACGCAGGCCGCGGGCTGCTCCCTCCCTCCCCTGCTGCCAAGCCAGGGAGCCCTGACCTAGGGGACAGCCTGCGGCTTCCAGACCTGCCGGCTGCCGAGTACCCCGAGGAGCTCCCAGACACCGGCCGGGACCCGTGGCCAACGGAGGTGGACGCTGCAGGAGAACCCCCGTGGCTAGCAGCTGAAGACCCCGAGGTACTGCTGGAGCCCAACAGTGACCCGTGGGCAGCCGAGGCGGCCGCTGACGGGGATCCAGAACCCCTGCTTACTGAGGATCCTGACTCCTGCTGGTGCCCGCTCGACTGTGAGTTACACCCTAAACTCTAGCGAGCGCTCCCCCTGCCTGAGGGGCGCGCTGACAACTTTGTGGGCGCTCCCCTGCCTGAGGGGCGCGCTGACAACTTTGTGGGCACTCCCCTGCCTGAGGGGCGCGCTAATCCCTTCGTGGGCGCTCCCCTGCCGGAGGGGCGTGCTGATAACTTTGTGGGTGCTCCACCTCCGCCGCTAATTCCCTGGTGACCAGGAGGTGGGGCCGACGTGCAGAAGCGAGCCAGTAGCCCCTCACCGCCCCCGTGGCCCGGGGGCCCACTACGGACTCGCGTACAGAACTAATAAAATTAATTTGATTCTCCAAATTAGAACTTTTGTTGAGTGGAAAAAACGGTGCAGAAAATCAATGTGTAAACCTCCCCCGCCCACCAAAAGACAAAATTATACACATTTTTAACATAACTTAACCAGGTGAAAATTTTAAAATTGTAAAGGAAATGAACATTCATGTCCATTTGTTTGAGTTAACAAATATAGTACGTTGTGGCTAGACGTACACCAACCTGTGAGAACAACAATTGGTGCATGTGAAATTGTGGTTTTTCTTACTGTTCCCCTGCATGGAGTGGTTGTGTAATGATGCACCCTGTGATGCCACCTGGCATGTTGGGGAGTCAACGGGGGGCCATAGAATGATCTTGATAAATTGGACAATTGGTCTGAAATCAATAATATAAAATTAATTTCAATAAAGACAAGTGCAAAGTACTACATTTAGGATGGAAAAATCTAATGCACAAATACAAAATAGGGAATAATTTTCTAGGTGGTAGTGCTGCAAAAAAGGATCTAGGGGTTATAGTGGATAGCAAACTGAATCAGCAATGTGACACTGTTGTGAAAAAGGTAAAAGTCATCATTCTGGGATGTATTAGCAACAGTCCTGTGTGTAAGATATGGGAGGTAATTGTTTTGCTCTACTCGGCAGTGGTGAGGACGCAGCAGAAGTACCATGACCAATTTTGGGCATCATATTTTAAGAAAGATGTGGCCAAATTAGAGACTCCAGAGGAAAGCCACAAAAGATAAGAGGTTTAGAAAACATAACCTGTGAGGAAAGACTGAAAGAATTGGATATATTTAGTCTAGAGAAGAGAAAGCAATGGGGGAACATGACAAAGGCCTTCAAATACATGAGGATGGTGGTTAATTGTTCTCCATGTCCACCAAGGGTAGAACAAGAAACAATCAGTTTGGCTTGCAGCAAGGGAGATTCAGGGTAGTTTATCCTAATATCTTTCCAATGATAATTTAACAGTGGGACAGGTTACCTAGGGAGGTTGTGGAATCCTCATCCCTGTAGGTTTTTATGAACAGGTCAGACAAACACCTGTCAGAGATGATCTAGGTAAACTTAATCCTGCCTCAGCACAGCAGAATGGACTATATGATGTCTCAGGATCCCTTCCTGCCCCACATTTCGAGGATTTCTATGATCCATCCATCCTTGCACAGGACTTCAATGGATATTTGTCTTGCCCATTGACATCAGGATCTTCTGTGACTAAATGGAGAACTTCAGTGTCTGGACTTGTCACCTTCGACAAACACTCAAATTACCTTAACTGTGTTTTATTAATTTAAAACAATGTGAGTATCTGACTTCAGTACATCAGAAAATTCAGGCAGGCAGTAGCATCCTTAGATGTATGCAGCCATGTTCCTTTTCACTAGGGATTTTGCACTGCATATACACCAAAACCACCATCCTTGATATCCGGTCGGTGGGCTCATCTGACTCTTGGCAGTGGGCCATGGGTGAGATTGAATTCCCCACTCTGATTAATGTTTGGAAAGTTGCATTTTGATCTTTGCAGCTGGCTTCTCACTTTAGATATGGAGGTGGGGGACACAGACCCTTATTCAGCTACGGGGGCTGTCTTCCCAAATCAAAGACCATGTAGACTCATAAGCTGCAAAAACTTCTTTACTACCTGCATGGCGTGTGCATCATCCTGCCAGGTGAACCCATAACTCCATTGCTCTGTTCCTCTCAGCATTTTCCTTTCTTCAGTCAGATCTTGTTTTAATATTGACTGGAAGTTCTTTGGGACCAGGAGTACATCTTTATCTGTATTGCAAAGCACCAGGCACATTGATGGTGTTACATGAGTAATAAAGAGGTATTTGCGACAGCAGGTGTCTGTGTGATCAGTATATGGATCTCTGAGGCTAAGTTGGGAGGGAGCTGGGTAGGAACCCACAAAATCTGGGACTGAGTCATATCTTGAAGGACAGCAATAGTCTGATGGACTGTGAGAATGTTAAAGAATTCCATGCTTACTTTTTCCCCATTTTGTACTGGGTTTCTAAATAAGGAATTGGATATTTTCCACTGCATACATTCCACTCTTTTTTTTGGCTCTGGTCCATAGAGTGAGCTGACCCAAACAGAAAGACCAGCTTTTTCTTTTAAAACAAAGTCCAATTTGGATTGTAATAAACTGTAGGGCAAACCAAAGTGAGTACCATGGATTCTCTCTCTAGCAAAAGAGGACTCAAGTCACTATATTGCAGTGTCCTTAGTCATCTTAACTAATGGCACCAGAAAACAGAAGTTGTTAATACTTTTCTGTGTGGAGATACTAATACCGGCAAGTGTTTCAATTCCCTAAAATGCTGGATGTTGCACTTACGTAAAGATGACAAATGATACACTACTCAAAACCACGAAACACTGTAAACCTATACACACAAGTGTCACACATGCCTGCATCCACTCAGTGAACACATTCCCCAGTGCAAATATATCAAGTTATAAATCACTATCACCGGTATGACCCAAGACACATTAACTCTGCTCTCCGTCCAGTAGCTTTGGGATGATTCTTTTCCTATGGTTTTAATTTAGGCATTTGGAACTTTAATTGTTTTTAAGGGGGTTTAACTATTTTGTAATGTTCAACTTGTGAACTATATTGTGTTGCCTTTAGTCAGGTGCACTGATACATTGTTGTGGCTTCTAGAATAATTGTTACTGATTTAGCAGGGAAGAGATAGAGTAAACCTTTGGGTCTTTTTGTATGACGTCCAACAGCGCAGAGTTAAAGGGCTTTGGATGTCCGCTTGCTGACTGTTTCGATTTGCTTGTGTTAAGGGTGGTGTGTGTGTGAATACTTTAAACTTGGAGTACATTGGTCTGAGGAAAAATGGCTGCAGTTTTCCTTGTCAGTTGCTATGCAAAGATGCTGATAAAGGCTCTGCTATTTTCCCCCTCTCTGCAGAGAAGAAATTTGCCTAAGGCAGCTGTTGCTTTTATTGTTGTAATAATCTGTGGAAAGCAGAAACAAAATTGCACTTGGGGCTGGGTCCTGGATGACTGGATTCAGTAGGTGTTTTGTTGTTGACTTTAATGGATGCATAGGGAAGGAACTATGGCAAGTAAAGGAAAGTGAAGCATAAAGGATACTGTAGATCATATGACAAGGCTAAAGGAGGGTTCACCTTGGAAAGGACAGGGGTAGGTAAGATGCTTTCCAAGATGAAACTGCTCCTGATGGATGAAAGCCCATGATTAATTGATAACCTTTTGAGAAGGAGAGCGGCTCCTGAAAAGGATCTAAAAATATCTCCGCTGACATCATTTTGAAATAATTGAAATATTAGCAGTGTGATTATTTGTCATATAAAGATGAGACTTTTTTTTAGAGCATCTGTAGTGGTGCCTGCAAATCCGTGTAGTTTACCCAGAGAGGTTCATTCCTAGTTGCATAAATATCAACACTAACCATTAGTCATTTCTTCTTTAATAGAAAGGAATTGGATTGTTTGTAACTTTAACAAAAGTACAGCATCCTTGATGGGGCTCTTGGGTGAGGGGAAGATCCTAATGCCTGGAGACATGGTTCTGATTTATTTGGATTATTGTGGGGCCTACAGTCCCCAACGACTTCATTTTGCAAGTAGTAGTAGCCAAAGCATACCCCAGGACTGTAACAGTGTCCATGTGCGATGTTACTGTGCCATAAACTAGTGTTCTGTAGGTTCCTACCTGGGTTTTCCACACAGCGATGTCCCATATTAACAAATCCTAAGGTCCCATTGTGCTAGGCCAGTGGTGTAGTGGTTAAAAAAAAAAGTCTGTTAGTTAAGCAAAACTAAATTCAGATGAAATTCAAACTTGCCCAAATGAAAAGTGGGTAAACTCTGTTTACTTGCATTTCACTCTTGACTCAGTTACTGTGCCACGTGCTGCCCCAAACAGCATATCCAAAATAGTCAAGACAACCAAAGTGTAGGGGAGGAAACAGAAGTAGAGAGAAGTGAAGTGACTTGCCCAAGGTCACACAGCAGGTTGGTAGCAGCATCAGGAATAGAACCCTGGACTCCTGACCCATAGTTCAGTTCTCTACCTAGTTTAACTGTCTGCCTTGTTAACCTTCTACCACTCCATTTAAGGAAAGGTTAGGATGAATTCCCTGCCTCTATCTGAGTTCACTCTCTACTCAGATGCTGTTGACTTATAACATTTTTCAAGAGCAGATCTGCCTTTAGAACAGAGCAAATTGCGCCAAATGATACACATTTTACAAACCTTTTCCCAGGAAGAGGACGTTACCAGCTCTTCTTATTAGGTGTCCACTCCAACTCCCTATCGCTTCAGTGTATGTTAACAGAAAACATTGCAGCATAATCCATATTTTTCAGGGGCAAAGGATAACTATGTAGCAAGTTCATCTTAACAGAAATTTTGTTTACCTTCCTCTTTGAGTATAAGATAGTGGCTTTTTTAGGGTGGGTATATGTCCTGTTTTGGCTGGAACAGTCCCTCTTTTAAGCCCTGTCCTAGCTGTCCAAACTTTTTTTTGGCAAAAGTGGGGTGCAGAGGAACTTGCTGATGGGGGGTGGGGGAGGAGGGGAGCAAGCGGCAATACCAGTCCATGCAGGGGGGCAGGAGAGCTCTGGCAAGCAGTAACATTAGGCTCAGCCCAATACAGGGGAGCCCTCAGGTAAGTGGCTTGGGTCAGCCCTCTGTGAAGAGGGGTTGGGGGCCTGGCGCTAGGTGTCCCATTTTCCCTTTGGGAAATATGGTCACCCTAGGCTTTCTGTTTAAATAGGTAAACAGACTGTGTCTGTCTCAAGTCCCCAGCCACAGTTCATGGGGCTTATCACAGACTAAGGAGTAGGTGGGGACATCTGCTAGAGCCCTTTGTTAAAATATTAGCAGCACATCATTGTAAAGCGTTTTAAATCCAGTTTTTATGACCTCCCACTCCCTGTGATTGTGGAAAAGGTTCCCACCAAATAAAGGACCTGTAAATAGAAGCTTTTGTATGACACCTTGTTAGCCTTAATGACAGTTTTCTCCCTATAAATGCAGTCAAGGATGGAAATATTGTTGTACTCCGTGGTGCAATTTTATGACTGTGATTTTTGTTGATAAAAGCCTTTAGAGAGTGCATTTCCCTTCCCACTTCTCTCCTGTCAAAAGACAGCAATGTACATGAAAAATTCAGCTGTCACTCTAAACAAAATATACAATTACTCTGGGTTGATGTTTTAACAAAAATGATTGCCATGGTAAAAACCTGGAGCCACTTTCTAAATGCAGTGATGTTTGCCTCCAGATCTCTGCATTTTGAATGTATCACCTGTTTTAGCTACTTGAATGAGAAGATGAGCTGTCATTAGTTAAAACTTAGTGCTTAGCCAAATTAAATATTTGTTGTGCTCTCTTTTGTTTGTTGCTTGACTAATGTTTTGCATTGAGATGGGGGAAGTTGGGGGATCACTTCTAACCAGTCAAAGCCAGTTATTTTAGGAAATTGAGTAAGAAGACAGATGATGTTCAAGTGGTTGGAAAAGAGAAGGAAACAGAATATGTTAACTCTTCTGGAATGTTCCTGAAAGAGACACATTGGTTTGAATAATTCTAAGCAGTAGTGAGAGGATTAAGCTTCAAAATTTGGATCTGGATTTTTACCCTCTTGAAATGAGAAATGTGGGGATTTCTGTATTTTATGATTTGTAAATGCCCCATGTTTCCTTACTGGGTTGAACCTCACTTCAGGGAATCTCTGAACTTCAGAAGCATTCAAAAATCCAGATACAAATTTTTGTGACTTGGTCCTCTCTCTACCTCTTACAAATAATATGTGCTAGAGATCACAGAGACAAAAAAAAGTATTTGGTACTTATTCCTTATCAGATATTGCTGTTTTTTCACACTTCCTATTTTTGCTGATGGTATTTGTAGTAACTGGGAAGCATCACACCACAGTCTGTTCTGCTTTTATATAAGTAAATATAAATTCATTCTCCTAGTACGAATTTTCTTGCTGCAATTTAGAGTTGGCTTTGGTAGAGTGACTTTTTGCAGTGAAGGTTCTTATGAGTTAGTGACCTAATCAGATTAGAAGTAAAAAATTTTGCTTTCTTTACAGTTTAAGATTCAGGCAGCAAAGGAATGGAGAAAACCTAAATTTGGATAAGTGGCATCTAACTGTGTTATGTTAGTTAATAATCCGAAAATAAGTATTTGACTTGCCACTCGGTGTAGGATTTGCTTAATTTTAGTGACACAATAGTCACTGACATTAGATTTGTAAGTGACATAAGTAGTTGTTATTACAACCTGGGCTGGTCCTGCTTTCTGGAAGGAAACCAGTTTGTTGTGATGGAATCCAACTGCTTAAACCCACTGGATCTGGTAAGCAATAGATCACTGTTCCTAGCTCTGGTTCTCTCAAGCTTACTCCCTGGTGCAGACCTTGTGTGTCACACTTTTCTTGGGTAGTAGGCCTATGTAGTCTGGCTGCCTAGACCTCAGAACCAGTGCTCCAGTCTTCCTAAGCCTCCTAATTGCTTAAACACAATCCTTACTGAAGTCCACTTGTCTGTGGAAGCTCTAGTTTCCTAGTTACATCCTTCAGGGACAATATGGCAGTAAAACAAGGAACACAAGCTTAACAAAATAATTTCTTTATAGAACACACACGCACACAGCCTCTTCACAGTTTACAAAGTACTGAATGCAATCCCTGAGTCTGATCATTCATGCCATCCCTGGAGGCCTGGTCTTGGCGCAAGTCCTTAGGCTAGGCTGTCCTTCTGGCCTACTTGTCTTGGCCATCTCGCTGTTGGTGGTGGAATGGCCCCTCTACACAGAGAAGCCACCTGCTTTTAAAAAGAGCCGTTGTTACCTTCCATTCCCACTTATTTCTACAGGGAAATTTCCAGGCTCCAACCTTCCACCCCTATTGGCTTGCAGGTAGAGAGTTAATTAAAAGTTAATGACCCTGCCAGTAGAACTCCTATTGCTATAGTACAGAAGAGGTGTTAAATGTTGATACCCCTTGATTGCCTTGTCTCAGCTTCCCAGATATAGCCACAGCTATAAAACTGATACACTAATCCACACAGATGGTTACAATCATAAGACACTCACAAAACAAGAGAGAGAAGGTGGGTGAGGTAATATCTTTTATTAGATCAACTTCTGTTGGTGAGAGAGACAAGCTTTTGAGCCACACAGAGCTCTTCTTCAGGTCTGGGGAAAGTACTCCGAAGGTCACAGCTAAATGCAAGGTGGAACAGATTGTTTAGCGTACATAGTTAGGACATGTCCTAAGGAACCATTCAAGAACGTGTTATTCCTTAACTTTAGCAAAGCTTTTGATATGGTCTCCCACACTATTCTTGCCAGCAAGTTAAAGAAGTACTGTATGGGCTTGATGAATGAACTATAAGGTGGATAGAAAGCTGGCTAGATCGTTGGGCTGAGCAGGTAGTGATCAATGGCTCCATGTCTAGCTGGCAGCCATTATCAAGTGGAGTGCACCAGGGGTCGGTCATGGGGCTGATTTTGTTCAATATCTTCATTAATGATCTGGAGGATGGTGTGGACTGTACCCTCTGCAAATTTGCAGATGACACTAAACTGGGAGGAGTGGTAGATACACTGAAGGGTAGGGATAGGATACAGAGGGACCTAGACAAATTAGAGGATTCGGCCAAAAGAAATCTGATGAGGTTCAACAAGGACAAGTTCAGAGTCCTGCACTTAGGACAGAAGAATCCCATGCACTGCAACAGACTAGAGACCAAATGGCTAGGCAGCAGTTCTGCAGAAAAGGACCTAGGGGTTACAGTGGACAAGAAGCTGGACATAAATCAACAGTGTGCCCTTGTTGCCAAGAAGGCTGATGGCATTTTGGGTTGTATAAATAGGGACATTTCCAGCAGATCAAGAGACAGGATCATTCCCCTCTATTCAGCATTGGTGAGGACTCATCTGGAGTACTATGACCAGTTTTGGGCCCCACACTACAAGAAGGATGTGGAAAAATTGGAAAGAGTGCAGCAGAGGGCAACAAAAATGATTAGGGGGCTGGAGCACATAACTTATAAGGAGAGGCTGAGGGAACTGGGATTATTTAGTCTGCAGAAGAGAAGAATGAGGGGAAATTTGATAGCTGCTTTCAGTTGAAAGGGGGTTCCAAAGAGGATGGATCTAGACTGTTCTCAGTGGTAAGAGCTGACAGAACAAGCAGTAATGGTCTCAAGTTGCAGTGGGGGAAGTTTAGGTTGGATATTAGCAAAACTTTTTTCACTAGGAGAGTGGTGAAGCACTGGAATGGGTTACCTAGGGAGGTGGTAGAATCTCTTTCCTGAGTGTTTTTTAAGGTCAGGCTTGACAAATCCCTGGCTGGATTGGTTTAGTTGGGGATTGGTCCTGCTTTGAGCAGGGGATTGGACTAGATGGCCTCCTCAGGGCCTTTCCAACCCTGATATTCTGTGATCAGAGTGGCCCATTAACACCTCTGCAATCACAGGACAAAAAGAGTGGGGTGGGGTTGTGAACCAATGATACACCTCAGGTACATCAATTATATTTTCATCCTCTGGACAGACAGCTTAAACTCCCTGATAGAGGCCCACCACAATGATGTTCGGGGTTTTTTTGGGGTTTTTTTTGGGTTATACTGTTGACTCATCTTTAGCTTGTGATTCACTATGACCCTCAGATCTTTTCTGCAGTACTCTTTGCTAGGCAGTCATTTCCCATTTATATGTTGCAACTGATTGGTCCTTCCTAAGCGGAGTACTTCGCATTTGTCCTTATTGAATTTCCTCTTATTTACTTCACACCCTTGCTCGAGTTTGTCCAAATAATTTTGAATTTTAATCCTTCCTCCAAAGCACTTGCAACCCCTCCCAGCTTGGCATTGTCTCCAAACTTGATAAGTGTTCTGTCTATTCCATTATCTAAAGTACATTGATGAAGATATTGAACAGAACTAGACCCAGGATCGATTGCTGCAGGACCACACTCATTATGCCTTTCCAGCTTCACTCCCTGGGATAGCTACTCTCTGGGAGTGGTTTTCCACCCAGTCATGCACCCACCTTATACTAGCAGCACCTAGGCTGTATTTCCCTAGTTTGCTTGTCCTCAAACAAGTACAACCCAATACTCCATGGACACCACACCCTGAAATCAATCTCTCCTGAACCACCACTTCTGGCCTTCAAACGATGCTTCCCCAACCTCTCCTCATCAGAAGCAAGATCCCGCAGGACACACCTACATCAAGTGGCATCAAACTCCCAGAACAACAGATGCAAAACCTTCAGACATATCTCTGCTGCTACAATGATCAGCTGCCCCCACAACACACCTTTCAAGATCCATGGATCCAAATAGAACTAGGAATAGAACCCACATCTTCTGGCTAATGCTCTTTCCATTACATCACGTTGTCTCTACAAATGTATGCAAGTGATTTCAAAATGTTTAAATTTATAACTCGGGGGCAAGGGGAACACAACTGTGCGTGTGAAAATATGTTGAAGCCCAAGAAGTCTCTTTGACTGCATTTAGTCTGAGCCATTGCCAGAATGTAGACTTCATTATGAATAGCCTTTTTTATGCATATGACAGAGAAAAATTGTAGCCAGTGGTGTCTTTGCTGAAAAGACTCCATTAGATTGCCATTAGTTGCTAATAATACATCATAATTGTCCTTACAGGGTTAAGTTCTTCTCTTTCCACTTCCACCTGCCTTGCAGAGATAACCTCTAAGAATACCCTGAAGATCTGTCAGACTCCAATTCAAAAGCTTTTACTCTAACTGAATTTTCAAAACAATTCATTACCTACAAAAGATTGGTGGGAATGTAAAGATATGGGTCTTTCTCTCTCCAGTTTTCATTCTCATATGACTGCACTCAATGCTTAGTCAGACTCTGGAATAATTTGATTTCTTCTGTTGTTATTAGGCAAGGATATCCTGTATATTAGTGCAATGTCCATTCATCAGAACTCATCTCATTTGCAATTAGTTGCACAAATACTTGACTATATTTAAAAAATTTGCCAATCTGGGTTACACGATAGCTTTCTATCTAAACATTGATTTTATTTTAGCAAATATATCATGGGTTTCAAAGGGCTGAATCTCATAAATGTTCATTTATAAAAAGAATATGCATTTATTCTAAAACTGCATCACTCTGACCATCTTTTAAATTCCATAGGGGTTTGCTTGGAAATAGTATCTTGACATGTTTAAAACATGTTTATGTTTACTTCTTCCAAATACCCTGTGACTACCAACCTCTTGGTCTCATCAGTCAAATCCAGTGTTAACTGCCAGTGCATGGCTTGAATGGAGGTTTGTTATATTCATTTGAATTATTACATTTCTGAGAAAGTTGCAATTGTTGTTGTTGGTATTGTACTAGTGTTTAAAGGCTGCAGTCATGCCAGAGCCTCATTGTGGCTGAAGCACTGTACACACAATAATACACATATTTAGATTTTACCAACCTTGGTTGGAGAATGAGACTGTTCTATCCCCCCACCCCCACCCCCAAAAACCAAAACCCCTTATGAAAAATGTGTGTGAGGGACGGAGGTTGGTTAGTTTTTTTTAACCAATTCTATGGCTGACTGAAAGGGTGAATTTCCCCGCCCCCCAAATTGTTACAAAATCTCCCTCATCAATTCAGTGAAAAGTTTCATTGAAATCTGGAAAACTTTGACCAACTCTAGACTTAAAAAGAATGTCCATAAAATAATCTGACAATTGTTGATCTTACAATGGCCTAGACCGTCCCTGCCCCAGAGATCCCCAACTGTAGCTTCGTGTCCAAAATAAAACATAACAAGTGGGTGAAGCAAACAACAAGGCGAAGAGGGAAGGAGGATTAACTAACAAAAGGAATAGGATGTTTTAGCAGAGAGACTGGCTATGAGATGTGTCCGCAGCTAATCAGTAGCAGTAACTGCAGTAATTGGAAATTTTTACCTACTTAGCAATTATGTCTGAGCCTCTTAAAATGAGTTCTATTAATATTAATTACCTAACTAACTTGCTGCAGTCGTATCCATCTCTGTTTAATTCTACTGCTTTTTAAAGGTAGAAATAGATTTTTACTACTCTTTGTTAGTAATCAGTTTAGAGGACAAAGGCTTAGACTCTCGATGTCACATTAAGAACTGGCACCCACCATTTCATAGAGGTTTTCCCTCTCATATGTTAGTGTTATCAAGTGGTTTTTTCATAGAGGAGGCAAGATTTTCTCTCTGACGTAATCACTGTTGCTCTCCTGAGTACTGACAAGTGAGAGGATGTTCCCTAAACTATAGAGGGTCTCTCAAGTCAGGGCTGTCTTTATCTCATTGAGTTAAGTAACTTGTTACTTAATCCAGGCTCCAAAACTTCAGAATTTAGTAAATCATCTGATATTAATTTGGTGACTGTACGTGTCACAGAAAAATAATCTCTGATTCAGGATCAAATCAAGAAAAAAATTGTGGTTCTAAAACAATCTGACACAACATGGAGGTTCAAAATCAAGTAATTTGTCCCTCTCTCAAAACCAACACTAAGTTCAGGTTAAATCCACCTGACATTGGAGAGACCACGATGGTCAAGGAGGAAGTTTAGGGACAAAGTTGTCCCTGGATCCTCTCCTAAGATGAGAAGTCTGGTAAGAGGTCAAGAGAGAGACAGAGCAGTCACAGGGGCAGGGCAGCTCTGGTGATGTGCCCTAAAAGAAGGGCACGAACTGACTTTTCAGGGAGGAAGTCCTGTGAGGAATTTAACCATGGAATGGAGCAGGGAAAACTAGAGAGGGAGGAAAGGTCAAACTCACAGAGGGCAAAAGTGAGTTGACATCTATACTTGCTGGTTTGCATGTTTGAGGTATTCCGGGGAGAGGTCTGAGAGTCTTTGCTCTCAAAGTAGGGTGAACCTATAGTGGTTATGAGGGAGAAGGCCTGAGAGGCTTAGCAGGGAGGTGACAGTGAGAAATCTGGTACAATGAACCTTGACTGCTTGTCCTAGGGTCCCTGGAATGGACAGGGGTAGATGAGGTGGTGCTCCTATTAGTCACTGGTGGGGTGACAACCCATCCCAAATTGAGCGGGACAGTCCCAAAATGGAGAGTTCAAGTCCTGATCCTGGGCTCAATGACTTTGGGACAGCATTTGTCCCGGATTTCCTGTGGTGCCGTGATGCGCCTGCCCAAGGCTCGGGGTGGGGGCCATTTGAGGTGGGCTTTAGACCCCCTTGCCATGGGGTACTACCCCCTCCTCCTCCTCTCTCCTCCTCCTCCCCTGAAACCTGCCCCCTGGCCAAGCCAGAAGCTGGATCTGGGCAGTAGTAAGAGTTGCTTAGGGAGACCAGGACACTGTAGGGAGCCCTGGACCCTCCACCTGCCTTGGAGGCAAGGACATGGGCTGGGGACTACTCTCGAAATGATTCCAACTCCCTGCCCCCCAAGGTCTGAATTCATTAATTTGAACTTCCAACAAAACATGCAAATCAATATGGGGGTTCTGAGCATGAACAAGATCATGATGCAATAGGCTATAGGCAGAAGTAGAAATTACACACATGGCCATGTAGCTGCCCTCCCTTCAATAGGGCGACCAGACAGCAAATGTGAAAAATCGGGACGGAGGTATGGGGTTATAGGAGCCTATATAAGAAAAAGACCCCAAAAATCGGGACTGTCCCTGTAAAATTGGGACATCTGGTCACCCTACTCTTTACAACAGAGCTGACTGATAATGAGACATGCGTGTGGATCAAGATTAGTTTGTGCCTTTAGCCTTTTGCCCTTTGTTCTTCTTTTGAAATAAGAATAGGTATAAATAGCTCATTCTTCCAAGTCATCAGGGATGTACTGAAAACTGTTAAAATTAGAAGCTATCACTTTGAATTATAAGGGATTTCCTGGTCTGCTTGCAAGCTAGGGGGCTTTCAGAGGGAAGCTGTGTGACTTTGGTTCTCTTGGACAGTCCAAACAGGTGGATTGAAGTGTGTCTCTGTGCCTTAGGCCTCTGTCTGTGTTGTTGTGTCTTAGTGTTCTGGGTTTTAAGAAACAAAGGAGTGTTACATTGCAAAGTTCCAGAAAGAGCATTTGTGTTTTTCTTCTTCTTCTCTGTGTGTATTCAGTGGACACAACATTCTCCATACCTTTCCTTTCTACCTCTGTCCCTTTCCAACAGTGTGCATCTCCTTCACTTAAATATAACACCTGACACACGTTGGGCTTTGCATCAGCAGAAAAATAGCTTTTTCACTCCTTAAAGAAGAGACACAGTACACTTTCATTCATATCACATGGCAAAAGTTATCTACATGCTGTACATTTGAGGGCAGAGTAAAGACCCTGGTCTGATAATGCTGTGGCTTTTGTGGAGGTCTTAATCTATGTATTGTTGAAGAAATTGATTTCCCTAGGAAGGGACCTCATCAGCAAAATGGAAAATACAACTCACATGCTGGGGAAGGACCCATTAGAGGAATGCAGGCTCATTAGATCCATTTAAAATGATACTGTGCATGCCATTGGAAAAGCAAAACAAAGGTCTGGAAATCTTGGCAGGAAATCAAGCCAAGATCCACTATATTATCTTTTTTCACATGACTTGTTAGCAGTGTGACATCAGTTGACATCTGGGACTTTTTTGCTGATGTTCTAAAATGAGAGCATCTTAATGTGACCTGATTATATTATATATTATATGAAGTTTGACAAAATAAGATTTTGAGGAAACTCCTACCAATGACCCTGAGGATGTCAGAAAACTCTCTTGGCTGGAATGTTTCTGTTAATGAGTAGAATGACCCAGATAGAGTTCATAAATATCCCAGATGAATGACTCCTGTATGCTGCAGTTTAGGTAAAGATACAAGATCTCTCTAGTTACTTATCTACATTTCCCTTCTCTTAACAGCTTGGAACTGTTGAGTGTTAAAAATATTGTGATTCTCCCATCCTCTCCAAAAACCTCTTAAGGAACAGTGACCTCAGCAGAGCCCAGCTCAGGACAGCTAAAGAATGAGAGGAGATGAAATAAGAACCATTGTAGGTCAGGACTGTATATTTGAGGAACTATTTTGGCAAAGTTTCTATAAAACACATGAATGAGAATTGTGAATCCTCTGCTACTTCTGTCAGTACCACTAATGATTGTCACTTTATGGTCTACTTGTGTTTTAAAAACATTGCTGATCATCCCTGAACAGAAGAAAAACAGCTGTAGACTAAGGATCTGAGGCTGATCTCTTTTGCACTCGTACAAACTGGCAGTAACTCTACTGAAGTAAATGTACCAGTGTACTGTAAGACCCTGATGTAAGTTGGGGGAGAATCTGGTGCTGAATATTCACAGAAAATACTGATTGGAAAAAGATTTCTTCCCTAACTTTGTAATTAATTATTAAAAGTTTACCCAACTGGATGTTTTTTATGGGCAGGTCTACATGACAAGTGCTACACCAATGTAGCTACGCCAATGCAGCTACGCTGCTGTAGTGCGTCTGGTGAAGAACACTCTTCAGTCAGCATAGTTACTACACTTCCACGAGGGCTGACACTGTGTTGGCAGAAGAGAGTCTCCCACCAACACACAGAGGCGGCGTGGACAGTGCTTAGGTCGCTGTAATTTGCATCATTCACGCAGGTGTCTATTCACATCCCTGTACAGCATAAGTTCAATGAACTTAGGGCAGGTCTGTACTACAACGTAAGTCACTAAAGATGGATGACTGGAGAGACTTAAAGGGAGTTCCTATGTGTGTTTTGTGTTTGGAAGAATGGATTTTGGCAATATCTTAATGTCCTTGTAAATGGCAATAATGGTAAGATTCTGGGGTTTCAGCTGTAAAGAAACTTATATAACTGAGAGCACATTTTGAGTTTCTGACCTGCCAAAATTATTCATCATCAACTTGAGTCAAATGAAAACAGTGACAACCTGCTTTGGGATTCATATATTTATGCATGAAGAAAAAAGTTGGAATGAGGGTTTTTTTTGGCACAAATTGCATGGATGGGTCATCCTTTTCCTTTGCTGGGTTGTGTATCTGTAGCCAGTAATGTGCTGCATACAACCTTGGAAGTGGAGCTAGTCACTTGGAAAAGGGAGAGGATTCTAAATATTACTCTTCAGAACAGTGGAAGTCCCTTATGGGGCAATACCTGCCCTTGAGCTTAGCGATACAGAGGCTAAAACAGTCGTGGATGTCTCTTCATCACCCACTGCCCAATGGAGAGAGGGTGGAACGGGGTAGTGGGGCTGGTTCCAGCACCACTGAGAACTTGACTGCTGACTTGGACAGATAAGAGGATAGACAGCCAAGCCCATTCAGTCTGCTTCCGCTTCTGCTACTATGCCAATCATGGCAATATGTTTGAAAAGCCCACACCTACCGGTCACGAATTGAATGGTACTGAGCAATTTGTTTTATACTGGTCTCCAAATAACAGTTAGATGTTATGATTTTCAGTCACTACCAACCTAGGCAAGATTTGCACTGGTGACTTTAAGATGGAAGATTCCATATCTTGGTGAAGAGTGATGCATAAAAACATATATGCAGTAGATGGAGCCTATTAAACTCTTGAGCTATCCAGTGCCCCGTTAGTGACAATCTAACATAATGGCCCACTGGAAATATATAATCATGATCTAATTAATCTAAAATGAGTTAATTGTGATTCATGCCCTCGGAAGACAAAGGAGTTAAGACAACATGGTCAAGCAGAATAGGGCCTAAATTCTGAGGTGGTTGTGTAAGAGGGTGTAAGGTGCTCCTCAGCTGTCTTATTTGGCCTAATTTACACCAGTCCCTGTTGTATAGCTTATGTCACCTTTTATATCCTCTGACTCTGTCCCTCACTATTGCCAACACAAGGATTTGTACAGAACATACTGGGTTTTCTAACCTGAAACCCAAGCTCTTTCCTGGTCACTTTATTTTTTCATTGAACACACATTAGAGAAAATCTACTCTTCAGTGAGTTCAACAAAATTAGATAATCAAAGCTTCAGTTAAGCATATGAGTGATTGCACAATTGTCCATGTACTACAATGTATTTGACTGTGTATGAGAGATCATGCTACTCTGGTTGGGGTCGGCTCAAATAGACTTAGGGACTTGTTGCTGCTTCCAGCTAAGGAAGCAATCCAAGTGGTAGAGAGTCCGGTGTTTATAAAGCAGAAAGAAGAGATTCTAATCCCAGCTTCCCAGTTGTGTGTTTTATTTAGTAACTATGTCCGCAGCACCTGAATTCATTATAGTGTATTAACATGTTTTTGCTTTCCTCCAGTGCATCTGCTCTAAGTAAGGGGCTGTGACAGGGCAGACCAGCCCCGCACTGGGATGGAAGGGGTTACCTACTCCCTTTTAGCAGAGGAAGCCCCACCCCAGAAGTCCTACTGGGCATGCTCACGCTGCCAGACCAGTATAAAAGCCTGCCAGATTGTTCAGTCTGGGCTGACCGCCGGAGGAGAAGGACGCACCCTGCCAGCTCCCACGGAGGTACAGCTGGGATCCTGGGTTCCAGAAGCCAGCCCTGCAACGACGCGGCCTGAAGCCCAGCCAGACGTCGGCCCGGAGAGGGAACGCGACAGGAGACCCCTGGACACCGAAAGCCCAGCCGTACGGGTAGGAAAAGACCCAGGGGTCATTTAAAGGGACACGTACGTTCGGCGTGTTGTGGGTGGATCCCCACCGAGCTGGGGGCAGGGAAGCCCCCCACCCTTAACAGGTGAGCCCTGGGTTGGGACCTGGTGGAGTGGGCAGGCCCGGGTCCCCCTACCCTCACAGCCACTGCGCTGTATTACCCCCTGAAAGGGGGGAGCTCCAGTGGCTCTGGCCATTGGGCCACGCTACCCCCTGAGAGAGGGGAGCTCCAGTGGCTCTGGCCATTGGGCCACGCTACCCCCTGAGAGAGGGGAGCTCCAGTGGCTCTGGCCATTGGGCCACGCTACCCCCTGAGAGAGGGGAGCTCCGGTGGCTCTGGCCATTGGGCCACGCTACCCCGGAAGAAGACAAGTGGAGGCGTAGAAGAGGCGGGGATCCCTCGCCCCGTCCCCCTTGGGACCCCAAAAGGGGGCTGGCGAGATACGAACCCCACCACAGGGGCCTGTTTTTTTTCTGCTTTACTCTAATAAAAAAAAAAAATGACCCACCAAAGCAAACGTATGAGAATTGGCCTTTAGAAAATAAATACCCAATATTAATTTTTGCTGTGTGCATACTTCTTAAATGATTTTTTGTACTAAATAGTTCATATTTTATTCCTTTTCTTAAGGCAAATTTGTAAAAGACAAGGAAATCTGATTAAAAATATCTAAGACTGCTACTTCTCAGAAAGCCCTAACAGCAAATCTTTTTTTGCCCTAACAGCAAATCCTGACTTTTTTAAAAAAAATCCCACTGTTCTACTATTGTTTGATACAAAAATTAACTCAAATTTAGATTTGTGTAAAAGAGAAACTCTTACTCCAAACAACAAGTTCAATTATATAAAATAAATACAGAAAAATAGCAAAAATGAAGCAGCAGAAAGTATAACTGTAAAAGTATAAGTATTAGATAAGGTGTTCTGGCATTTCAAGTCTTACATTCACTGAGGCTCACTTCACTTCTCAATACACTAAATTTACTTCTCAATATCATCCGTTTTTATTTTCTAAGAAATTCAAGGAAGTATTTTTGAATTCTTAGAACAGCTACAATACTCCAGTACTAACATACTGAGCTATTATTGTCTATAATATTTTATGAATTACAGCTGTTAAATATTTTTTTGCAAAAGACACTTCCTTCTTTCTTACTGGCTTTGACATCAACTGGATGGAGTAGGTGACAAATAGATGTAAACAAATGGCAACTTCTGCAAGACTCCTGAAAGGAAAGTCTCATGTAAAATGCAAAGTAATCCAGGGCCAATTGTGTGTATATGTGTGCTTTCACAGATTCATCTGAAGGAAGCGTGCACTGTGCGTTTAGATGCTTACTGCAGTATAAGTTCTAGAGAGTTTATTCACTGAGAGGAACTTTCATACAGTATTTATTTTCCAGGAAGGCTTGCAAACAAGCAAATTCTAATATGCCATGAATCAAATCAATTTTATTTATTTCATTCTTTCAATTTATAATGCATCCCTCAAAATGCTCTTAAGTGCAGGCATAATTTAAAATGAAATAATATAATAGATGAGTAGATAGTGTGCTCATGTCTGAGCAACATTTACTTAGTGGAATGAAAGATGCTGTGGATTAGACAGGAGATGGGATAGAGACTTGTTTGGGTACCTAAGGCTCTTGCATAGAAGGGTTTTATTGGCTTGCATTGAGGCAGTCAGGGCTGGTTCAAACAACTGATAAATATTAAATTGGGGGACTCCAGCTACAAGGCCCAAGAGTCAGTTTATGGCCTTAGCACAGCTCTAAGAGCTCCGCCATGCCAGATAGAGGAAGGATTTAGACCCACAGTGTGACAGCCACTTTGGAATGTGTCCAGAACTAGTGTATCTTTCCACAGGAAGGTTACACTAAGCAACATAAAGTAGATTTTGCCTCCCACCAGATGGCATTGTAGGAGGAGTAGCAAACATCCCACTAGAATTTGGACGTATTGGAATTTTCCTGTTGGATCAGGTCAACAATCTGTCTACTCCAGTATCCTGGACCTGACAGAAACCAGTACAAAATGCTTCAGAAAAAATGATGAGGATGGTCAATTATGGAATTTCCATAAGGGAATTTTCTCTCCAACCATCAGTTAATGTTTAGCTAATGCCCTGTAGCACAAAGGTGTATATTCCTTATGCGTTTTCATCGTATCAAATATAACTGTGGATGTTCTCATTATCCATATAAATGCGAAGTCCTGTTATGCAACCAGGCTCCATATCGTATGGCAATGCGTTCCATCAGTAAAGTATGCACTGTGTAAATGAATTTATTTTATCTGTTTTATCATTTCAATTTCACTGGACATCTCTTTTTTCTTCTATTATGGGGAAGGATAAATAGAAACATCCCATACACCTACTCTATATTGTTCATTATTTTGTGTACATCTGTCATGTCCCATCTTATTTGTCTCCTTAATCTTTTTCAATGTCTGTTCACGTGAGATTCCCAAAAGTAAAGTCTCATGTAAAATATAAAGTAATCCATGGCTCTGGGTCTCAGTCCCTTACCCATAAAAAGGAGGACAATGGTACTTACCTACCTCATGGGAGGCGTTGGAAGGCTACATTTATTAATGCTTATGCGGTCCTCAAATACTACAGTGAGGAGAGAAACATATTAATACCTAGATAGTGACAGTGATGACAGGATCTGATTCAGGAATTTTTGCATTTTGTGCATGTTCAAAAGGGAGGAAAATACTTGCATTTGAATATCAAATCTAGCAATTTAAGCAGAAAGGGAAGTCATTATACATGAAAGAAACATGGTCTTTTGTAATTAGGTGTTTAAAGTATCAGTTTCATTCTAATCATAATATTTTTTATGTTTAGACTTACCTTCTAATATTTTAATAGTTTTAGTATCAAGTAAGGAAGACTTTTGTAGCTTATCTCATGAGCCTGTCCGGGACACTGCACTTAATGAGGTTTATAATTCAATATAACTACATCTGCATCTTTAATTACGTCTAACACTTAATCTTCATTGCATCACTTGAATTGAAAGATCTAAAATTAAACCTGCTGCAGCCTAATCTAATAATAAACATGCATGACATTTTGTGCAAAATGTGTGCCTGATCGGAATGGTACACACTTACAATTTTGCTTGATGTAATAAAACATAGTTTGTTTATTTTAATTTTAATTTTCAGACATTTAAACATATCCATATAGACATGGTCAAATACAATGACACAGAGAATACAGCAGCAGTAATATTTAACAATAACACAGTATGAAATATTGATACATAAATACTCCTGAGCATAATAAGATAAATTATTTCCTAACAACGTCTCCCCCCAAAAAGAGAAGGACCAGAAGACCAGTCTACTTGAAGTCAGTTTGTCATGCTCCCATGAAAGACAAATGTCTTCATAGTTGGATCTTGTGCCTCTAATGAGGGTGGTGGTGGTTAGCTCAGGTAGCCAATCAATGAATCTGGGGGGAACAGCAGATTTCCACTTTCGTAAAATGACTCTTTTGGCCGCTATAAGTGTTGCAGCAATCCATTTCCTGGCATTACGCAAACCGGTTAGATCTTCCAGAATGACCAAAACATAAGAAGACTGATGTAAGGGAAACCCCTACCTTGGTTACCTTGGAGCACCACACACTTTCTTCCAAAATGTGGATATACTTTGACATTCAAAGACTATATGATGTCTCCTCATCTCAAAAAGGATATACTGGCATTAGAAAAGGTTCGGAGAAGGGCAACTAAAATGATTAGGGAATTGGAACGAGTCCCATATGAGGAGAGATTAAAGAGGCTAGGACTTTTCAGCTTGGAAAAGAGGAGACTAAGGGGGATATGATAGAGGTATATAAAATCATGAGTGGTGTGGAGAAAGCGCATAAGGAAAAGTTATTTACATGTTCCCATAATATAAAAACTAGGGGCCACCAAATGAAATTAACGGGCAGCAGATTTAAAACAAATAAAAGGAAGTTCTTCACACAGCACACAGTCAACCTGTAGAACTCTTTGCCTGAGGAGGTTGTGAATGCTAGGAATATAACAGGGTTTAAAAGATAACTGGATAAATTCATGGAGGTTAAGTCCATTAATGACTATTAGCCAAGCTGGGTAAGGAATGGTGTCCCTAGCCTCTGTTTGTCTGGAGAGTGATGGATGGCAGGAGAGAGATCACTTGATCATTACCTGTTAGGTTCACTCCCTCTGGGGCACTTGGCATTGGCCACTGTCGGTAGACAGGATACTGGGCTGGACGGACCTTTGGTCTGACCCAGTACGGCCTTTCCTATGTTCTTATGTTCTTAGGTTTGCATTGGAGCGGTCACATCTCCAACATTTACCATGTGGAGCTAGTCCAGCTGTATGCAATCACTCAGGAGTCCTATAATATTGGCTTAGAAGTTTGTTCCAAAAGAAACACAACAACATTGAAGTATGGTGCCAGATTTTATCCCACCTGTCAGAGGAAATAGAGATAGTTAGAATCAGAGGGGTAGCCGTGTTAGTCTGGAATTGCAGAAGTGACAAAGAGTCCTGTGGCACCTTAAAGACTAACTAAAGTATTAGAGCATAAGCTTTCATGGGCTAATACCCATTTCGTCGGATACATGCATAGCTCATGAAAGCTTATGCTCTAATACTTTAGTCTTTAAGGTGCCACAGGACTCTTTTGTCACTTCAGAGATGGCTAGCTCCTTGTCCCATTTTTTCTTCTATGGTACAGTCAGTAGGATAAATCAAGGAGTTGAGTCTACAAAGTGTTTTTGGCTAACATTTTTAAGGTGCACTTCAAGTGCAGTACTGTGTGTGGCCTGCCATCAATTCCTCAGCTGCTTTATAATTTTGAGTGGAAGTTTATTGTAGAAAGGACCTTGCTCTTGTGAGGCTGGTATTTATCACAAAAGTATGTGCAGGAAGCCAAAGTTGTGCTTTTGATAGTATCTTTTATCGTTTATATGGCCTTGGTTAGCCAGGCAGATTTGAGTTTTGAGCTGTCAGTCAATATAAACAGGGATTATTCCAGATTGGCACAGAAGGAGAGTTGGTGAGATTAGAAGTGGTAATGGATGTGCTTTTCTGAACAATGCTCCAAAAGACAGTAAACACTATGCTTTTCCTTAAAGGTGCAAAAACTGTTTTAAAAATGGAAGTGCAGAGAGAGAATCAATGGGGTTAACTAATTTTCCTTCAATCCCAAGCCACACTGGGAACAGCTGATGGGACAGAACCATCTTATTAAAAGTCTTAATTGAAAAACCAGGTGATATAAATACAAATTAGGTAATGCCACCTCCACTATGATTTAAGTAACTTGTAGGATAACTGGGGTGTCTTTGTATTCCATAACAATTATTTTACAAATCTATTCGTGTGAAAGTTGAAACAAGAAATTTAAGTGGAATTAAGTTAAACATATACATTAGTCTTGGTCTTACATTCATTTTAATAGCTTCTACCTTTCCCAGTAAAGATAATGGTAGTGAACATAATTTCTTCATGTCTTTCCCTCTCCCCAACTTCTCTGTGTATGACATCCAGGTGTGCAAATGGTCTATGGGAAATATCCATCAGTTGAGACTTGTTCCAGTTTATCCAAAATCCTGATGTCTCACTGAGGATAAGAGTGGTAGAATTGGAGAGGAGGGATTTTTGAGAGTGAACAGAGTATCATCAGTATATAGAATAATCTTGTATTCTTTATCCCAGCTGGTAATTCCTTCAGTGAAGGTTGTCTGTCTGATATATGCTGTTAGCAGTTCCACTGCTATAGGAAATAGTTAAGGTGATAGAGGGCATACCCGATACATTGCTTGCTTTAACTAAAAAGTGTAGGAGATAACAAAAATTGCCAGAATAGAGGCAAAGGGCAATATCAATCCAGATCAGAAATTTAGGTCCTAATTTTTTTAGGATCACTTGTAGGTATGGCTGCTGCACAGGATCAAAGGCTTTTTTAGCATCTAGTGATAGGCTAGCAACTGGCGCATCAGTTGTTTGTGCCTGGCAGATTAATGGAATATCTTTTGAGTAGTGTGCATTGCTAATCTGCTGTGAATAAAACTTTTCTTCTTTTCAGATGTGAATTCTATGTCTTCTCCCTTTAAGGTAGCCTTAGGTGCTTCTCATAAAGTTCTAATGGAAGAGACAGTATTTGTATTTTCCTTCAAGATGTTGGTAGGATGGATGTTTCAATCATTTAAAGAAATTTAGGGTCTCTAAGTAGATATGTGTTTAATTTCCATCTTGAGACTATTATAGTACTATGATCAGTATCTATATGAAGAGAAATTAGAGCATGATCAGAGATGATATTACCAACTTCCTCCTCCAGATATGCAGGAGCTGGTACCTTAGACAGCACTGAAAAATAATCTGGAATAAAACTGTGGAGAAATGTGTGTAGTCACACTTCACAGGATGCTTCAGTCTCCAAAGATCCACTAGTCCAATATCATACAGTAGGTATAATGGATGATTTGCAAAGGCCTGAGATTCTTCTCATAGAACACTGAGATTAGTCTGTGATATCAATGATGATAGCATTGCAGTTTTTTCCTGTGTACCACTGGCACATCAGCTGTTAGAAATTATATAAAGTATTTCTGTGATAAAAGATGCTTTGCCACCATTACGATTATAGAATTCCCCAAAATTAATCTTTTAGTATTGAAAATGACTTCAGTTATTAACTGCCCTCTGGATCCAGCGATGACTGAATAAATTGAAAATGTAGGCTCTTGTGGATTTGTATTAATACTTCCCTGCTTCTGAAGTTGAAAGAAGCCTGATACTCATGACCCACCCATAGTTTTTTAATTGTCTACATCGTCATTCCTTAAAAGTACCTCTTTAAGGAAAGCTGTATGACCATCCATTTGATTTTGAGTGCTTCAAAGCTTTGATTTTCTGGGAGGATCCATTGCCGGAAGAAAACTTAACAGAGTACATTAAAAATCAGTGATTGTTCAGCTGTTAATTGAGGTCCAGTAGACTGACAGCCTCCAAGTACCTCTTTATGCAGCCCTTCCCCCAACACCATATACCATCCACCTTATCCTTAACATCCCAGACTTCCAATATGGGCACATTCATATCCTTGATGGCACATACCTGCATCCACCCCTTCCTTTCCCCTATGCTCAATATGAATTAATTAGGAATCTGCCAGAAATATGTCTATATTTGCCAAAATACCCAGATGTATGAAGGTATATAAATAAATATAAACCTATTGTTTCATAGCTATGAATGTATAAGTAGTCGTGCATAGTATATAAATGCTAATATGCACATGTTTTATAAATAATTGTACTAATTGACTAGAAGAAAGGTAAGCATTAAGTGACATAAATGACAATGTGCAATCGCTCAATCAATAAATATTAATATATTATTACCATAAACAATTATATATATACACACACACATATATATTTACCATAGCTATTTACCATAGCTTGATATATATATATATATAGCTATTTACCATAGCTTGATATATATATATATATATATATATAAAATATATAAAGCTATGGTAAATAACTTGTCTAACAGTATTAATTATACCCTATAACACTTAAATATATCACAAATGTCAAATACATGGACACGAGTTACCTGGTTTCCCCAATCAGAGTTCCTTTTCTTCAGGCACATACTTATACTTTCCATTTTCTTTTCCTTTTTGAGAGGATCATGCTCTCACCTTCGTGTGATCTGGTCTCAATTCCTGTAGTGCTTGCCAAGCATCCAATTGGGGACTGAAGTATTTCATAGATTCTGTCACATTCAGTATGAAAATTGCAGGATATTAGAGGCTGTATTTAATATGTGATCCTCGGAGAGCTCATTTGATGCCAGTAAGTGCTGCTCTCTTCTTGCTTAAATTTACAGAGAAGACTGGATACAAAGAAAATTTAAAATCCTTATATGTAACAGTTCTTGTTTGCCTAGCAGCAGACATCAGTTTAACTTTGCCATTAAACCGTAGCAATTTAAAGATGTTGCATTTGTGGTTATTATTGTCCTCTCTCCTTCTGCCCCCTGCCATTCAATGAGCCCTTTCAACCTCCAGAGGAGGCAAACTAGGATCCAATCCTAGTACCTCAGAGAGTGTGTGCTGGAGAAAGCAAATCATTTTTTTCCCTTTCAGTCCTTCAAGGACCCTCAGTAATTGCAAATTTTTCCTACATGATCTATTTTCAAAATCTTCTTTTTGTTTTTCCTCAAGAATAGTTAGTCTTTGCCTGGAATCATTCTTTGTTTTAACCTCCTTCAGTTCTATGGCTGCTTTTTGTAGTTCGTTACTTAAATAGCTAAAATGAGCTATGACTTCTTCCACATCTTCAGAGAGCTCACGGATATCTTGATATAAAAGGTCAAATCTGGTAGTTAGAAAGTCCTTCATAGCTGCATAATCCTGTGTGAGAGACTGTTGGGTTTCCTTGGCCTTACCTTTCTTTGGAGACTCAGACCTGGGTCATCTGGCATTTCTATTTTTCCCAGCAGAATTCATAACAACACAACTAAATGGGTCCCCCTTGTTTAATTAGTAAATTTCTGACAGAAAGTTATGGTTTAGATACTTGGGATCCCTTAATTGATGAGGATTTGGGGGAGGGGAGGTTGAGAAGACCAAGAATCAGGCAGCCATCTTCTTTATGGGTCACCTTATCCCACCCTCCACCCCACAAAAGTTTAAGCAGCCAGATCTATGTTGTAAATAGAAGCTGATGTTTGAGTTGGGATAGATATATCTGATTTTCTAAACACTAAGGTTTTTCCTTCTCAAGAAAGGGCTGGTGATAGTATTATCAGCTATCTGAGGCCCTGCAATCGTGCAATCGACAGCAGCACATTCACATGGAGCCCTGTTGGGTTCAGTGGCCTCCCTGTGGATGTAGCAGTTTGCTTGCATGCTGTTAATTGCAGAATGCAGTCCGAGAGAGAATGAATGGTGCATAGGTGGGATGGCTTAATAAAGTAAGTTTTATATTTAAGAGGAAATAGGTGGAATTGATGAGTACTAAAATGTTTATGAACAATTGAGTAAAAAGTATTTCTAGTGTCCTTTAGGGTGAAATTCACACCTATGCAGAGGTCCAGAGGAAGACCTTTACAGCACTTAAGACCTGTTTGAAGAACTTAGACCCTGAAACTGCAAGGAGCTTTGCATGGGGGGAGTTCTCCTGAAATCACGGGACTCTAGATGAGTGCAGGGCTTTGTAGAGCTCTTTGCAGGATCAGGGCCCTACAATGGAACCAAAATGGTGCCTTGGCCTTTCGCTGGCCCTCTGCACATAGGTAACACTGCTCTACAGTCAAAATGCGTCTGAAATAAATGTAGTCAAACTTTACTAATTCTGGGTCACTGAGAACGAAAATGATGCTTAACATTGTTGATTGGCTCTAGTTTTCAAGATATGCTATTGGGTCAGTATATACGACCCTTGACATGGGAGTGGCGGAGGATAAGTGAGTTATAAAGGGAAGGGATCTCAACTTAAACCAGAAATGACTAAAATACATCTTTGACTGGATCTATGAATAAATCTATGACTGGGTTTGGACAGTACTTGCTTTTTAGGCAAAACAATGAATGATGCAATCTGAAGCTGGTATTGCATCATACATGATATGAATTGCATCATGTTATTCCTAGAAGTCATGGATGATGCAATCATAACGAAGCTTACATCACTCTGCTGAACAAATTGCCCTATATCAGCTCTAGAAATCATACAGTGTCGTGCTCTCTTATTTGTCAGTGTTTGATTTTGCAAAAGGACACATTTCTGTTTAGCCAAAGTGAGCAGAGATGCCTCGTACTTGTGTGAACAGTGCAGAGAACTTCTGCTATGTTTGTGGTGAAGTGACTTTTGCATCACAAAAGCGCAGTATAACCACTATGGTTAAGAAAGCCTATCACCTTTATTTTGGCTGCAAAATTGGAGATCAGGACAAGAGGTGGGCCCCACACATATGCTGCAATACTTGTGCAACAAATCTTTGCCAGTGGTTGAACAGGAAAAGGAAATCTTTGCCTTTTGCAGTGCCAATGATTTGGAGGGAGCCAAAAGATCATACCAGCAATTGTTACTTCTCCGTGTTGCCTCCAGTTGGGAAAGGTGTGTCAAAGAAGAAAAAGGGGGCTGTGCATTATCCAAACATTCCATCAGCTATACGCCCAATACCCCACGGAGAAGGACTGCTGGTTCCTGATGCACCAGAATCATTCTCGCTTGAGTCAGACGAGGAAGAGGATGAAACTTCTGGTCCTGAACCATCAATGTCATAGGACCCACATTTTCTCCCATCCTCCTCCTCTGAACCACACCTCATAACACAAGCTGAAATGAATGACCTTGTCAGGGATTTGGAACTACCCAAGAGTAAGGCAGAGCTGTTGGGCTCCAGACTACAGCAGTAGAATCTCCTGGCAGGTGATGTTAGGGTTTCCATGTTCCGTGACCATCAAAAAGATCTTGTCCCATTCTTTTTCATGGAAGGTGATCTTGTAGCCTGCAACAACATCGATGGTGTGATGGCAGCCCTCAACATCGTTCTCGATCCAGATGAGTGGAGACTCTTCATTGATTCATCGAAGACGAGTCTTAGAGCTGTTTTGCTGCATAATGGCAATGTTTTGCCATCAATTCCAGTTGGTCATGCAGTCCCTATGAAGGAAACCTAGGACAACATGAAACAACTTTTGAGGTGCATAAACTATGACCAACATCAGTGGCAGCTTTGTGGCGATTTGAAGGTTGTTGCTCTCTTGCTTGGTCTGCAGACTGGATACACAAAGTACTGCTGTTTTCTCTGTGAATGGGATAGTCGTGCAAGAGATTTCCACTACATCAAGAAAGATTGGCCACTCCGACAGTCATTGGAGCCTGGGAGGAAAAGTGTTCAGCATCCACCACTTGTTGAATCAAGGAAGATTTTGTTACCACCCTTACACATCAAGCTGGGTCTGATGAAGAACTTTGTCAAGGCCATTGACAAAACACAAGCAGCTTTCAAGTACCTCCGTGGAAAATTTCCAAGGTTAAGTGAAGCTAAGATAAAGGAAGGTGTCTTTGTTGGTCCTCAGAGTCGTGAACTTCTTCAAGATGGTGCATTTGACCATGCCCTGCATGGCAAGGAAAAGACGGCATGGAAAGCCTTCCAGTTAGTGGCAATACATTTTCTCGGAAACAACAAGGCAGACAACTACAGGTTGTTGGTGGAAAACCTCCTCAAGGCATACAAAAGCCTTGGTTGCAACATGTCACTAAAGATACATTTTTTGCACTCTCATCTAGATTTTTTTCCACCGAACTGCGGAGCAGTGAGCGACGAGCACGGCGAGCGATTTCACCAGGACATTGCGACAATGGAGAAACGCTATCAGGGCAAATAGAGCCCATCAATGCTTGCAGACTGTTGCTGGACAGTGACAAGAGAGGCTCTGTTTAATGAATACAAGAGACAAGCCAAGAAGCACAGAGTAGACACTGAATAGGACTAAACTATGTAGATAATTGTTTTTTGCCTTTTGTTTCATAATACATTTTATTTATATAACCCTTTTGCTGATTTTTAAAGTGTTACATAAACAGGACAGGTGAAATATTATCATGTAAAGCAACCATAAACACATGAAAAGACCTAGGTTTACAATTTATGATTAAAACTCTACTATCTACACAATATACATAGACATAAAATGTAAAAACTGAAATATCTTAGAAACAGTAGCCAATCAGTTGTTTTAATTGTCATATTTGAATTCAGCACATCAAAATACATAATAAATATCACATTTTATCTCTGAAGCAGACGACTTCTAAAAAATTGTAGACCAGTGTAATTTGTGCATTATAATCACATTATTATGACTTGCACACTACAATGATCTTTCCAATGCAATATTGAAATGTTATCTGTGATAAAAGAAAATCAAAATGGCTAAAAAGAAATAAATTCTTGAAAGTAAAAGCAATATGTCAGATGCATCTGCCATAACTGCAACTGATGTATTTACTTATTGGGAGGCTAAAATGTACCATTGTACTTGGCCTGAAGATAAATCAAAGGCCCTGATCCTGCACTGAACTCCACACAATGTCAGAGCTCTGCCTGCCTTGAGTTCAGTGAAATATTGTGGTCCAAATTAGGGCCTGTTCCAAAACTCTTACAACTCCATGGAAAGACTCCAATTGACTTAATGGACTCTGGGTTAGGCTCTTACTGGGTTTTAGAGTAGTGTAGTGTACTTTTGATGTACTTTGAACGGAATGTAGTAAAACATAATGAATCACCCCAGATGTGTCATGCTTCTGTAACATTCATTGGAAATCCCAGTAACAAATAAGAAGATGGAACTTCATCAGGAGTCTGATCAGAATAATTTTACATCATCTTGGTCAGGGCAGCTAGCTTTGATCAACTGAGATGAAAGACTGATGAATGCACCACTGGGCCACAGAGTCCCCTGCTGTATTTTGCAGCCTGAGCTAGACTTCATGTTTCAACTACATGCCATCTGATTGTAGTTAAAATAGAGAAAATCAAAGCCTACAAATCTTTATAATATATATCAGTGCAGCAAATTAAAGGTAAATCTTGGTATCTTTAATGCACACAAACACAAAGTGAATAGTGAACTCTCTTCTATACACCAGGAAATACATCTGGTTGCTTATGGATTTGGAAAGTCGCTGTCTTTTGATCAGGTGTCTTAAATTGTGTCTTTAGTTTCTTTTTTTCTACTTTACTGATTTTTATCTTTGTGTTTTCTTTAGTCTTTAGGTATGCCAGGGGCTATATCATAACTAATGAATAAAAAATAAAACAAAGGCATATAGTTGTTCAAACAATAAATAATAAATCATTCACTCACTTTTCCATTTTGCATGGCCATTTTCCTTTCTATCTCCCCAACAAACATGTACGGGACAGGATGGGGGCTGTTCAGATGACAATTTCTTAAATAGACCCAGCTGGGAAAGAAGATAATATAATAACATGGATCCACTGTCATTTATGATCAATTTTTATGTGAAGGGTTTCTAATTATGATGAAAAAGCTTGTTTCCCTACTTAGCTACCTTGAGGCCAACCTTGAAAATATGTCACATCTGGCTCCTTGATTGCATCTTAAGACTAATGCTAGATCCAGGCTTTACAAAGAGCAAAAAATAGAATGGTGGCACCTTGTTGCTGTGCCCAGAAATGGGAAAGCAAAGTGGAAAGAATCTGACAGACACATGTAAAGAAATGGAAAAGGGGTAAGGCCAAAAAGAGGGAGCCAATGTAGAGGTACGAACAGCTATGATGGTATAAGCAAAGTTGTGATTTGCAGATTTGCACTGGGCCAGCTTAATATTATGGTTTTTTTTGTTGTTTTTTGTTTTTTTAAAAAGTTCTGTCATTGCAAATTACAGCTTCCCTTGTTTACTCTAGGAGCTTGCCACAATGCATCTATGCCAACAGCTGACTACAGATGGCTGAAATTGAGACAAATTCCCAGTTTAAACACAGCCTTATTTGCTGAGGTCAAAATTAGGGAGGAGATGGTGTGCAATTGATTTAGGAGGCAAGGGAGAAGGCTGTTTTAATTGTATTTAGAGCTGTAAATGAGATGGCTATAAATGACACTAGAGAAAAATGGAAAATGATCTATTGTAGTGAAATTTGATTGGCATGCTGAAAAGGCAAGAAAAAGATGTGCCATTAACAGACCTGTCAACGTGGAAAGTCATTAGTTAGTTAGCTTCTGGTTTTTGTTGTTTGGAAAGGTAGCAATAGATAACAGCTCTGAGATCAAGAATGCCAGATCTCCAAATCGGACTAAACTGGGAAGAATAACACAAACACATAGATACAAAATGTTCAGCAGATTGTGTAGATTAGGTTTAGTGAAATTAAATCCAGAATAATAAGCCTCAGAACAGAGAATTAAAAAAAGCAAAAATATCTGCTGAACAGAAGGATGCTACAGCACAGAGACAGGAATGGCAACTGGGGAGTCACAAAGAAATATCCCATTCCTTAATGTGCACTGAAAATGCAAATGAAATGCTAGGTTGTATTGCTCCAGGAATATGAGATGTCGTTATATAAAACAGTAGCTTAGCTTCCTGTTACGATGTACTACATTTAGTGTTGCTGGATACTAATACCCTCAAAATATTGTGATAAAAATCATATAAAATGCTGTTAAACTCTCTGAGATTGAATATAGCAAAAGGAATTAAAAAGCAAAGAGAATTAAGCATACTTCTCATTAGCAAGGATGGACTTTGTAGCAGGGCCTTCCTTAGACCAAATTTCGCCCCAGGTGAGGGGAATCTTCAGCGTCCCCTGTCCCCGCACCCAGCTGTTAAACTTTTTATTTCATTTGTAGCCAATTTCATGCCTTTGATGCACGATTTGCATGCATGATTCATCCCTGTCATATAATATGATAACTTTGCATGCTAGGATATGTAAATCTGTGTTTATTCATGCCATATATAAGCAAATAAAAAAATCATTTCCTTTAAGCTTACAGAATTTTTTTAATTTTAAGAATAATTGAAATGTACTAACCTCAAGAAATTGAATTGTGCACCAACATTGGGTGGATCAGTATTAAATAGTGTTACAGTAGGCAACAGCTTTAGGACGTTAACCCTAGTCCAGGGATCGGCAACCTTGGCATACGGCCCCCCCAGGGTGAGCACCCTTGGTGGGCCCGGCTGGTTTGTTTACCAGCACCACGCCGCTTCCTGCAGCCCCTGTTGGATTGGAGTAGCGAACTGCAGCTAGTGGGAGCTGCGATTGGCCAAACCTGTGGATGTGGCAGGTAAACAAACCAGCTGGGCCTGCCAAGAATGCTTGCTCTGGGGGGCTGGGTGTCAAGATTGCTAATCCCTGCCCTAGTCCTTTAGTTCAAAAGGTTGCTATTCTCGTCTTTGCCCTCCCAAACTGAAGCACAGTGTCAGAGAGATGCAAAGACTGGCCTATGGCATTTTCTAGTGATAAAATAGCAAGCAATGTCAGTCTCTCATTGGTCACTGTTGATCAACGATGTGTTTTAATGAGCCTGAGCTTTGAAAAGCTCACTTCTAGCGACTGTGACAGCAGCATGAGCAGACTCTTCAGACACATTAGGAAAAGTGTCCGTCAGCGCTGCATCATGAAAGAAGTGGAGAATTTGGAGTGGAGAGTGCTTCCCATGTTGCAAAATGTGATGGATGTTGTCCATTTGCACATAGAGATCTTTATTATTGATGTCCTAACATTCCCTATGTGTCAGCATCCACTGAAGGTTTGTATAATTGTTCAAGAGTATCTTCCCATCTGCCGGCTGCTTACTAAGGTCATATAAATCCCCACGGGTCTTTTTGTGGTGTTTCATTTGTCAAAATCTTTCTTTGATTGACTCTGCAGCAGTGTCAATGAGTGACCAAAAAAATTCCCTCTTGAATTTGTGAGCCATATTCTCTTTTATCATCATTCTCCTTTATGTTGCCAGGAAAACTGGATAATTCTCAATCACTTTCTTCGCATTTCCATTCCGTATCTTTAGATAAATCTGCTAATTCCTTAGTAACTGGACTTCTGTCATTTACACTTTGCTCCTTAATTTCTTCTGCATTGAGATGATCGCTACTGCCAAAAGCCCGGTCTTTAAGGTCAGGCTTGAGAAAGCCCTGGCTGGGATGATTTAGTTGGGGATTGGTCCTGCTTTGAGCAGGGGGTTGGACTAGATGACCACCAGAGATCCCTTCCAATCCTGATATTCTGTGATTCTATGATTTTATGTTGCTCTGTTTCATATATTTTCTTATCAAATTTGCTCATTGCTGCAAACTAGATTGCAATTGAGTTTTTCACTTCCTATACTGAGCTCTTGAAGGCTTCTTCAGGGGCATCTTTTATTTTCTACAAGGAAAACCAGACAGTATCAGGGAAAGCAAAATTATGTTCTGCAATCTTAGAAAATCATCAAACATTACGTTGTAAGCATGACAAAAGAAGTAACAGTATTTCTTTTACATTGTTGTGCAGATAAGGGCTTGGTAGCTATCTTTGTGTCTCATTAAATATATACTTTATTAATCGCTACTTACACTTTTCAAGTCTTAAAACATAAGTGCACTTTCACAATTACACAATAAAACAAGGCTCAGAATATCACAGTTTGGCTCTCATTTCACTTCGTTCTTATATCTCACTGACGTACTGGCGACCCCTCATCTCAGCCGGCTGAGATGAGGTGTCGCCAGTACGTCAGTGAGATATAAGATATTGTCAGCGATGCCATCTCAGCAAGGGCATGGCTGACAATATTCTAGGAGGTTCAAGGAAAATAAAATTCTCAGAAAGGCTGGAAGGTTCCACAACATTCTACAAAAGTCCAGAACATTCTAGGAAGTTAGGAAAAAATTAATCCACACATAGAACACCTAAAACAGTTTACTTCACACGTTCTGTTTTCTCTTTGTTGCTAACAACAAAAACAGCACCCCGAGTCTGGTGCTCCCCTCCATGCCCAGCACCCCAGATGGTCATTAGGGTCTCCTGCCCCTAAATCTGGCCCTGCTTTGTAGGACAAGGCTGTAACTGATTCCTATATTGGGTTCCTTTTCAAAATATTTTAACATCATTCACACGACACTATTTCACGGCTTCTCTGCAAGGTGCTGAGCTTTCACATCTCCCCGTAACTTCATTGGGAGTTGGGGGCACCTACCACCTTGCAGAGGGAGCTAG
Organism: Dermatemys mawii; assembly: GCA_007922305.1. Classification (NCBI taxonomy): domain Eukaryota; kingdom Metazoa; phylum Chordata; order Testudines; family Dermatemydidae; genus Dermatemys; species Dermatemys mawii. The sequence continues at coordinate 1,672,181 of ML677335.1, read as the reverse complement.
GCAGATGGCAAGACAAGCCTCTCAATCCTTCCACTCTTTTATATGGTCTCTCCACTTGAAGCCATATGTGAGAGACCCGTTCCCATTATCATGCAGAGATTCACTGTGCTTAAAATCTGCACCGAAGAGCAGAATCCCATCTAATATCTACCGTATGGAATCTAAGCAGGAAGGCTGTGACATGTAACGTGCCAGCAGTGTATTTTTTAATGAACTTTAATAAGGGAGATTATTATTTTTTCTTTGTGTAACATCTGTACAACACTATGGATGTCTATAAATTAAAGTTTTAAAAAGACACAGCTAGATGCCTTTTGTTTTTTAAACCCCTGTCTGCAAGTTTCCCTCCACTTTACAATAGGAAGGAAGATGATGGTGTTGACTTATGAATCACGAAAATGGGTGGGGGGCCAGTGTCGGGAAGAAACAGACGGAGACAGCTTGCGGAAGGAGGCAACCTGGGAAAGTCCCAGCTTGCCGCTTTTATTAAGTACAAACGTGCTGTAAGGCGTGTATGACAGTGATAAGTAGGCTTGTTTACTTTATTGTGATAGGCGGTGAAAGAAGAGCTCTCCTCATGGCTACCTCATGGACAGCTAGAGGGACAAGCATGCCTGTGGTTTTCCAGTGCTTAAGCTTACTACTAGACCTTGAGAGATAACAAGGGTTCAGAAGTTTATAGAGCGTGGTTTGCCAGCGCTCAAGGCCTTCATCTCCCCCTTTGTTTTTCTCAAGTACATATGGTTATAATATTGCTGATACTATGGACAATTTCGCAAGCGGGGATTTGATGGGGGAGGGATAAAGGCCCATAGAGCGTGGTTTGCCAGCGCTCGAGCTTTTATCCCTTCCTTTAGGTTTTTATTTATAACGGTAATGTTTCTGATTCCATGGACAGCCCCGCAAGCAGAGATTAATCAGAGAGGGGATGCACTGGACAGTGCAGCATAGGAAAATCAACAGCGCCAATGCCAACAGTCCATACGTAATGAATGCATGTAACCATCCCCATCCGGGGAACAGAGATGCTAGCCAATCCCACCAACTGGCAAAGGGGTCTGGATCGACACGAATTTGTGCGGTGAGGTTTTTAATAACATCAATTTGATTTTCTATAGCGTGGGAATGGTCGGAGATATTAAAGCAACACATATCATTTACCTTTTCACATCCAAAATGATGCAGTAGCAGAAGATAGTCTATAGCAGCACGGTTATGAAGAACCCCATGGCGGAGTTCGACTTGTTCCCCATTAAGTAAGGCAATGGCGGTGGAAGTAGCATTAAGAGCTTTAACTGCAGCACAGGCAAGTTTGTTAATATTTAGGCTATTGCCTGTAGCCAATCCTGGGATTCCTACCAGGGAAAGGGCTAATGTCACAGACTCTGTTTTCGAGAACAAGTGAACCTCAGAATCACAAGAGGCATCCAGGGCGACAGAGCGAGAGGTACGGGGGTGGGGTGGAGTTTTAGGGGGTAATACCACGGCCAAACGACTAAGACAGCATAGCGTGCCATCTGAAATATTGGCGGGGATGTAATTGAATGTTAACCCTTCACATGTCCAGAACCACCCCAGAGGGAGCTTAATGTGTTTATATAGGTAGGAGACATTGACTGAGTGAGAACAATTTAGGCTTTCCCCACCGAACCTTTTACAACTTATCAAAGTACAATTTGCCATTCGGGCACATGAGATATTTGTACTGGCTACATAGGGAGTACGTAATTGTAGAGTCTGCTTGGGTTGAGAGGTGGATTGTTCCCCCCAATTATGATAGCCCTTATAGCCTAGATTTCGTATGGTAGTGTTGGGTCCCAGACTTTGAAAGAACCATGTCGCACCTTCAACCTCAGAAGCCTCATGACATATAGGGATGAGGCACGTACCTAAAATTTGTCCCACCGCCACCTGTTGAGACAGACAAAAACTGGTTTGGTTAATCGAGAGGGCTAAAAGGCCCCAAACATTATCTGTTAAGGGTGACGGGGGGGGAAGGGCTAAAGATCGTCAGGATCAAAACGATTAATACCACACAGGAATTGGCCGAGAGGCAAGAAATCACTGCAACAACATAGTTCTCAGGGGTTTTCTCAAGTTGTTGACTCTCCATCACTCTTTCGGCTTGTTGTGCCAGGCTCTTTATCTGTCCCCATGTCACCGGGGGGTTGCACTGCCCCCGGTGCCGGGCAGTGATCACCTTGGTGATCGGCGGCGTGATGTGGAGATTGAAATCTGGAATTGGGTTCGAGGTTTCTCGATGCCATGCCATGCTCGAGCGGATTCTGGGGTAGTTGCTGATGCACGTAGGGGCGGACACAGCGAGCTGGAACCCACACTGGGCCGGCCGGGGTGGAGACTGCAGCGTAACCTCGACCCCAAGTGATGAGGGGTACTGGATGGCTCCAGGTACGGCTTGGGAGCAGCTGATAAGTCACAAGCGGTGCCGGCAGAATTTCTGTTTGGCGAAAATGTTTCTGTGTACGAGACAAAAACTGAGAGCCGTCGTTAGACAAATTTAAATGGTTAAGCGTGAACAAAACAGAGGCAAGCCATTCTTCTTTATCAGGTAAGGAGGAGGGAATTTTCCCTTTTTGCTTTTGACGATTGAGGGCCACTTTAAGAGTGCGATTTGCCCGTTCAACAATGGCTTGGCCGCGGGAATTATAAGGGATACCAAACGTATGAGTGATATTCCATCGGGTACAAAATTCAGCAAAAGTGGTAGAGCAATACGCGGGACCATTATCAGTTTTTAAAGAATTAGGAACGCCCATGACAGCGAAACAGCGAGTACAATGATTAATAACATGCTTTGCTTTTTCACCCTTTTGTGGTGTAACCCACAAATAACCGGAGAACGTATCAACGGAGACATGGAGGAAGCGCCAGGGGGCGAAGGGAGGGAAAGAAGTAACATCCATTTGCCAAAGTTGGTTGGCACCTAACCCGCGGGGGTTGACGCCCGTCGGGGGGAAAGAGGAATGCTGTGAGCATTGGGGACATTGTTGAACGATGGCGCGGGCGTCTGAGAGTGGGATGGAAAATTGTTGCGAGAGAGCTTTGGCGTTTTGATGGTGGAGTTCATGACTTGCAATTGGGGAAAGAGAGCAAGGGTACAATGACCGGGAGGCTGCATCAGCACGGGCATTGCCTTCAGTAAGAAAGCCGGGGAGAGGTTGATGGCTGCGTATATGGGCAATGAAAAAACAATGCGTTCGAGCGTGAAGGACGGCCTGAAGTGAAAGAAACAGCTGGAAAAGAGCAGATTCTATGACAGGGGAAACATAGCTTCCCGAAATGCAGGAAGCAACGTTAGCTACATAAAGACTATCCGTAATGATATTCAGGTGCTGGGAGGGAAAAAGGACAAAAGCAAGAAGGACAGCGGCTAACTCAGCTCTTTGAGGTGAGGAAAAGGTAGCAGTGACCTTCACATTCCAGCGATTAGAATACCAAGAGACAACACCATGGGAGGGACCGCCGTCAGTGAAAACAGTAAGCGCATCTGGGAGAGGCTGCAGGGAGAGGAGGGGAAGAAGCTGGACAGGCATCCGCTGAACGAAATACAAGCGGGGATCAGCGTAAGAATGATAGGAAATCGAGCCAGTATAGCCTGCCAGAGCGAGTTGGAGAGCATCCGAAAAAGCAGTGGCTGCAGCATATTTTTTGAGGGGGTGTGGGACAACAATATCGATTGGATCGAGTGCCATAAGGGCACGACAACGAAGACGGCCTTTAATGATAAGTTGGGCAAGCAAATCATCCATGGTCGGGGCCCGTCGGGAAGTTTCCCGGAGGGGGGTTTGATCGGCACTGATTGGCCCAATGGAACCCCTTATTGCAGCGAGGACACTTTTTTGTGGGGCGCTGATTAAGACGCTGCCCTGTCACAGCATGCGCCCCTCCCCCCGGAGCCCTGCACTCACGGCGAAAATGACCCGGCTTCTTGCAGTTAAAGCAAGTACCGAGAGGCTTCCCTCCGGCCCGCAAGGCGCCTGCCAGCATGGCCATGGCATGGGTCTGAGTACCTACTTCCGCGCAGGCCTGAATCATGTCCGCTACGGTGTACTGCGCTCGATGAATCACGGACTGGAGGACCTTTTTGCAGTCTGCATTAGCTTGTTCCGCGGACAGACGCCGCAAAAGCTCAGTCTGAGCCTCAGGGTTATCAATCTGGCGAGCTATTGCCTCTTTAAGTCTGTCTACGAATTGATGAAAGGGCTCAGAAGGAGTTTGGCGGATGCTGGTAAAGGACGCCAAGGGCTTCCATGAGACAGGGACGCGGCGAAAGGCGCGCTGGATACACATGGCTGTTCTACGAAAGGAATCGGGGGGCAGTTGCATTTGTTCTTCCCCGGTGGAAAACTGACCTGCCCCATAAATTTGATCGGGAATGTTGTCGGGGGTGGAAATGGCTATGGCCGCTGCACGGAATTCACTATCCCACACAACATACTGTGCGGGAGAAAGAATCATGCGGAAGAGTTGTTTCCAATCCGCGGGGGTCATCTGATGCCCATTGCTTATCCCCTCGATCAACCCTTCTGTATATGTCGAGCGCAGGCCCGACTCCCTCACTGACTTATTAAGTTCTCTAATGACGGAATAGGGCAGGGGGGTATAGGTAACTGTGTTTTCCCCATTCTGGTTTACCCCATATGTTACAGGAGCAAGAACTGGGGGCTCGCCTGCCCATTCCTCCAAAAGAGGGCTGTGGGCAGATTGAAAGGCTTGCTGAAGAGCGCTCTGGACCAAGCCCAGACGCGGCCGGGCGTGTTCCAAGGGTTGTTTCTCTATCGCAGCCAAAGGAGGGGAAAGAGAAGAAGGATCGGAGAGCGGCTTTAAACACGGTGCCGTAGGGGTAAGAGAAGAAGGAGGAGGAGGAGAGGGAGACGTGGCAGGGGGTACCTCCGCCCGCAAGCACCCCACCGCGTCTGCACAGTGCTGCCATAGAAGAAGATAGCGAACACTTGCCCTAGGCTCTCGAAAGAGCCTGTCCCCTATCTTTTGCCAGTCCGCGATCTCCAAGGAGCCTGCCTCTGAGTACCAGGGGCACTTATACTCAAGAAGACGCACTAACTCTTCTATGCTCCTTTGTGAGACCTGAGCACAGCCCGTCTGCTTAATGATTGTAAAAAGCTCCTTCGCATGAGCCTTTTGAGACATGGATAAATCCCCCCCCATACTCACGAGGGAGCGTAAACGCTGAGGTGCACCAAGGCTATGCCAGCCGGTGAGCCGAGGGGCTGGATCACGTCGGGGTCACCAGATGTCGGGAAGAAACAGACGGAGACAGCTTGCGGAAGGAGGCGACCTGGGAAAGTCCCAGCTTGCCGCTTTTATTAAGTACAAACGTGCTGTAAGGCGTGTATGACAGTGATAAGTAGGCTTGTTTACTTTATTGTGATAGGCGGTGAAAGAAGAGCTCTCCTCATGGCTACCTCGTGGACAGCTAGAGGGACAAGCATGCCTGTGGTTTTCCAGTGCTTAAGCTTACTACTAGACCTTGAGAGATAACAAGGGTTCAGAAGTTTATAGAGCGTGGTTTGCCAGCGCTCAAGGCCTTCAGGCCAGGGTACCCAAGAGCGTCCCCACAGCCTGCGTCCTCCACCCATAGGGCATACCACCCAAGGCAGATGGAGGGTCCAGAACTCTGGGACCCCCCACAATGGTCCAGGTGGCTCTTACTAATGCCTGGATCTGGCTTCTGGCCTAGCCAGGGTCAGGGCATCAGGGGGAAGAGCAGCAACAGAGGGAGGGGCCTTGTGGTGAGGGAAGGCTAATGCCCACCTCAGCCTTCCCCTCCTCCCCCCGGGAAATGTGTGGTGCCGCCCCTGTGCCTGAAGCAGACGCAGACTATGCTGCAGGGAATCCGGGGCAAATGCTGTCCCGGAGTCATTCAGCCTGGGACTAGGACTTGAAATGTACATTTTGGGACTGTCCCACCCACTTTGGGATGGGTGGTCACCCTATTTGGTGGCCATCTCCACAGGGTGAATTTTATCCTAAAAGCTCATTTTAGGGGGTCAGATATATTCTGATAACCTGCTGACATTGTTTCACTAGTGATAAGAAAACAGGCAGGCAGAGTTGTAAGAAAGAGATGTTTAATAAGCATGCTGAGGCCTTTGTTACCTGCTAAGGTGTTAACAGTTTGAGTGCAAGCAGCTTGTGGCCCAGAATACATTTCTGAGCCCCCAGGGCCATGCCAAAATAGGAACTGCCTGAAACTTCACCTTCTTTCTCCAGTTCCACTCCTCATGCTGGGACATCAGAAGTAGTGGAGGGCAAGTTGGGTACAAAAATAGGTTCAGGCATCTTTTTGCCTTTCATGTAAAAAGGCTGAAGTAAATACTTCGGTCCTAACTGGGGGATTTTCAAAAGCACTCAGCAGTGGCCTAACCTGAGGTGCAGATAGACCAGGGGTTGGCAACCTATGGCATGCGTGCCAAAAGTGGCACACAAGCTGATTTTCAGTGGCACTCACACTGCCAGGGTGCTGGCCATCGGTCTGGGGACCTCTTCATTTTAATTTAATTTTAAATGAAGCTCCTTAAACATTTTAAAAACCTTTATTTACTTTACATACAATTGTTTAGTTAGATATTATAGACTTATAGAAAGAGTCCTTTTAAAAATATTAAAATGTATTACTGGCACACGAAACCTTAAATTAGAGTGAATAAACGAAGACTTGGCACACCGCTTCTGAAAGGTCGCCGACCCCTGAGACAGACCAAAGCTGACCTTTTCTGGAGAATTCCACTCAGTATTGGAGAGGTGTGTGTGAAAACTAATCTGTATTGGTTGCTTTCTTTAATTAGTTATATTCCCTTAACTACAACATGAACAACTTGGGGCAAAACACTGCTGGCTGGTATATGCCCATAATAAATGTTACTGCCCCCCAAAGTGACGGTTGTTTATTCTGACATATACTCCTTGTCATTTTTTAGCTAATAGGTGCCGAAAAAGGAACAATGAACTAATGGCTCCAAATGGCTGTCAGTAAATTTATTTTGTAGTTAACAGCCTTTGTAATGCACAGACTAACTTTATCTCATTTCACTGTGGGTGTGCTGGGATAATTGCTCGAGTACTTTGTTAAAAAGAAAAGCTCTCTGTATTTCCATTAACTCACGGCATGGTGTCTGTTTCACTTGACTGCACTAGATACCATTTACAGTTCAATTTCACAATCATGATGGACTGAAACATATAAACCTGCTTTGTCTCCACTCCACTACTCACATGCATTAATAAACAGGGAGATTCATAAGGTCTTTGTTTCTTTTTTTCCTTTTAGTCTATTTTTATGACTCAAACCATGAGCCTGTTTCTTACTGAAATCCAGATTTCCACAGGAATAAATAAAGTACCTTCTTATTCAGCAGGGCATAATAGGTTACTATTTTCTGGATGCAAACCAGCCATACAGAGGTTGTTGCAAATTAAAAATATAATAACAAAGAATAGCATTCTATGATGTCAATCTACAGAATTCATGTGTTTATATAATCGCAATGGAATTTACTTTGAACTTTAGCCTGGAAAATTCACTTAGTGGGGGAAGGAGGGAAAATTCAAGTATCTAAACAATGAAGTAGCTAAGACAAAATAGTAAAACTGTGTAGTTGGTTTCATAACAAAAGCCACACAAAAATGCAAAGAATCTCTTTTGTAATGGATAGGGACTAGCAAACCACTCAATCATTACAGTATGAAATAAGTATACATGTGACAGGAAATGCTAATATTACTCGCATTCCTCTCATTGCTTTTCTTAGGATTGCTATTTTTTTGTGTGTGCCTTTTTAAGGAATTGTTTCTGAACATGACTTGCTCTTACTCCCCCCCCTTTTTTTTTTCTTGCTGAACAGCTGACATGATTAAAAAGTGAGAAAACAGCCCCGATCACCATGACATGAATTAAAGCATGGCTGGAGGATCAGAACACTGAGGGCTGTCTTCTCTCCATGGTTTCTTTTGTTAAGCAAGGAGGAAAAAATGTTTGAGCCACAGTGAGGGGTAGGTTCATGTTGCAATGCTCCTATTGCAATGGTACTTCTCACGTGAGTAAATTCTACTCAGTGGAAAGGTTGCAGAATCTGGCCCTTAGCAAATGGGGATATTAATGTTTCCGTATCCTGCAGCCATGTTGTGAGGTCTTGGTAAATGTGTGTGAGTAAAGTGCACTGGCCCGTTGGGCCAGATTTTCACCCCACAACTCCTAGTAGGAGATTTGTGTTCAGTTATTAAGAACTCAGGACACTGGATATTGAGTTTTTCTGAAAACCTGCCTACTTATTTTGGTGCCAGAATGGGAGCTGAGCCCTCTTGAAAACCTGGCCTATAATGTGCAAAGCAGTTGCAACCACAAAATGGCAATAGGTTCTGCTTATTTAGAGCCCATTCTTCAGCATTTACTTGATCAAAAATCCCACTGCCGTCAGTGCAAGTTTTGTCTGAGTAAGGGCTTCAGTACTGGGCCTTCTGATTTTTCATTTCTTTCTATCAAGAAAATAATCCTCAGATTCTTATTATTAAATCACCAATATCTTAACACTCGAGTCCCACTGGTTTCATTTTATAAAGAAAAATATTGCCTTTTCAGCATATTCTTCTGAGAGAAAAATATCAGAGAATTAAGATGGCTGGGATTGTATCTTGCGCTTGAACAAACATTAGAAAGGATGCCTCATTCCAAATAAATGCCACCTGTCGTAAAAGCCAATTGGGTTGCTTCTGTGATAAACCACCTGCAGTGTACAATGGCAATGTGATTCATCTTCAGATTTAGCTATTGCTCCAACAAGGTTCTTTTCTGACTGTAGCTAAGGTAATTTAATGACAATATTGGAGCTAGAAGATATAAGCATATTATAACTTCTTTTCTAAGTGACTCACATAGTGTTTGGGAATTAAATTATCCATAGCAGGTAGTCTTTGCTTGTAATTCACTCTAACTCCCCCACTTTTTATCACCTTAGAAAACTAGCGCCTCAAAGCCTGGGACCCTACGCTCCCTAGGAAGTAGGGGCTCCAAGGAAAGGTAACAAAACATGGCTCTGGGTGGCCTCTGTGTGTGTTGGGGAGGGATAATGGATCCACACTTTGCTTGCCTAAGGACTCCTCCCTCCATCTCAAATCTATAGACTGCCCCCTGCAGGAAAGGGAGTCTTTCTGCAGATGTGGATGCAAAAAAGGAAGCTGGGCTTTAAAAGTTGGACCCCAAAGCTCCACAGACTCCAGATGGGTTCTATTGAATGTCCTTGATGTTCTGCTATTAATGGAATGTGCCGTGCTTGTATTTAAGATGATCAAATGAAAGATGTTTGAAAGAGCATAGACAGACTGTATGGAAACCTGTTTTTCATGCAAGACCATGAATACAGCTCTCTCAATAGCTCTCTCATGAGAGCTTCAGCTGTAGTGTTAAACATCTACCTCCCACAGAAGGTGAAAAGGGGATCTCTGGTGATCCTATCTGTATTCTGTGGTGTGCACAGATCTGTAGATATAAACTGTGGATGCTGTGCTTGAATATATTAAACCCAATCCAGAATAACCAGCTCAAACTGTTGCTCTTCCCAAGTATGGCTAGTATTTGGCTCTGTGTGTTGACTAGAGAATTGCATTTTATTTTGTTGTTGAACACTTTTAGACAGTATTTACTGTAAAGGCACACTGTCAACTTTAAAACATTTTAAAAGTCATACGTTTACTTAATGAGTTAGGTGAAATTTACTTTCAAATTTATTTTCCCTTCAGATTTACAGCCTGTTTTCATACACTAGTTCCTATGGGAGACTCAGAATTTGTTGCCACAACCCTGGTATTTGCCCTTGGTGGGCCTGCTCCAAAGCCTTTAATGTAACTGGGAATCTTTTAATTGACACCAGCCCACAAGTGCCAAAACAAATATGCCATCTTGCTTTACACCCCACCCTACAAGTCACTTGCCTTCTCCTGTCTTTCCTTCACTGTGTAGGAACAGGACAAAAGGTGTAATATATGCAGTGCTGATGAGGAAGTGAATGGGGGGACAATTGTATCCGGGCCCCAAACTCAGCACCCCCGCAGAAAGCCATCAGTAACTGTGGTGAGATGAGCAGGGTAGAGATGCAGCTCTAGCAGACATGATGGACCAGGGCCCCAAATTTCTCTCAGTGAGCCTGAATATGTTAAGTAAAGGTATTAACATGCAGTATTTAGGAAGCATGCCCTTCCCACCTAGATATACAGTGTAGTGGAAGATGTTTTTTCAGCCCTGAATGTTTCCTGTCCCCTAGCTTTTCAAGACCAGCTCTTTTTCTGAGCAACCCTTGCAGGTTGCAGCAGTCCAGGCCAGTAGGACTCAATAGCCATTCCCGTGGGCCGTGAGTACCAGGTGATGCCAGTGGGGGATCATCAAAAGATGAGCTTGGGATGGTGACTTGCCGATAATGCATTTCAGAGAAGTGTTTGTGGGAGAAGGGATTATGAATGTACATAATATAAAAAATAGCACCTTTAAAGTGACAGTATCTTTTTATATATCAGAAAATTCATTGCTTTATCAGGTTACACCGTCTCTCCTGGCTTCTGCTTTCATGCTGATAATGATGGCTTTAAATGGAAAACAATATAGCATTAAAGTGACAGCCGGTGTTCCTGAGCTAGATTCCTTGCCAAAATAACAACACTTAGCACTCACACAATGCTTTTTCTTCATATCCCTTTACAAACAAATTCAGACCTGATGAAGAGCAAGAGCTCCATTGATTTTTAGTGGCAAAGAGCTTAATAGGTTTCATAAAAGAATTATACACTTGCATGGGTAATAAGAATATCGCCTGCTGCTACATTAGGTAAAATAAAAATTTATAAGGGATATCATGTCTCATGCTTCAAGCCATAAACCAGTCCTCCTCGGCTTCTGGGGATTAGTGAGAAATTCCCTCATGCACAATTTTGCAACATGCCTATTTATTGGGGCGTTAGACTTTTTTCTGAAGCCTCTTGTACTGGCAGGATACTGAACCAGAGGGACTACTGGTTTTATATGGCAATTGCTCTGTTTTTAGGAGTTTTGTGATTGCTCTGGAGCTATATTTGGCCTATAAACTAACTAAAGGCCTGGTGTGCTCAACACCACCTTCTTAATACAAGGGCTCCTGACACCTTGCAGGGCCTGCCCCAAATATTCTAAATACCCATGTGAAATATGTGAGTCTTATCTTCACTTTTCAGTAGGGGAAACTGAGGCAGAGAGATTCTATGACTTGCCCAAAGCCACAGAGGAATTCAGTTGTCAACTGGAACGACAATGTTGGATTTTCTGACTCCTCCTCATATTTTCAGCCCTCTTCTGTAAGAAATCTGTCTAATTTGAGGCAATACAGAGCTGCGTCTAGCAAGTAATAAATAAACCATAGAAACTGGCTAACATTCAAAAGTGAAATGTCCTGCGGTCTCTCTTCATCCGTTTCTAAAATAGTTCAATAACATTCCCCGGAAATCATTTGAAACTGGTAATATTTAGCACCAATTCAGCATGGTGGGGGGCTCCAGTGGGCGCTCATTGAGCCATATAAAATGAGCGGAATTATAATGTAATAGCATTTTTGCACTTTCAGGAATGCCTGAACAGGACTCTGCACGACTAAGCCTTTTATGTAACTCAGGTCCTAGCTGCTAAAGACACCAAATGACTGAAACTGAGATGCCAAATGAAATCGAAGAAGCTGTGGATGATTCTGACAAGAAACCTAAAGAACTGGCCAATACATGAACCAGTGACTGCACTGCCTGTGACATATAAAACAATGGAATAGCAGCCACTTGGTATTTTACATAGGTATGATTACAGTCAGTGCAAAACTGTGATATGCCTCTGATGCAGTAGTGTTTCTTACTACCGATATTAGGGAATTAATGCTAGGTTCCCCATAGTCATAGTACATTTTTAATGTACTGTGACTATGGGGAACCTAGCATTAATTTCCTGGATTTCAGGATTCTAAAGCCATCTATATGCACTTTACACGGCCTAATTTCTTTTTCCAGAGGCACCGAGGAACCACAAGTCCATGATCTGCATCGTATTCATCAGCACTGTGATGTTTGCATGGCCTGTAACTGTCAACCAGGCGCTCACAGTGACCGCCAGCCCTTAATGTGGACAGAGCTGTCTTAACTGTGCTTGCAGGACCTGGAAATTACTAGCCAGATGTTACATCACAGTGATTTGTGAAATGTAATTGATTTGGATGTTTTAACAACTTTTATTTCAATAACCATGGGTGTCAGCTGACAATCTTCCTCACCACCCTGGGGAGTTATCAGTCACATCCAAATCAACCTTTAGCCCTTGCCTGGGGCTCCATTTATTGTCCAAACAATGAACAAACTTGTGAAAAGGAAAATGAGACTTCCAACTGGGGCTTTCTTCCCAGTCATACGTCCTATATAGAGCTCCCATTTCCACAGATTACTCTAGGAGAGGGTCCTTTCCTGCATCTTCCCTCTCCAGGTTGCCCTCCTTCCTACGTGTGTCCCCTTCTCAGCTATATCTGATTACTGAACAAGGCTGGTTGGCCCCAGGCCTTTGGCTCTTGGAGGGGTAGGCCAGCTTGTTACACGTGGGTGAGTAGTTAACCTTTCTGTGTGTGCATGTTTTGGCCCTTGGGTTATTGACATAGAGCACACCCCTCATTTCCTATGATGATAGCTCACATTCTTGCATGTACATCTGTGCCAAATATTTTGAATTTTTCTTGTTTAGTTTACACTGTTTTATTTCTTTCCTCTTCTGCCCTCTCACCTGATTACTGAATCTATTGCTTTCCCTTATAAGAATGTAAAATCCCTCAAGGGCAGCTGGAAGGGTGTCCTCTGTATGGTCTCCAGGACTCTGGAATTTGCTCCCCAGTTTGGCCTGAAATAGTCTTAATTTGGTGACCTTCCAGGCATGCTGCTAAATATATTGCTTTGAGAGTGCTTCGAGAGAGGGCTGAGGGCATACATCCCACAATGGTGAAGGCGGAAAGGGCTTTTTGAGGTGGCTGAGTTCCTGTTGAACTGATTATTTTATTGCTGTTTGAGATTTAATTGTGATGCTAATAATGTGTTAGGGCACCTAGAGCCTTGGATAGTCATCCTTTTAGTTATGTATATTGAAATAAATAAATAGATAGGCCCTCAATTCTCATTTTAGGTTGAGCTCTATTTTGATCTCATCATATGTGGGAACAAGAGCAGAGTAGACCTCCAAAGATCTCTCACATGAAGCAGAAGGGATAATTTAGACTGAATTATGTCATTGTGCCCCCACCCTGGTATTTTGTAGTTTCTTGATTGCCTGTAAATCAACTATTTTATAGCAGCATTCAGTCTTTCTGTACTCTTCTCAGTTCTCAGTGGAACCCAGACAGACCCTGATTGTTGGCAAGCGGGATTGAATCTAGGACCTCTGGAGCTTAGTGCATGAGCCAAAAACCATGTGGGAGGGCACAATTTAAAGGTTTGGCTACCCATAAGCAACTCTAGTCATGGCTCGGGCCGGCCCTGCACAGCAAGTGCTCAGGCCAGTAATGCCAGGTAGGGTGCGGGAAGGGAGCGCCAGCTCCACACCTGGATTCACCTCACATCTGGCCGCCCAGTCTGTCTGGAGGGATGGCAGGAGTACAACTAAAAATTGTAACTCAGAGTGGAGGCTCTGCTCAAAAATCCCCCAACCATGGGTGGGACGTGAACCCCTTCGGGGAGGCTAGCCCCTGGACCTGCTCCTTCCACCTGAGGCCCCACTCCTATCACACCCTTATGCCCCCCTCACCCACAGGAGTCCTGAAGCTCCCCCCAAACCACAGCTGGAGAAATTGCAGCTGAACCGCCCCAAGTACTGGCCTGCCTACTCCAGCTGCCCCTGGCCCCTGGCTGGCCCACCCCAGCAGTGCTGGCCACCCTGAGTCCCGGGCTGCCAGCCGCACCAAGTCGTGGGCCACTGGCCTGGTCTGACCTCCTGGCTGCCGGGCATCCTGAGCCACTAGCTGGCCAAGCCCTGTTTACCAGGCCACCGGCATGAGCTGAGTCACCACCAGAGTCGGGGGAGAGTGGGAGCACGAGTGGGGCCTCAGGGCAAAGTGTGAGTGGGGCCATGGCCTGGGTGAGTAGAATCTTTGCCTCCTCTTGTCTGTTATACCCGCCAGGCATGCCCCCAACTCAGACAGGCTGGGTGGCCCACTGAGGTGAGTTGAGGGGTGGAGGTGGCACTCCTTCCCTGAGCCCTGCCATGCAGCCTTGTCCCAAGCTCCCCCAGGCCCTGCCCCTCCAGATATAGAAGTCAAATTATGCCTGTGCTCTAAATGACTTCAATTTCTGCACAATGCTGAGACTAGCACTCTGTGCTAGCACTGGGTGAACTGCACCGGTGAGAGAGTTCCTGGAAATCGTCAGTGTAGTCACAGCCTGCAGGTATCTCTCTTGTGAGCCAGGTTGTTTCCAGTTGGGGTATCCACACGTAGTCTGTTTCCTGTTCATGTGGATTCAGTTACATTCTGAACTGCCCCTAGTTTTTGTGGTTTCATCTTGTTTTTCCCCAAACTAACTCAGGGGTATTTCTTTCCACTCATCATTATCTACTGTTCTGAAGTAGCTGACAGTGGCTTCCTAAGGGTAATCCATCCACTCACTCTTTTCTCCCTCCTGTGTTCTGCAACAAAATCACACTTTTAAGGAGACCCTCCCATTGGGCAATCCTCTTCTATTTTCCTGTGCTTCTCAGCCTCTTTATCCCATCACTTCTTAGATTCTTCATTTGCTGCCTGTCAACCATTTCCCACACAGGCCTGCAGCTTTTATTTGATTCCTCTGGCCTTGTGAATAGTGATTCCTGCTGTTCCCTCCCCTTTCAAATATATTTTGTTTCCAAATCTCACAAATAGAAACTATATCTAGTTTGTCCATAACTCTTGATAAGAAAGTATTTTTAGATCACTGCTTTCATCATTCCTAGCTTCCTATTTCACATCCTCTCTCTTATCCTGTTCATCTAACAAGATAAACAATGGCTGCAAATCATACCACTCCTTGTCCTTGAAGATTTCTTGCCTGACATAAACTACCTTCTTGTCCCCCAGTCTTAATTTTAACGTGCTGTGATTGCTGCTTTGTTCCACTCCAATTCATTGTTAAAACCTAGCCACTTTCTCTTTATTATAGATATTCAGATTTTTTTTTTCCTCTTAATACTTGGTTTTGCGCACACCAGTGTCACAGTCATTATTAGTCATGTCTTTTTAGTAGCGTCTCACCAGCTGCACCCTCAATTCTTTTCCTTTTCAGATGCCCAAGGCTGTGTTCCTTCTCTTGGGACAGCAGGTTCAGTGGGTGGCTGTTCCAGGTTGTACATCATGTTGCCAAGCTCAGCATAATCATGCCATCCTCTGATTGCCTTTTGTCTTTCCAGCTGTTAGAGACCTTTCCCTCAGTTGCCAGTGAATCTGTCCTAGCAACAGAGAAAGGAGCTGCAGTGAAAAGGCTAATCAGAGAGACAAGTCATAAAAATATGTTAATGATGATTAACCCTGCAGTACTTTTAGTTAAGAACAACCTGGTTCTACTGATTCTGAAAAAAACTTGGCCTTTATGCAATGGAAACCTGGTGAGAATCAATCTTGTAATCAGCAGTTATTTAATGCTTATCTTTAAAATACAAATATGATAAAAATAACAGCCCTTCAGAGTCTGTGCTTGATAGATCAAGAAATACTCTGTGGTATATTTAAGATTAAATCCTTGACTAGAAGTAATTATTTAATTACAGCATGAAGCCTTTATTTTATGTTGAAATATGGCCATAAAGGCTGTTTAGAATAATTGATTAAAGATTTGAATAATGGTTGAAATATTTAGAATATTGTCCAATACCCAAGGGCCAAGTACTAAGTGAACAAATAGGAAAAACTTTCTCTTCCAAAGCCAAGCTTCCAGGGTGATTAATACAAATGTCTAACTGTGTGGAAAATAATGCAATGCTCCTTGAAATATTTCAAATGTTTTAAAAGGCCCATTTGTTTGGATGCAGATGCTCCTGTGCAAGACAAAATCAAAATGAATAATATTTTTATGCCTTCCAGTGGTAATATCTTGGTACTGGAGCGGGGAAAAGGCATATTATCTTTCTGTCTAGAATGATGTTATTTTGCAAATCTGTCACTGGTAGTAATATGCTAGGAGAAAGAGTGATCATAATAATTTAGTTATGAGACATTGAGTGAAACAAATGATCTTTATAAAGCAGGAGGTGTCCTTACTTTTCATTTTCTAAAGCCCATGTTGCCTATAATTTTCAGGAGCCTGGATAAATACCAGATGTTGGGATCCTACCGGCTATGCCTCTTCCTGAAGAGACTCTGGTATCATAGAAAACGATTAGCGATGCTACTTTGGAGAATAATCTGTAGTACAGTAACCATGAATATAAGAAACCATTTCATGCCCAGGAGAATCAGTGTTCATTGGCACCCACCCCAGCACTCAAAAAGGTCAATGCCTAAAATGATCTTTGTTCAGCATCCTTTTAGTGTGCAGGGAGAAAAGCTGCCTCTAGATAGAAGACTTTAAATTATCCCCTCTCTTCCTTTCATAATGATATAAATTTGCAATATGAGGGGCAACCACAGGATGTAGTTTTAGGGCATCAGGATACTGGCAACATTTGCCAAAGAACTGTAAAAGTACCTACATTTTTGTAGCCTGGTGACTCAACGAACAGCAGGTTGTCTATAACCATAGCAATCAGCTGTGGTGTGACAGATTCCAATTATGCTGATCACAGAGGTAATTTCATTGGTTATGAAGGGGAAACTTGTCTTGTGTTTAAGCCGTTATACTAGGTTTTTACTAATTATACTGTTAAATTGGCATTGTTAGTCATATTGTGATCTCTGTTATATTGGGAAACCAGCATGCTGATTACACTGGGAAATTTATGTCTTGATTATAATGGGGGACAGGTTTTACTAGAAAGTGGCACATTGCATTTACTTGTTATGATATGGAAAGTGGTTTTGAATGATTTTATCTTGTATCAGTTTAACTGGTTATCAGTTTCACAGGATAAGTAGTGTGAAGTAACTGAAAGTAATATAGATTCTAAGGCCAGAAGAGATCATTATGATCATCATTCCAGTCT
The DNA here is from genome assembly GCA_007922305.1 of Dermatemys mawii. Classification (NCBI taxonomy): domain Eukaryota; kingdom Metazoa; phylum Chordata; order Testudines; family Dermatemydidae; genus Dermatemys; species Dermatemys mawii. Next base: position 1,655,002 of record ML677335.1, on the reverse strand, counting down.
GACCTCCTGTCTCACCGCAGGCCATAGAACTTTCTCGGAATAATATCTAGAGCATATCTTTTAGAAAAATATCCAATCTTGGTCTAAAAATTGTCACTGATGGAGGATCCATCATGACCCCTGGCAAAGTGTCCCTATGGTTAATTAATTGTTAATTAATTGTTAAACATATACGACGTATTGTTAAACATATACATATACGACGTATTTCTAGTCTGAATTTGTCTAACTTCAACTTCAAGCCATTGGATGGTGTTATACCTTTCTCTGCTAGACTGAAGAGCTCATTATTAAATATTTGTTCCCCATTTAGGTACTTATAGGCTGTGATTAAGTTACCCTAACCTTCTCTTTGATAAGCTAAATATATTGAGCTCCTTGAATCTATCACTATAAGGCATATTTCCTAAATCTTTAATCATTCTCATGGCTCTTCTCTGAACTGTCTCCAATTTATCAACATCTTTCTTGAATTGTGAGCAACAGAACTGGACACTATCCCAGCAGTGGTGGCACCAGTGCCAAATACAGAGGTAAAATAGCCTCTCTACTCCAGTGTTCCTCTGGTTTTTGTATCCCAGGGTCGCATTAGGTCTTTTGGCCACAGCATCGCATTGGGAGCTCATATTCAGCTGATTATCGACAGTGACCCCCAAATCTTTTTCACAGTCACTGCTTTCCAGGACAGGGTCCCCCGTCCTGTAAGTATGGCCTACATTCTTTGTTCCTAGAGGTATACATCTACATTTAACCATATTATACATATTTGCTTGAGTCCAGTTTACCAAGCGATCCAGATCTCTCTGAAAAAGTGACCTGTCCTTTTCATTATTTACCACTTCCCCATTTTGTATCATTTGAACTACGTCAGTAATGATTTTATATTTTCTTCTAAATCACTGTTAAATACTGTAGGGCCAGAACCCCTTTGGAAACACACCCACTTAATGACAATTTTCCATTTACAATTACATTTGGAGACCTATCAGTTAGCCGGATTTTAATCCCTTTAATGTGTACCACGTTAACTTTATATCGTTCCAGTTTTTAATCAAAATATAAGCGGCGGCAGGCATATAAACAGTACAAATATATTAAAATGAAGTCTTAAGTACTACTAGAAGAACAATTGAAATATTAGATGTTAATCAGGAAGGTACCAAAAATTGTGCTTACCTGACCAGGACATATGATGCTGTACACTTTTCTCTGGGTGTGTGTATTTGTACATAACTCTCAGTTCTGGTGTGGATTTCTCATTGATGTGCATGGTATATATGTATGTATTAGCAATACAGTTAAAGAAATACAGATCACATTCAGATCAGACATTCAGAGGCTGATATTTAATATACACAGTCCTCTGCTTGCTTGATATTGCTTGCCCTACCTGGGCTCCATTACATGTGTTTATTGGCAGTACGAGGTCATTGGGGGCATTGAATCACCATTCAATCATAATTTCAGAGTTAGCCTTCTGTCCTGTGAGTATCTGTATACCCCAAGAAGCAATGAGAATACAGCAACTCTGGCTGCATTTTCATGTGTGGAACTGAAGCTGGGCAACATTTTGTGGACAAATATTTTATTTTACAAAAAAAAATGTGGTTTTGGGTGGCCTGAAATTACCTGTGAATTTGACATGAATAATTTTGGCCAGTCATAAAATGGCCGGAGGAGGAACTGGTGCTGTCATGGCCTTCTTCTCCCTCTTCCCTGACCACTTCCCCCATGTTCTACTTCTCCATAATCTTTAGCCTAGTGCTTAGGGCACTTATCGCAGGTGTCGGAAACTCAGGTTCAAATCCCTGCTCTGGAAGAGACCCAAAATGGATTTTACTGATTCACCCAAGAATTCAGATTAATTTTGACCCAAACAGAATCTTTTTGGATTTTTTTTAAAAACTGCCACTGTACCAAAGCATCAGTTATCTGTGCAACACTTTGTGAAATGGAACAGGACTTAAGCAATGTGAACCTCCCTTTCTGCCCTGCTTTTGTATGGGTGCACAGATTGTATCAGAAATTCATACCTGGCCAGCCTCCCTTTTCAAAGGTTACCCATTTCCAGAGTGTGCGAGAAATGACGGTGAAATGCCCATTGCACTACACACACCCCAGGAGGGTGACGCCTTCCCTCACCCCCCTGTGCTTGTGGTAAGGAACAAGCTATATTTCTGTTGTAGCAAGCTTTCTGAGAAGATTCCATGTAATTTGCTTCCTTTCTGTCAGCCATCCAACATGCACCAGATGAGAGTCCCAGGTGCATAGCTAGACTCAGGAGCTCTAATAGTCAGGAGCTCTGCTCACTTTTCTCCTCCAGTCTGTTTTATAATGAGCACAGCATCCAGTAAGGGCTCTTTTCTGTTCTAAATAAACTGCTTTCAACCTCATCTTGAATATTGCTGTAGGAAAAGATACATTTGAGAGAATATCATAATTCTCACTTCAACACAGCCTGCCCGAATGTCAGGAAAGCCATTTATAGAGAGCATACAATAATTGCATGCTTAATATTTCATCAGCTATATTAAGCGTAATGTCACTAAAATAGATATGGATTTGAAAGGATCATTTTAAATAAATCTGGTTTTAGAAGTTCTTGTGTATGATGATAGCTATAGTACTTAGTATTGTAGATGTTGCTATGGGCTTATTGCTGTAGAGAGCAGTTATATGAAGTTGAAGAAATTTGGACCCTGTTTCTAGATATATTTGGATAAAAAATGATAAAATAGCTCAAAGAATGCCAGACTTCCTTTTCTTCTAATCCCTGCTCCTTTCACCTCCCCTCTGGTACCTTCCTTCTCTCCTTTCCCTATTTATGTATGTCTTCTATTTTATTACTATTACCTGGTCTTGCAGCTTTGACAAGTTGTAAAATGGCACAATTCTTTTGGCAATCCTATAAAGCATGTAGTATTTGGAAACATTTTTGTACTTTTCAGACTGTTTCCTTATGCAAATGAATAAAAAATTAATCACAAAAAGAGATGCTTCAGCACTGTAGACAGTTGCTGCAAAAGCCTGCCATGAAAAAAGGTCCAAACTATTTTTTAACATAAGGCAAGGATGTTTATTTTGTAACAATGCTTCAATCCATTTTAATTCCACTGTATTATGTTACTATTACAAGCAAAATTCTGCTGAGGCTTATAATGCAAAATATATATCTGTAACCTAGTAAGTTTATTTGCATATTGAACAAAAAGATCACTTTTATGAACAGTGCTGAAACAGCAAGCCCCAATGGTTTCTTCTTTGGTTAAAAATATAATATTAGTTATGTCTCTCTTTTACTATTTGCACATGTTAATATCGGGCAATATTTTAATCAATTCTCTGAATAACTGTGAGCACAGTGGTTTCCTACGTACATGGAGGCTGGAGCAGACAGGCAGGCTTGAAGGAAAGAGATCTTTATTAAGTATGTTAAGTGGCCAATGTTACATGGAGGGGACTTTAGAGTTTGAAAGCTAGCAATCTGGATGCACCTTGCATTTCTAACCCTCCACTGGAGTCACATTGAATTAGGCCTCTCCTGAAACCTAATCCTCTTTTTCCAGTTCCACTCATCATACAATCTTTCAAAATGTGTTTTCTCCTAACTTGAGTGTGCACAAATTTTGATGCATGCAACCCCAGATTTGTACATGCATTTAGAGTGCCGCATGCATGTGCAAAGCACGGTGTGCACATACACTGAAATTTGTGCTCATCTCAGGCAGAGATGCATAAAAGGGTGGATCCGTGTTAAAAAGATGTGGACAAGGATGTCAGACCAAAAAAAAAAAAAAAAAGAGAACGCCACACATCACCAGGACAATGACTTATTATCTGCCATTATTGGAAGACATGTCATCCCCGGCTTGAAAAAATTAAAAAAATATAAGGTATTTGCATGATGGGAAATGAAGGTATTATTACAGGACTCTCTTTATGTAACACTAGAATATTGCTGTGGATGCTATAAGCATGGTGTCCCTTTGTGGGACCAGCTACCAACCATCAGTTCCCATTGTGATGGGACTCTTTATTAAATGCAACCTTCTCTGTAAGTCTTGTAGATGTAAAATGCACAGATTTAAATACAATTAAACCAGTTTTAACTGACTACTTATAGTATCAACTATAATTAGTTGCGTGGGGGAGAGAGTCTTCACTTAAATACTATTTAAGGAAAACAATGAATATGTTTTTTATTCCAATTATATTTTGGTAACACCTCTAATTTTCTCTTTATCCGTGGGGGAATAAACATTCTTTATTAAAAGCTGCCTTCCCCATTACAGTTTTTCCAATGCTGCATGTGATTTAGCTATGGAATAACTGCTACAATGTAACAATTTATATTAACTCTCCAGTAAACTGGTGTTGTTCCTGACGGATATATAGCACTACCTCATACCATTCTCCCTCCTCCATTTGGAATCAAAAGCTTTCCTCTCACTTATCTCATTCTTGTTTTGTTAATTTTATTCAAACAATATAAGCTTTTATTTAATCCTACTGTAATATCCTTCCATTAAGCTAGGAATAAATATATCTATACCACAGTTATTCCATGAGTTAATTGTTTATTACCTATTATTTGTACTGGAATTATAAAGGGAAATTATTATAATGTATCTCAAAGTTTCTTATATTATTCAGTGTAATCAATTCTCTATTGTTAAAGAAGTTACTACAGTAATTGTTTACCATTTTTTTGTTAAGCTGCTTTCACAATTATTTACATGGTCTGGAGAAAAAATGTTAAGTTTGATAAGAGGAGTAACTGGAATTACCTAATTTTTTAAAATCCACTTTCCTTTTTATTCAAGCACATGGATAAGGTTTTCTGATTTACTCTAGTATAATTCAGGGTTAACTGTATTTAAGCCAATGGATTTACTCCATTGTTACACTGAGGGTTGGTCGTCACTACCCACCGGATCAGCTGGTACTGATCGATCTATCAGGGATCAATTTATCACGTCTAGATGAGACATGATAAATCGATCCCCAAAGGCACTCCCTGGTACTCCAGTTCACTGAGAGGCGCATGCGGAGTCGATGGAGAGCCTGCTGCAACTGTGAGGATGCCCGGTAAGTCGACCTAAGATGTGCTAACTTCAGCTACACTATTCATGTAGTGAAGTTGCGTATCTTAGGTCGCGCCCCCTACCCACCCGTGTAGACCTGTCCTGATGCAAGAGATTCAGGACCATATTCTTAGTGGTGCCATAAATAAGGGATGCTTTAAAAGTACATTTTCATTACTCTTGGCTCATGGAAGAGCAAAGGAAGATTTAGTATCCAGTTCCAGCTCCACTTGGGCATGTTTGTGTCCCCACCTGTGCGGAGTTCATTATAGGATCAGGGCTTCGAACTGGACAGTTTCTTTTCCCATCTGAATTCAAAGGGAATCCCATTTTCAATTATCTTAGTTTCAATCCTTCTTAATGTAGCATCCCAATAATAATGCTTAATAGTTGGAAATCCCTTGCCTCTTTGTTCTGAAGGTAACGGCAGAAATTTCTTATTAAGCTGAAGGGACAAAGAGTCCTGTGGCACCTTAAAGACTAACTAAAGCATTAGAGCATAAGGTTTCATGGGCTAATACCCTCTTCATCGGATGCAAGCCACAAAGTGGGTATTAGCCCACGAAAGCTCCCACAGGACTCTTTGTCACCTCTGCAATTCCAGACTAACATGGCTACCTCTCTGATTCTTATTAAGCTGAGTGTGTCTAAAGGGCTACAACAATCTAGTACCATTTTCTTTTCTAAGGAAATCTTGGGTATTACTACGGGGAGTGTAGAGAAATGATTAAACACATGAGACAGTCAGTTCACAGCTACCTAACCAATTTACACAGGTTGTGGTAGTTTTTTTAGCTGTGGCTTCCTCCTGGAATGGCAGACTCACAAAGTCAATAAGTGTTGTCAGTTACATATTCACCTATGTATTTTTGTTGAGGCCCATGAAAAGTGACACTTGTATTCATCAGTGTTGATGTAATGCCTCGAGTACCAACCAGTGCCTCATTTTGCTAGGTATTAGACACACACATAATGAAAAGAGAATATTTTAGCTTCTCTATAGCTTCTTGCTTTATCTGAACAGCCAATAACTCTAGGTTTTGAATATTTACTTTAAAACCTTAGACCTGGCTAAAGCTTGCTATCTTCTGGAAAATCAGTATGTGTTAAAGATAAGGGTTACATAAAGTGCAATGATGTATCATTTAGACCGGGGTGGGCAAACTACAGCCCATGGGCCACACCTGGCCCACAGGACTCTCCTGCCTGGCCCTTGAGTTCCCAGTCTGGGAGCTCCTGCGGCCCCTCCCCTGACTTTGCCTTCCGTCCTCCCCTGGAGCAAGGCCGCTGTATGGCAGCACATCTAGCTCTGTCTGGGCTGCTGCTCTGAGCAGTATGATAAGAGAGCCGGGTCTGGGTCTGGGGGGTTGGATAAGGGGCAGGGAGTCCTGGGGGGTAGTCAGGGAACAGGGGCAGAGATTCTGGAGGGGCGGTTGGGAAGTGAACCAAGAGGGAGTTGGATAGGGCGTTGGAGTCCCGGGGATCTGTCAGGGGGCCGGGGTGTGGATAGGGATTGGGGTAGTCAGGGGACAGGGAGCGGAGGGGGTTGGGGTAGTGTCCGGGGGGAGCAGTTAGCGTGGGGGGTCTTGGGATGGGGTGGTCAGGGGACAAGGAGCAAGGGGGGGCTTAGGGGGTGTAGTCCAGGGGTGTGTGTGGTTAGGGGTGGGGGACCTCTGGAGTGGGCAGTCAGGGGACAAGGAGCAGGGCGGGTTGTATGGGGAGTGGGATGGTTGGGGCAGGAGCAGCTGGGGACAAGGAGCGGGGGGACTGGGTTGGGGGTGGGATCCTGGGGGGGCAATTAGGTGAGGGGGTCTCGGGAGGGGGCGAGCAGAGGACAAAGAGCAGGGGCGGGTGGATGGGTCGGGGAGTCTGAGGGAGGCCGGCCGGGGGGGGGAAATGGGAGGGGGTTGGGTAGGGGGCAGGGCCAGGTTTTTTAGGGAGGCACAGCCTTCCCTACCCGGCCCTCCATACAATTTTGCAACCCTGATGTGGCCCTCAGACCAAAAGTTTGCCCACCCCTGTTCTAAGGAGAGATGCCAATATTTTATTGGCTTTGTTGCTCTTTTTTTATAAAGATTCTTTTAGCTAATTTTATTTGCCACTCTCCCTTTCTACTCTAACATTTTAACTTCTCCCCTTACATTTATAAGGTATTTACATTGATTTTGATTTTCCATGCTTTTAGGATGAGCTTCCTATCTCTGTACTTCTTTTTGAAAGAAAGTAATTCCTTCCATTTGTTTTTTTTTCGTTGTTTGTCATAGCTAATAATCTCCCTTGAACTGCCACTTTGGACACTTCCCACAGGATAACATTACTAATATCTCTTGGATTCTCTAGTTTTATATAGTCAAGAATATCCTATTAGTTCTTCTGATGATCCTTAGGTTGTGTAATATCATTAGGTTCTGATTCACCAAAGTGCTTAAATATGTATTTAAGTCCTATTGATGTTAATGGGGCTTGTGGCCTTTTTTGAGTAGGGTTGGCTTTAAACATTTGCTTAAAGTCCACCAGGATGTGGTATGAAGATCTGGTTTCTGGATGCCTTGGGAAACCAAGAAGAATCTAAACAACTGGGGCCTGATGCACCATTGTGTTACTCAACTTTAATGCCACTTCGACTATTGAAACCAATGGTATTATAACAGCATGAAACTGGAGTAACATAATGATGCATCAGGCTCTTAGTGTTAAACCCTTCCTGATTTCCTGGGACATCCAGGATTGACACTCTTTCTTCTGGATTAATGAATAGTTTAATTTGATTCCTATACATGACCCTGATTCTGATAGGATACCAAAGAGATTCCATTTTTCTTCAGTCTTCATCTCTATGCAGTGGAAGTTCAGATGTCGGAGGAAGATGATTTTCTTTCCCTTTTTGTAGATTGAGTCTATTTCCCTGGCTAATTTCAGTTCTTTTCTTTTCTTTGTCATGGAAGTTTAAGAAATGTATTGTCGCTGCTGTTTGGTGTTACCTGGAGGAAGTATGGGGGAAAGGGTTTGGGATGGTCTCCTTTTATCTGAAAACTAGGCTCAGAATCTTTCACTGCCAAGAATTCTGTGACCGAAGCTATTTATGAAAGAGAGAGGGTACATCTACACTGCCCACTGGATCGGCAGGTAGCGATCGATGTATCGGGGATTGATTTATCGCATCTAATGTAGATGCAATAAATTGATCCTCAAGCTCTCTCCTGTCGATTCTGGAACTCCACCTCCGCAAGAGGCAGAAGTGGAGTCGATGGAGGGGGAGCAACAGCGGTTGATTCGCCGCCTTGAGGGCACCCAGGTAAGTCAACTTAAGATACATCAACTTTTGTCTCTCTCCATTTCTTCTAGAAATGTATGTTTTGCATCATCAGGGTTTCCCATGCAGCCTTTTCTGCTCTCTCCCTGGGGCAAATGGTGGAGAAGGGCCTTATTTTATTTCAAGTAGCCTGCTGAAGAGTGATAAAAATCAGTAATTTTAGCTTTGTGGAAACCTTCAAGCCTGCTTCCGTGTTCTTAAAAATAGCCCTGTTTCTTTATTTTGGAGAGCACAGCAGAAATTAACTCATTCCTGGTGTTGGAATTCAGATCCCGACATGCAATGGGAGCTAGCAACTCTCTGCAGTTTTGAGCCACAAGACAATCTAGGTAAATATTTGTATTTACAATGAACTCTAGAGAGATTAAAACAAATTATCCCCTATTTTTGTAGATATTAAAGAAGGCAATATTAACAGGAGCTGTAGAAGGGTGATGAGACTCAGTGGCTCTTTGTCCTCTTCAAAAGTGATCATTGTAGAGAATAGAAAAATGAATAATGGGGGCTTCATACAGGTTAACATGATGCTCCTTTTTCGTTTGTGCTAATCGCTTTGAGGAGTAGGCCTGTTCGGAGAATGAATGGCTCGGGGGATTGATAATGGTTTCCGCGCCTTTCATTTTCAGCAGCTTGGTTTGAAAACATGCCCTTTCAGTCTCCCCGTTAACATCTGCTGAGTGCTTGGGAGGATGTAGGAAATGCCTGAGAGCAACAACTCCCGTTTCTTACGAACAGGCATCCTCCTCACAAAAACCCGTATTGCAGTTGGCACAAAGTGGGGCATTGGCTGGCTGGGAGGCTGGTGGATGAATGGGCATCAGAACTGAAAACCTCTCTCCTTATCAGATGGTGACTCTCTACATCGGGACAGGAAAACATTCGGTGGGGTAATGCGGGGAATCTAAAACAGCTGCTGCTCAAACTGTACTTACGTATCTGTGGCTGGAGAGAGCTGATGCCATGTTGAGGAGAGGGAACTAAGCTGGGAGCTGGTGTAGTGCTGAGGAGAGGGAGCTAGGGTGGAGCTGGGATTACCTGTGTGCTATACTGGGTTCTGTTCACTGAGCCACTGTGTGACCCTGGATGAGTCACTTCTCTGTGCCGCTCTTTAGATGGTCAGGCTGGCTTGGCAGGGACTGTCTCGCACTCTAGGCTGGGAGGGTGCTTCCCAGCCTGAGTAGTCAGATGCACAAGCCTATTTAAAAATAGCTGCATGACTGCAGTGGCCCAAGCTACCCTCCAAGACTATCCTGCTCAGTCCTCTGGGGGCTAGCCGGAGCCACTGTGGACACATTGCTATTCTTAGCGTGCTAGCTCAAGAAGAGCTAGCGCGTCTGTCCACTCACCCTAGGAAGCACCCTCCAACTGCTGTGTAGACGTACGCCAACACTGTGTGTATGTATAGTCCCTGGCACAATGGGGTTCCAATTGTACTTTTAGCCTCTAGGCTCTAGTGCAGGGGTGGGCAACCTATGGCATGTGTGCCAAAAGTGGCACATGAGCTGATTTTCAGTGGCACTCACACTGCCTGGGTCCTGGCCACTGGTCTGGGGGCCTCTGCATTTTAATTTGATTTTAAATGAAGCTTCTTAAACATTTTAAAAACCTCATTTGCCTTACATACAACAATAGTTTAGTTATATATTAAAAACTTATAGAAAGAGACCTTCTAAAAACGTTAAAATGTATTCCTGGCACGTGAAACCTTAAATTAGAGTGAATAAACAAAGACCCAGTACACCTGAAAGGTTGCTGACCCCTGTTCCAGTGGAATACGTGTAATTTAAGAAGCTTATGCTCAAAACTAGTACCTTTTAATTAACCACTAAATCCATCTGTTAAAGAAAAATGAATCATCATTCTGCTGCCTGTCAGCAAAATACCTGGGTTTTCTAAGTCAGATACTAAACAGAGTTGGCCCAGGTTCAAATGTTTCATTCATTATAAAGCCTGACACCACTAATGTCCTGTTTACCAATGATATCCCATTTTCCTTTGGCTTTTCTCTATAGAAGTGTTATTAATATTTTCATCCCTCTGTATCTTTAATGATCTACTTAGCTGACCCACATCAGATCAAATACTTTTTCATTACAACGATTTTCCTGTTTAGATTCCCATGAGATTCCAATATGTAATCAGTTTTCTCTAACAAATGACCCTCTTTAACTTCATTAGTTCAGAATTAATTTGCTACTATGTATCGAAGATATTCAACATCTTTGATTAGTCAAATGCAGAAAAAAGAATCTTTCCTCCTTTATGGTCAAGACAAAGGTTAATTAAACCCCAGTTTTGTTTGCTAATTTTATTTATGACACAACTCAGTGAAGTGTTTGGTGTTAGCATGTTTCTAACTGAGATGGGAATGGGATTAATAGGTCTGTGTTCTTGTAGTGTATTGAAATAACCGTATTTGGCAGAAAATAATGCTCCCTTCCTGCAGCATGTAGTGAGTTTTTAAATAAGCAAGCCCATACAGTGACATTCTATGTGTTGTACAAGCAGGGCAAGAAGGTAGTGAGGGCTTATAGGGAGATTTGATTTCTGATGGCTGTTGTTTCTCAGTTATAGCCATTCATCTCTCCTCTGTGTGCACATCGGTGTTAGCTGTCTGGCTATTTTCTCTCATATGTCAGTATGTCTCATAAAAGGTATGTCCTCATCTCAAGGCATGGAAACTGACAGAATTAGACACACATCAAGATCATACCTTAGTCTTTGCACATTCCATCTTGCAAATGTGCTGCAGCCAGATCTATCCTGGTACCACATTTTTCTTCCTCTGCTTTGACAGTAAGTGTGCTTGCTCTTTGCATTACTGCGCAGGATGCTTGATGAGACTTCATGGAATGTGTGTAATGAATGATGGTAAGGTGTTGATTATGAAATAGCCATTACTCCTGAAGAGATAGGACAGTCCCAGGGTAGCTGACTTGACAGGATTTGTGTCCCTCTCATCTTATGTATTTTGATTTTTATAAAGACAAAGTTTCAACAATTTCAAATAACACTTCTAATAAACTTGCTTCCTTTTAATGTGGTTAGCCTATTTATTTTATTATTTAACCTAATCACTGCTGCATAGAAATGTACTGACAGATATTTAGGAAGTGGAGGACTTGGTTTCTTCTCTATTATCATTTGTAATGTGATAATATCTAGGAGTCTCAGTCATGGCCCAATACCCCATTGTGCAAGGCACTATACCAGGGGTCGGCAACCTTTCCGAAGTGGTGTGCCGAGTCTTCACTTATTCACTTTAATTTAAGGTTTCGCATGCCAGTAATACATTTTAACGTTTTTTAGAAGGTCTCTTTCTGTAAGTCTATATATTATATAACTAAACTATTGTCGTATGTAAGGTAAACTAGGTTTTCAGAATGTTTAAGCTTAATTTAAAATTAAATTAAAATGATGATCTTATGCCGCCAGCCTGCTGCCAGCCTGGGGTTCTCCTCCTAGCTGAGCTGGATTTCTCCTTTTAACTGCCTCCTTCATGCCCGACAGGGCTTGTGGGCGAGGCAAGGCAGGGCTGACTGAACCCATAACAGCTTATGAAGCCTTCCCTGGCAAGTGTATATGTCATATATGGACAGAAGATAGTGGCATGAGACTGGCCTGCCAGAAGAGCTTAGTTTGTGTTGTGGCTTGCTGAGGCTCAATCCTGGCACCTCTTCTGTTGGGGCGTACAAGGCATGACCTTATATGTATGATACGTGCAAGGTCAGACTGTGTGGAGGATGCCATCATTATTGCTTGGCCCTCGGCAATTGTTTCTTTAAAGATTAAGTACTGCCGATCAGATTGGTTCCAGTGAAGATGTGGTTCCTTTCCTTCCCTTCCCCTGCCACACACACACACACACACACACACACACACACACACACACACACACACACACACACACACACACACACACACACACACACACACACTGGACTCTTAGGCATCCATCTTGGCCTAAGCCTGCACTACACCATGCCACACAACCATTGACCCCCCCCCAGATTTTTCCTCCCCTCTAATGTAGAAAGCTTCCTTTATGTCTGATTTGAAGTTGTTTTTGTCTCTTACCCAGGAGGACTCTTTGAAAAACAGACCCATGTCCGATTTTTGAATTAATATATATAAAAAAGGTTTCTTTTGAAGTGCTTTTTCTAACTGAAGAAGTGTTATTTCACAGACTCTTTCCAAGGGTGTCTCTGAGCCTGGTCTTCTTTTTATCCCTTTATTCCTCTGAGTACAGTCTCTCTTATTTCCATGTCACTGGGCTGAGAGGTACAATATGCTGCTCACGTACCTGCTCCATCATCCAATCTACAGAACAGCATTAACGTTAGTTTTGAAGGCTGCTTCTGTTCTGCTGTCTCATTGGATGTGAAGTGTTGCAGTGGTGGCCTCTGAGCAGGGGAAGATGGCGTTGGAGGGAAATAAAATGGGGGCAAATGGCCTGGTAAATTGATCTTACTGTATTCATAGAAATAAACCTTGCTATAAGATTTAGGCAACCAATTTAGATCTGAAAGAAAAGAGATTGAAAACACTAAAGCAATTTATTACTTTGTAAATCTGGGGGGAAATCATAAGTAGCACTTAAATTTAACTATCTGCCAAGGCAAATAAAGAAAACCATAATATTTCACAAAACTATAATCTACTATATTATGAATGCATTTTTCCCTTTTTGATGTGAACAAAAGAAGTTACTGTTTCACAACTTTCTTTTAATGTCGGCTAAAAAGAAAAGCGGCATCCAGGAATACGAGATGGGGGAATTCAATATTGCTTCTGATTTCATTCTTTCTGCTGTCTTATCATTTGCATGAAATCAGATCCCCCCCCCCCCCTTCATATTGCTTCACTCTAAGTTTTTCAGCACAATAAGTATTTTGCCCACAAGGCCTATATCTGATGTTGGTTCATTTTGAATGTCTTTTCCAATTTACATGTTAGTTCAGAAAACCAAAGTGATTGTAATCGAATGAGCATGCTCAGTGTATCGTTTATATGGCTCCAGGGTGACTTTCTTGGTCTAATGCAAATGCTCTTAGAGAACAGGAGATAGATGATTCAGGAGCTCTTCAAAGAAGAGTCTTGCTCATGGCAATATTTACTCAGAGGTGGATTAAAAGAATACAAGGTGGCATCTGAGGAAAGATTAAAAACACAGTGTGCCAGAATCTGCTCTGTTATACTAGAGCAAATTCATTGAAGCCAGTGAAGTTGCACTGACATAGGTGAGACCTACATTTGGCCTCTGTGCTTCAAATAGTGTCTCAGAAAAGCTGTCTCAAAGTCCAAGCAGTTCACCATATAAACCAAAAATTAGGGGGCAATCAACCCCAATAACCTGATACCTAGCCAAACCACTATTATGTACCTCCACTCTTAATACTTCCTTTCAGGCTTCATGGGTAAGGCATTCTGTGGAACTTTCCTCTTTCAGCTGAGGAACACATGCGTATTCTTAAGGATGCTAACCCTGATACAATAAGATTGAATGATTAAGGCAGGGGTAGGCAACCTATGGCACGCGTGCCAAAGACGGCACGCGAGCTGATTTTCAGTGGCACTCTGCTGCCAACCTGGGGTTCCATCCGCTGGCCCCCTGTCAGCCGGGGTCCTGGCCACTGGCTCCGCTCAGCCTGCTGCCAGCCTGGATGCATGGAATCCCACGCTGGCAGCAGGATGAGTGGGGCCGGCAGCCGGGACCCCAGCTGGCAGAGGCCAGTCTTTACTCTACTCTGTACTCTACAGATTTCACAGGGGAGACCCAGCGTTTCTGAAACTGTGCGTCCTGACCCAGAAAGGAGTGGGGAAGGTCACAAAATTATTTTAGGGGGATTGCGGTATTGTCACCCTTACTTCTGCACTGTCTCCAGTGCTGGGCGGCTGCAGAGTGGTGGCTGTTGGCCGGGCACCCAGCTATTAAGGCAGCGGCCTGCTAGCAGAGCACAGAAGTAAAGGTGGCAATACCATCCCACGCCACTGTTATTTCTGCGCTGCTGCCTTCAGAGCTCGGTGGCTGGAGAGTGGTGGCTGCTGACTGAGGGTGGCAAGGAGTAAGGCTAGAAGTAAGGGTGGCAATACCGTACCATGTCATCTTTACTTCTGCGCTGTTGCTGGCGGTGACTCTGCCTTCAGAGATGGGCTCCCAGCCACCAACCACCATTCTCCAGCTGCCCCACTCTGAAGGCAGCACCACCCCACACTGCAGTGCAGAAGTAAGGGTAGCAGACCTCACCCGCAAACTTCATTTTGGGTCAGGGCCCCTACTATGAAAACACCATGACATTTCAGATTTAAATAGCTGAAATCAAGAAATTTACTACTTTAAAAACTCTATGACCATGAAATTGACCAAAATGGACTGTTAATTTGGTAGGGCCCTACCCATAGCTAAAGAGATTCTGAATATGGGCATAAGGCAGTTTTAAGGTTTGTTTTTGTTTTTTAGCTTTTGGGGTATGAAGTAATTGGGCTCAGGATAATCCAAAGAGGGTGAAGTTGGGGCTGGTCTTCACTATGGGGAGATTGACTCTGCTGCAATTGATGCAGCAGGGATCAATTTAGCGGGTCTAATGAAGACCCGGTAAATCAATGACAGAATGCTCTCCAGTTGACCCTGATACTCCAACTCTCTGAAAAGAGAAATGCAAATCAATCAGAGAGCATCTCCCATTGACGCAGTGCAGTGAAGACACCGGGGTAAATTGATCTAAGCTACATTGACTCCAGCTACATTAGTCATGTAGCTGGAGTAGCGTAAGTTAGGTCAATTTATCCCCATAGTGAAGACAAGCCTTTTGTGTTAAAATTCATTCCAACATACTCTAAAAGCTGAAGTAGGCCTTACATAGTATATGTGACCCATGAGAACCCTCTATATAGGGGCGAATTTCACCCCACATTGACAGAATAAATATAATCTTGCCCACGTAATAAAACTTTTTATCCTTCAGAGCTTGAACATGCAAAGTGCTGTGTGTCTCTTGTGACATGCTGAATGCCCACAAATCCAGTAGCAATTAGTTGTACTTTTAACACCTTGCAGGATCAGGCCTTCACTAATTTAAGAACCATTGTGATGTTACATTTTCTTAATTTCAGTGAGCCAGATCCTCAATTGGTGTCCAGTGATGTGTCATCATTTCCTGTGGATTGAAACCAAGTGGATTTATATTGAGCTATGCCGATTTACTCCAGCTGAGGATATGGCTCCATCAGTTCACAGATCTGCCATTTACAACAACAATTTTTTCTCTTGGAGAAATCTTCCTAGTTAGGACACAATTAAAAGTGGAACCACACCAATATTTCTACAAACCACTACCCCAATTTTCAGTCATCACTTTAATTTGAATTACATCTGTTTTGTTTTACTATGAGGTACGTAGAATGTTATGGCCAATAGGCACCATAAAAGCAAATTTATTATTATTAGCTATGAACTTCACGGCACAGCAGAAAAACAAAATAATAATTTGTGCCACTGCATAAAACATACAAACAAATAATGCCAAGGAGCATATTTTATGACTTTATGCCATATTTAATTAGAAAATTACTGCACTTTTTGACCTTGCACTGTAGACACTTGTACAATGGTTCCAGGGTCAGATGCATAATTTTGTATGACACAAATGCTTAGTATAAAATCATAAAACGTATCCCTTAAGACCTAATTTATTCTAGAAAATGTTTACTGAGAGAGCTATACTGGCAAAGTGCAGATGCAGTTTATACCAGCAAAAGGGTATTTTTGCTGACAGAGATTATACCACACCCCAGATGAAATAATCTATAGCACCAAATATTCCCACCTCTTTGTTGTGCCAGTATAACTGAATCTATACCTGAGCTTTTGCTAGTATAAATATGTCATAAAAATCACATCCCCTAACCAATATTAAAACACTGGCGAAAGTTTTTAGTGTTCATCTGGCCTAAGAAGCTGACAGGATCTTTAACTTTTCATTTGAGGCCTGGCTTCCTAAAGGAATGGATGCCCTGTAGGCAGTATTTGGATTTATCCAGCATAGTTGTGGAATTGCCTACCAGCACCTCTCTTCTGTTGCTATCTTGTTCTCCAGAATCTCAGGTTTCGTTTAGTTTCTTTTCTTTCTAAATCTCCAGCCGTTATGGTTGTTGAGGGTCTACACACTGTGGGGACAAGAGACTATGCTAGCATAGCTGTGGCACTGAAGCTATCCTGGTATGGAGCCATAGCTATGCCAACATGTTGTCCTAGCATAGACACAGTCTATGCTGATGGAAGGAGTTTCTCCATCAGTGTAGGCACACCACCTGCCTGAGCTGTGGCACGTAGGTCAATGGAAACATTCTTCCATTGACCTAGCTGAAGGTTAGGTTGGTTGGCACAGGTCCATCACTCAGGGGTGTGGATTTTTCACATTCCTGAGAGACGCAGCTATACTGACCCAACCCCAGTGTAGACCAATGCTAAGCTGATGGAAGAATTCTTTTGTTGACCTAGCTACCACCTCTTGGGGAGGTGGACTGCCTTCACTGACAGGAATAACTCTCCTTTTGGTGTAGGGAGTGTCTACACTGAAGCACTATAATGGTGCAGTGTTTTAAGTATGGACAAGTCTTAAATTTTAAATGTAAACCAGGCCATAATAAACATCAGAAAAGTGAATGAGGTTTAATGTCTGTGGTGAGCTGGAACCATATTATTAGCTATGAAGGTGTTAACTCAGTTGCTGATAATCTAACTGTCAACATTAACTCTCTTCTCATGTAAGAAAGAAGAAGGGAGTGTCACAGATCTGCACAATGTACTGTGAGTGATGTCTCATTTTGGTGCCACAAGTAGGCAGCGTTTAGAAAATGCCCCACTTGCCTCCCTCAGTCAAGAAGGAATCAAGACCAAGGAATCCAGTATAGCTCATGGGCATATCAAGAACCTCCCCGCAACTCCCACCCCAGAGGGAAGCCAATCTTAAGGAGTCCAGTGGAGCTCATAAAGCTGCAGAATTATATTTTGAGCATCTGTACAATCTACTCTGAGCAATGTCTCATTTTGATGACTAATATAGGTGGAGCTTGCTTTGTGGGCAGAATGCAGAAGTGGACCATGGCCTCCTCTCCTCTTCCCTCACCCATTTCTCTGCCCCTAGGATGCACTGTAGCAGGGAGAAAGGATGGTCAATACCATTGGGAAACAGGGCCCAATCAAGATTTATGTCTCCCACTGGGTATCCTGAGGATTGCTGGCTTGCCAATGTTAGAGACCTTGCCCTCCCCAAATTGCCCCCTTACTATGTTCTAGCTGCTGCTGTGACAAGCCTCAAGCCATGAAGTATCAGGTGATAGCAGTACATACCAGCAGCAGAAGTTAGTGTAGAACCTTCCGTAGCTTCATGCAGGGAACGAGAGTTTGCAAAACTGTGAGACATAAGTAAATGGCCAAAAGTTTAACTGGGTTCAAAAAAGAATTAGGTAAGTTCATGGAGGGTAGATCCATCAATGGCTATTAGCCAAGATGGTCAGGGACGCAGCCCCATGCTCTGGGTATCCCTAAACCTCTGACCGCCCAATGCTGGGACTGGATGACAAGGGATGGATTATTTGTTAATTGCCCTGTTCTGTTCTTTCTCTCTGAAGCATCTGACATTGGCCACTGTCAGTACACAGGATACTGGGCTAGATGGACCATTGATCTGACCCAGTACCGCCACTCTTATGTTCTTATGAAGTGACCTCTCCTCTCACTGTAACTGCTCCTGGTTAGAGCTGGTAGAAATTTTTTGTGAGGAAAGCTTTTTTTCCCCCTCTCCTGATAAATGCCTTTTGTTTTTCAAAACTGATTGTTTTTGTGAAAAATTGCTGGCATTATTAAAATTTCCCATATTTTGGCTAAATTTTCCATAATCTTTACCAAAATTGTTACAGAAATTTTGGTTAAAGTTTCATTTAAAAATATTCTGAAAAATGTGAAAAAGGTTAAATGGGTTAATTTCGAACCCTATGCAATGGAAACAACGTTCCCCTCCCTGACCCTACCCTCCAACTTGTTTTCTGGTTTTCAGCCAGTTCTAGTCATGCTAGGTTGGTGTGACAGATTCGTCCATCATACACAGTGATTTTTGATTGGCTGGAGTCTAGTGATGGCAGGGCTCGGGAACTATAAAGCTTGCTCCAGCTTCGAATGACAGTCTATTCTGGAAACTTGGCTTAGACAGAGGTTGGTCCAGTTTTGGAAGACTTCATTAGACTGGGACTGAAACTGGCCTGGAAGCCTGATGGAGACAGAGGCCTGCACAGCTTGAAAGATTCCTGTTATCCTGTGAGTTTGACTTAGACACAGACTTACCCCAGACATGAAAGCAGTTCACCTTGGAAGATGAGTATAGGCAACGGTATGCTCTAGCCCAGAATGATTTAGTGTAGTCAGGGAAGCTTGGTTTCAGGCAGAGGACTGCATCAGCCCAAAAATATTGTGTTCAGCCTGGACAAAAGCAAGTTCTAATTCTGTAGGGTCTTTTAGTTGGAAAATACATTGGTATCGGGGTGTATGGAAACCTTTGGAACCTAAATTATTTCAGTTCCTATGGCGCTTAAAATTTTTAAAAGTATATTTTATCTATTTTGCTGCCGTGTCTTTCTGCCTTTGCCCCTTTCTACCTCTTTCCCTTTCACCAAATCTCTATCATATGTATTAGATTGATGAGTGTTTGGGTTTGGGACAGGGTAAAGATATAGGGGACCATTTCTTTTGGGAAAAAAAGGAGGTAGTGGAAACTGGCACACAAAGGCATGCACTGGGTTGGGAGTGGGAAGTACTTCAGGTTGAGTGTATTCACCTTCCGGGCCATAAGGGTTAAAAACATATTTCTTCTCCCTCTCTTCCTCTTTTCCTTCCCATGCCCATCCCATTACCACAACATATAAATTTGAATGTGGGGTGATTAATAATTCACTAGACTCCAATCCAGAGGGAACACTGATACACTTTAGTGTCCTAAAGCACAACATTGCTAGATACAATGATGTGGTAAGTTAAAAAATTAACAACATTAAACATGTTTATTACCAAAACATTACACACTGGTAGTGACATGAGGGCTCTCTTGTATTTCTGGACTTCCAGTAGATGGGTGAGCGCTATTGAATTGTTTTCTTATCCAGAAACCATGGCTTAAGTCCTTCCACCACAGATACCATGATGATGAGTCTGGCACAATTGCCTAGAAAGACAGATCAAATTAGCACTCTGTTCCTGGAGCTGGATATAAATGCCTCCATTCCATATGTGCAATGTTGCTCTTGAGATAAGAAAAACTGGCCTATAAAATTCTCATTGACCTAACAAGTCAATTAAAGGTACAGAAGGAGCAGTTTGATGGCTCAGTGCGGCAGTGGAAATTATTTGCTGTCGATCAGCTTGGACCTCAACAGTTTCACTGCTTGCAGAGCTGAATAACTAAGTGGACTTTCGGGGATAGTGCAGCCACAGACGAGAGAGAGAAACTAAATCAGGAAAATAAAATGGGCTAAATTCAACCATGGTGTAAC
The DNA here is from genome assembly GCA_007922305.1 of Dermatemys mawii. Lineage (NCBI taxonomy): Eukaryota > Metazoa > Chordata > Testudines > Dermatemydidae > Dermatemys > Dermatemys mawii. The sequence goes on along the minus strand of ML677335.1, from coordinate 1,635,061 downwards.
GGCAGAGTGAACTTAGTGAAATGGCACTGGGTGTTAAACATGTCCTAACACCATTTACATTTTCAAAGAGCTTGCATTACAGGCTTTATTCATCAGCCTCTGATGAAATATAAAGGATCTGTTTCATTCAGAAAATCCTACGGAGATCAGAAAATGCATTGTTTTACTCTGGGGTTTTTAGTGTCTGGGGGGGAGTAGATTTAGTTTCTAAATACCGAGATATGAGCAGGGGGATGCTAATAACCAAGTGAAAATTTCCAGATTAAAATCAGACATGGATATGGGTGGCTCAGCTGCCCTTTCTGCTCACAGAAGAATTAATCACAAGGATAATTTATATTATCCTTATGTGAGAAAAAAGCAGAGACATTGCTACTACTTGCTAATCCACATCAGCAATAAACTGGCTCTGTGGAAGGGAGCTGGCAAAGGTTATCTCTGACCCTACTTCTTCTTTCATAATTTTCAAAACAGCCCTGTAAACAAGATACAATGGTGAAGCAAAGGGCTGGGTTGGATGAGATACTGAGAGCTTCTTTCCGAGTGTTGTGTGCCACTAGGTCAATGGATGTTAGGGATATTCAGCACCTTGCTTGTAATTGAATAGCCGAGGATAGTCAATGGGTTTATTGCACCAATGTGTAGTAACTTAGTTTTTATGTGGCAATTCTTTCTTTTTTTAACTGAATGTTCATTAACATTTAAGTACAGAAAGGGCATTCTTACTGGAATGACTTTGAACTTTTTGAGCTTGCTCATTCTCTTATAAAGTACCCTCCAGTACCTCTGCCCACAAGCATTGATAGGCTTAGGGCTGGCCAAAATCTTTCCATGAAAACTGAGTTTTTTACTAAATATTTTTTTGCATAAAAAATGCCTGTTTTTCATGGAAAATTTCAACTTTTGTGTTACAAAAACCAAATTCCAGAAAACTGAAATAAGTTTATTCAGAAATGCTGCAGTAGTGCCTCATGGGAGTTGTAGTTCAGTTTTGTCTTGTCCCCATTCTCCTCTGTTGGCTGGGCTCCCCAGTTGGACTACATCTCCCATGATGGACCATAGCCAAGGACTGCCATGATACAACTGTCTCTTCTCACCGTGCAACTTGGGAGATGTAGTGTAACCCTGGCACCCAGCCTACAGAAGAGAAAGGGAGCTGGAGGCATCCAAGGTACACTATGACAGCATTTGTAAATTACAAAATTTCAGTTTTTAATTTTTTTCATGGAAAAGTTGAAATTTTTCACTTTGGGAGAGGATGAGGGGGGATTTCCTACCAGTTCTAGCCTTTATCTGTCTGCTATCCAGTGTGAAGCACAGATGTAGGCATATGTTTTATGTAAATTTGACATGATAAAAATTTATAGGAACTATGAAATTTAAATAAAAATTTAGTTAAAAAAATAAGTGAAAGCATGGCTTTGCCACCCTTGCCCACATCCAGAGGGATCTTACTCTGTGAATGGTTCCACTGACATCAGAGGGGCTACTTGTGGATCAAGATAGTACTTACTGTGAGTAAGGACTTAATTATGCAATTGTCGCTGACCCTGTTACCTCTGCTGTGCCACCACAGAGACAGTCTAAGGGTAAGTTAGTGACTCTGGGCCATACTCTATTTTCACAAAAGTATAAATTCAGTGTAATCTCTTATTTAAATTGTTGCAGATGAAAGTAGAATTTGGCTCCTGAGCTATAAACAAGGAAGATTCTAGGCCTCCATTCTATTCTCTTTCTCCCTTTTTCTCTTTTACCTTTCCTGCTCTCTTCATACTCGTCCATCTCCCCTCAGATATGACTGCTTTCCTGCTAAGACTGAAGGGCAATGTGGAATAAATACATTAATCTCTCACACTTTCATGAACATCAATTAAAACTTGAATCCCAGAAGATTCTTCTTACTTTCGGTAGATCTGAGGTCTAATTCCATAGTCTTTACTCAAATCCTTTCTCTGGGGTGTTTCTCTTGACTCGAGTTTGCCATCTTTCCCTCTAGAGCATGACGGTATTGGTGGAATTTTTTTGCCCCCCCCCCTTTGTTTCTATGAATATGGTCATCATCAGGAATAGGAATTCCCCCTTCTGTTCTTGAAAGGCAATATTCATCTAAGTGCTTCGATAGACTTTGGAACATAGGGAGGAGCATAAGCCTTATGTAGCTCAATTACCCTTGAATTTAGCTCTTTCATGTGTGACCAGATAGCATTGTATTTTTCCAATAAAACAGAAGTTTAAAAGGAAAGAAAAATTGGGGGTGGATGGTGTAAATTGGCAGAGTTTATGTACTACTGGGAGATGGGGCTGTTTCTGAGGGAGTAAATGCTTCTCTGATTGTGTAGTTTCTGTTGTATTAATTTCAAAACTTCCTGGCAACAAAAAGGCCAACAACATAAAGCAAACTTGAACTCTATTCTGTTCTGCACATGAAATCCCCCTTTGCTTTCAAAGAATCCAATTTTACGCTCAGCAAAACTCTCATTCACTTCACTGCAAGCAGGAAAAAGCCCAAAGACTGCTGGTAACTGGTCCAAGTTATTATTATTACCGTTTTTACTATTTATTTGTATTGCGGTACTGCCTGAATGCCCCAGTCATGGACAACGACCCCATTGTTTCCAAGCACTGTACAAACACGGAATAAAAAAGGAGATCTTACCCCAAAGAGCTCACAGTCCAAGTAATGCATACAAATAATGATCACAGTAGTTTCTATAAGGGACAGAGTTGTTGATATCCTAGTCACAACTCCCTCCAGTTACACTCCTAAAATTGTTTTAAAATGGAGAGTAGGAAGCATGAAAGCTATGTGCAAAGTGATCTGTCATTAGATCTGCTCGGGAAGTCGGGCCTTAAAAATGGCTAAGTGATTGGGGGAGGGGAGGGTGAAAATTTGTGAATGAAGACCAAATGTATAGCTATCACTCCTAGGTTAAAGTCTTGCAGTCCGGTGAAGTTTTACAACCAGAGATCGCAATAGGAATGCTGACCTTCAATTATAGCACAGATGATGGGCATTGCTATAATATAGAAGTAACTAAAAATAAAGTCTTAAAAATGCCGGTTTAAATATACAAAGTATTTCTAAATGTCGTCATATTTTCTGCTAATGGAACAATACTGTGTGAGCCTATGCACTGTTGAAGTATGTCTTACCTCTCAGATACTAAGGGCATATTTACATGCAGAGTTGGACTGGCTTAAGTCAAGGTGTGATTTTAAACCAGCGTAAAAGGTTGTGAGGACACTTTTATTTAATTTAAACCAGGAGTATTCTGACTGATCTTAAATTGATTAGGTGCCCCTCAACCCACAAAAAACAAAACAAAACAAGGCTGTCCACACAGGATGTTGCATTAGATTAACTAAACTGGTTTAAAGAAACCAATGCAAGATTGTTTGTAGACGAGGTCTGTTTATCACAACATAGATTCCTTTACAGAGTGTGCTCCACTTAGGGCCTGCTCCTTTGAAGTGATGAGTATCTCATTTCCCATATCAGCAGACACTGAGGTGCTGGGCTTCTCTCAGATTGGGCCATTAAATACTTATTTTTTGATTAAATGGAGGCTACCAAATGTTCTTTGTCTGTTTTGTGACCTGAAAATACTTTATTTTATTTTCTAAAGTTAAATTTCCCAGAGTTGTATGTGCAGTTTCTGATAGTGCCATGACACTTAATTTGACCTTAATATAAAGAAATTAAATTGGCATGTTGGAATGAGATCAGCAAACCAAAGAAGGGAAAGAGAGAACTGTTCTAAAGGCCCTGTAATAACATGATGCATAAATTGAAGATCCCTTGAAATTCATTCATCACTTTTAAGGAATTTGGGGGATCTGGGATTTTCTGGATTTTTTGGGGAGGGGTGTTGGGCGGGGAAGGGGAAAAGCTCTTTCTAGGTTTTGTTGACAAACCTGGGCCTATGCAGATGAAGCAATTTGTGCATTGTTTTAAAATGTACCAACAATTGTAAACTTTGAATAGCCGTTCTATTAATATGCTAGTCAGGGCTAACATTACGATACAAGTTACCCAGAGAGCCTCAAAAGTTTGAGGAACAAATGTCTGGGCATTAAAAGCGATCACACCACACCCACGTGCATAGTCTTACACAATAGAATTTTTTCCTGTTGCTGTTGACAAACTTTGGCTAATGTTTCTGCTCACTAAATGTTTTCTGCCAATGCAGCAGCATATTGCAGATAAAACCTAATGAGCTGAGTTTAACAAAAAATGCCATGTGGCCTTCTCACAGTGATGCCCATCTGTCGGCTTGGTGAAGCAGCAGTGCATTGCAGCTGTACTCCTTTTCTTTTTATCAAATCAAAATAAAGCTGTGCACCCCAGAGTCAGGTATGATAAACAGGCTAGCAAATTGCCTTACATGGGTATCATACAGCTCCTTATCTGTCTTACTTTTCAGTGCAGCAGAACCAGATGGCTTCTAACGGTGGGTGAAAATCTCTGTTATGTTTTTGGCATCGAGCTAGAGGGAGGTAGCCCAGAAGTCCAGCGCCGAAACAACAGATATTTAAATTGGACTGGGGCTGAGTTTACAGCCTGCAAACTGAACTTTTGAAATTAAAGCAGATTCCATTAATAGCGACGGAAATGCCTATTGAGAGCAGGCTTGGTGTAACAGAAAGGGCACAAAACAAAAAAGAGGGGCTTTGTGTGCAGCCTTCGAGAACAACAGTGGCATTGGCTATGCTCCAACCACCCTGCTGGCTAGTGCATCATGACAGCTATTTCCCCACCCTCTTGTTCATGAGCAGGTTGTTGTTACTAGGCTCAGAGACTCCTCTGACCACTAGGAGAACCCTGGCTGCCTTCACCCTATCTGTTCCTCTCTGGGGTTCAGGTGTGCAGAAAGGACTAATAAGGATGCTCATCTTTGGAAGAGTGGCCATTCGGGAGGTCTGGGGATATGGAGCAGCTGCATGCACTCGCAAATACTAGCTGAGAACTGGAATCCACAGATTTAGGGCCAAGGTTTCTCCTGGATCCCCAGCCAGCCATGTGGCCAATATTTCTCTTGTTAATCTTCTCAATTTGTTGTGGCAAGGTATAAAATGTAATGTGGAGTTCACTCCTCTTTCAGTGGAGCACCACACAAATGCTGGTTTTGGTAATCAGTGGTCTTGGCTTCAAACCCAGGCTTGGCCTACAAATGATAAAAAAGAATTTAACTCTTACTCAGTGAGATGACAGTCCATTTAGCTTTTACGCATTTGGCATGGGAGTATTGTTAACAGATGCTGTGCCCAGGTTGTGTCGTTGAGTGAGGTTTGGAAGGTGGGTTGGAATTAGGTAGGATTTCAGACATGAATAGCTAGCTCACCAGTTCACTGCATTGTATGACAGTGCCTTCATCATGGAAAAATCTGGAACAGATTTAAATAAGTCAACAGCCCTGGATCAAAATGACGGGGGAAAGTATTAAATCAAGCTGGTTGAAATTTTCCAAATTTAGAGTTTTCCATTAAAATTTTCATCAGATTCAGTTTTTGATTGATAAAGATCCTGTTGAAATTTTGTTGAAAATGTTTGTTTTTTGGGTCCATCTGTAGTATCAGTTTTGCTAAAAGGCGGGTAGGTAATTTAGACCTTACAAAAAAGTTGCAACATTTTCAACAGAAGGCTAAAAACTAGCATTTCACCACTGTGATAAATTTGCTTAAGATACGAAAGGACTGAGATCCAAGTATGAAGAATTTGTTCAAGGTTTCACCTGTTGGATGTGGTCAGGATTTGGGTGCCCAAAGTTAGGTTCCCAAATCCCCTAGTTAGGCACCTAAATAAAAATGGCCTGATTTTCCAAAGGTATTAAAGTCTCTCAAACTCTGCTGATATCAGTGGGACCTTGTGGGATTTCAATGCTTTGGAAATTCAGGCCATTTTTATTTAAGTCCCACAAGGTCTTAAATAAACCTTGTGGGACTTAAATAAACATTTAAGTTTAAATAAACATTTAACATTGTGGGAACAATGCTATTGTTTAGAATTTTGGCACTTCTGAGTGTTTGATGATCTTTCCTTAACATCTCTCAGTATTGAAGAACAATTTAGAAATCCAGTCCTTTCTGTGATGTTATAATTTGCCTAAAAGCAGGTTGAATGATTTGACTTTCTTCCTGGTATTTTATTCATGATTGCAATTCCCTTCTTTTAGCCAAATGAGAGTTAAGAGGAAGAATGAACAAGATGTCTGAGTTAAATATAGCACAAGGGTTGAAGAATAAAAGTCAAAGAAAAAAAATTGCTTTAGAGAAGATTAAGCACTGTCTCTCTATAGAAGTTTTACATGAGTAGCTCCATGATTAGCGCAAAGGTAAGAGGAGGTTCATGATTCTCACTCCTGAACTAGTTTTGGCTGTGACTGAGCTTCACTGTGGAGATACAATTCCCAGGAGTAATTTTCTCTGTACCTACAAGAAATTCTGCATGCCACTTCCACTAACTCCTAATGGAAGTTGTTCACAGAAATCCCCCAGAATTGATGGTTGAATGTATCCCTTCTGTTTATGACTGGCAAAGAGCATGGCTCTTACAAGCCTTCTCTGTAGTCTTGCTGTGGATTAACTCTACACGGCTTCTGAAGAGGCTGCCATTTGCGTTGTAGGTGGGTGACCAGATGTCCCGATTTTATAGGGACAGTCCCGATTTTTGGGCCTTTTTCTTATACAGGCTCCTATTACCTCCCACCCTATCCTGATTTTTCACATTTGCTGTCTGGTCACCCTAGTTGTAGTCTGCAGGGTCTATGCCACACACAGAGCCATTTAAAAGCTAAAGAGAGAGGGATGGTAAGTGGATGGGTAGGTGGAGAATGTAGACTGCAATGAAGGGCCAGAGGAGAGTTCACCTTGAAGTTCTCTGACATCTTGGACTGCAGAACCAGGAGATGTCAGAACATATCACATTCCTCTACCCCCATCAGATTAGTGGGTGGTGTGGCAGCCTAAATTTGACTGTATCCTATAATCCTCCAGAATAATTAGAGGTGAGTTATATGTTTGCAATGCAGAAAATATTTGTAGCTGTGCTGCTCTTTGGGGGAGGAGGGCGGGAAGGATTTTGTGCCTGGAGTGAACTGGTGGTATTGGAGCATTATGGACTGAGTGTGTCTGGCTTGCTAGTGGGTGTGGAGGAGTTTCTCTTCTCCATCTACCTGTACAGTACTTGGGTTCCGTTGAAGTGTTGCTCCACAGCCTCTTGGAATGCGACTTCCCTTATTGCCCAGCAGTGTGCTAGGAAGAGGTGAGGAAGATGAGCTAGGGAACTTTATTTTGATTGAGGGCTGGAGGGCACAGGGCAGAGGGCTGGAGTAGCAGAAGAAAAGGGAGTGAATTGTTTTTCCTCTTCTTCACTAGCAACTGCAGGGTTTACTTTTGCCATCTTTTATTTTGGATGTCTCAGCTGTGGTCAGACCCACTGGGCAGCCCCTTGGTACAGACTTCTGAGGCACACCTTACCAGCTGAGAATGCCTGCACTCAGTGCTCAGGTACCAGGCTGATGGGCACACTCTGGAAATCTAGGGAGATAGGGTTCATTATGGGTACACAGCTGGGAGCTCAGGGGCCGAACAGGATGGTCTCGCGGGCCGGATGTGGCCCGCGGGCTGTAGTTTGCCCACCCCTGATGTTGTGGATCATGAGAAAGAGGCTGGTGTTGTCTCTGGCCAGTTCTTAGTAAGCAGGCCACATTGCAACAACTACCATGATGAGGATTATTTAACAAAGTACTAATAGTCTCCTGGAGTGCAGAGTAGCTTGGTAGTATGAAGAGAGAATAATAAGAGGCTCTTGCTCAGAGCATCTTGCATCTGGGATGGATATGACACAACATGAAGCAGGGAGAGATCATCTCTGCCAAAAGGGAGGGCAGAGATCTGTAAAACAGGCATTAATTGGTAGTACTGGTGTTGGCAGTCTCAGAAAGGCCTAGGATGGACTAAAAGGGAGATGGATCTCCTGGTTCTTCCATGGTGGGGATGATTCCTCCAAGGATGGGGCATCATATGCTGAGGAATCTTGTGTTGTAGGCAAGATATCTCCAGGGATGTCAGACTAGAATTTTTGTCACGAGCACTAAGTTCACGTGCATCAAAAGGGAACCAATTGAAGCAGTAATGAAAAATAACCTCTGAATGGATCTCTCTCCACTCCTCGAGCAAAAATACACCATCAAAACACTCTGACAGAGATTTCAGCTTGGCCTAATTTCATAAAACATCAAATATTCATGTAGCAGTTTCTCGTCCTCCTCCTACTGTGGTGGCAGCTGACACCGATCACTGAAAGCCTTTGACAGAGATGATAATTGTCCTTGTTGAATCTTGTTTCTATTTCAACATCCCATATAGTGGCATCTTTTCACACCTTTACAGCTCTGCACATTACGCCCATTAGTCATGTTCAGCAGCCTTCAGCGTCTGAAATTCCAATGTCTCACAATAAGCGTGTGTGTGTGTGTGTTTAAACACAGAGCATATCCCAGTGGAGCCAGCTTGTGGCTCATACTCTTGACAATTTTGACAGAATATGCATTAACACATCCCGGCACCTTTTGTACAGCTGACAAGTGTGGTAATTTTTAAGAGTTATAAATAAATAAAAATCAGGTGTCATATTAATGACCCTCTGCTCTCTCATTAGCATTGTTCCTCATCATTATACAGAATCATTGAGTGCCTGCAAAATTTGATAAACTGCAGCACTTCACACATCTGCAACTGGCTAACTTGATTACTGCAGTATAATTCTGCTTGATATCAATCAGTTCTGTACACAATAAGATTAATTAATGCCATCACTTTGTCAGTTATATAATAGGAAGGCACAGATTCTGAGTGACAGATGCAAATTTGTGGAGGGTGTTAGCCAATGCATAAGACTGCTAATGCTTCTCCCCAGGGAAAGAAGTTCTGCAAAAGATAAGCTGATCTGAGCCTCAAAGCCCACTCATGGTCTGAGATTTTCACCCATACCCACTCTGCTAAATTCCAGTGGACAGACTCTACTTGTTGGTATCTATAATTCCCTCATTCTTTCAGCCAACATTCAAAGATTAGATTTGTTCAGGCAGGTAAACTCTATGTGATAAGTTATGTAATGATCAGCACTTGGAATAGCTGTTTTCAAGAGACGGTCTGATTTATATATACAGTTGGAGCCTGATGCTCTGCACCTTGTTTAATAATTTATATCTGTGCAAAATAACTACCAGAGCAGAATGGCAATGATATACAGCCCCTTTGCACTAGTGTAAATGGCTACTGGAATAAAGAACTTCCCACTGATCACAAGATAGTGGAGCAGACTGCTATGCCAGCTGTCCAACCCTCAATCCCACCCTGGCATAGAGGCCATCTTGGGTGTATGATAGGGACATGGCAGAGCAACGTGCCATTGTGCTGATTCTCCATTGGCATAAAGTCCCTTATGGACCTTATACCAGAGGAGTAAACTAGAGCAGCCACTCAGCTGCTCTAACTAGGAGTGGGTCTAGGCCAGCTCAGGGATGGAGCTGTAGCACGTTTTCTGATGACCCCACCCTACCCCTAGATTGAGCAGAATTTCACACAGTAATTCAAAGGTAAAGGCTGTCTTCACAAAGCAGGCTCCAGAGAAGTAGAGTCAGCCAACCTTCCCATTGACTCTCATTCTTCTGCAGCCTTCCCACCAGATTATTGTTTTTCTGGGTCTGATTCTCCTCTGCCCTGCACCAGGAGTGTGGTAATTTACACCAGTGCAAAGGGGTATAAGGTGCCACCAGCAGTGTGAGGGAGCGGAGATTTCTGACTTGATTTGATAGCATTTTACACCTATTTTGCCCTGGTGTAATGAACTGACTGCACATGATGCAAGGTGGAGGAGGATCAGGTCTTCGAGGGTGGTTTTTTAAAGGTGTGAACCCATGCAGTTTTCTACAAACAAGCCAAGGAATAAATGTGTGTCTTTATCTGTGATTAAAATGCTATGTACATTTATATGGAAATTAGATGCGGCCACACACTTCCTGCCAAGTTGCCAATGCGCCTCTTCATTCTGCATAGGTTGTAGACCACTGCGTTAGATTAATTTGGATGTAATCTTGGGACTTTGATTCAGATTCATTTAAAAAAAAAAAGTGACAAGACTTCCAAGCAACCGGGAACTGAGTTTTTGGGTTAGTACCTGAAAATTGGCAGGTTTAAAGCTGTTTTATATCACAAGGTTTTCATTAGAGATGAGCTTGAATGAGAACCCTGGTGTGATGTGGCAGATCAGGCACCATGAGTACTGACAAATTCATTGCGGAAAATCAGTCCCTTTCACCTGTGTGTTAGTACGGTTAAGGTGGGTATTGGATTTATACCAGTGCATTTAGATGTTATGAAACGCTTGTAAGATGCTGCATGCATTAATCTCACTTGTAATGTCTTTATCATATGCTATAAGTAATATTTAAATGTTTGCTTTGTAATGTAAAACATGTTTGCTCTGTGTAAGGAGTGAGACCCTGGGCGGTTTGACAGACTGCCCTGCCTGCCTGCCTGAGGAACTCAGCAGGCTGGTTCTGAAAACTTGCAGCAGCAATTGCTGGTTCTGACCCTTGGCTCTGACTCCTCACTCTGCCTCTGCCTCTGCCTCAGCCCTTAGTTCTGGCATTGGCTCCGACTCTCAGGTCTGATTCCTGATTCTGACCTCTCTTGACCTTTGGCTCTGGTGTTTGGACTCCGACCACTAGGCCTGACTGCCCATGACCTGGTCCTATGAGTGACATGCTGAAACTGTGAACCCAGTTAGGAGGGATCACCTCCTACCTATCAAGAAGGTCTAGCAAAACTAAATGGGCCATTGTGGGACATCACAATACGACACTGGTTCTCAAACTTCAGGGGTCTGCGGCCCTTTTTCCGCTCCCCGCGGGCAGCTGCGACCCCTGCACGTCCGCCGAAAAGCCACCGAAGTGAAAGTTTCCGCTTTCAGTGGTTTTTCAGCGGACATGCTGTGCGCTTGACAGTGTCCGCCAAAAAGCTGCTGAAACCGGAAACGTTCACTTTGGTAGCTTTTCAGAGAACACTCTGAAGTGCACAGCGTTTCCGCTGAAAAGCTGCCAAAGGCAGAAGCGTTTGGCTCGGTGGCAGTTTGGTGGCACATAGAGCTCGCAACCCCCTGGGAGTCACCCCCCGACCCCTCAGGGGGTCGCGACCCCCAGTTTGAGAACTGCTGCAGTACAAAGACTTTAATTGCTCCCTTTACGCCCATGAAGAGGTTACATGAAAAAAGGTTTGTCCCATCAGTTCAAATTGTGGAAGAAGGAAATAAAAGTTAAAAGCAGCTGACAAGAACATTTTTCTGTGTGGTGATGTTGTAACCATGTCAGTCCTCACCCATCTTGTCTAAGAAATTTTTTCATCTTTTGCTGTTTGGAGTCTCACAGGGCCGGAACTACAGACAGAAGCAGAGATCCCCAGGGTCAACCTGAGGCTAGCTGAAAAGACATTCAGAGCTGTCATATTTCTATAGCTCTGTCCCCTTTTGAAACCATAGACTGTAACTCATTTGTGTATATGTGCATGCCTGCTTTAACTTTGTAATAATACTCTCATTTCTTTTCTTAGCTGGTAAATCCTTAGATAGTTTACTATAGGATTGGCTACAAGAGTTGTCTTTGGTGTGAGATCTAAGGTACAAAGTGAATTGGGGTGACTGGTCTCTTGGGACAGGAAGCAACTTGAATATTTATCTTTGGTGTCAAGCAACCATCTATCGCTAAGTCCAGCTTGGGTGGCAAGATAGACTGGAATGCCCAAGGGGACTATCTGTGACTTCATGGTAAGACTGTTACAGTGGTTAGGAATTCCTGCTTGTTAGTGGGTTGGTGAAATCTAATTATGGAATCAAAAAATAATAGAATATTAGGCTTGGAAGAGACCTCAGGAGGTCATCTAGTCCAACCCCCTGCTCAAAGCAGGACCTAATCTCCAATTAAATCATCCCAGCCTGATCTTAAAAACCTCTATGGGTGAAGATTCCACCACCTCCCATTCCAGTGCTTCACCACCCTCTTAGTGAAAAAGTTTTTCCTAATATCTAGGAGCATACAAGCAGTTTGGGGTCCCTGCTCTGCTTCTTGACTGTCTTCCTTGACATCGGCACTCACGGTTGCAAGGCACTCCAGACAGCATGACACCCGGATCCGACACTTCTGCATGAATTTTGGAAAAATCCAGATCTGAACATTGCGGCGATCTGAACATAAGCTCTACGATTAATGCTGAGCACAGCTAGAATTTTGAGCTTCAATCATGGGAAGAGTCATGGCTTGATCGGACAGTACTGTCCACCGGCTGGCCCCAAATCCTGAAGTCCTTACTCATTATTATTTCAAGTGCAGTAATGCCCAAAATGGGATAGTCATTTATAAACAGGGGGAAGAGACTGTCCCTGCCCCGAAGAATGTACAATCTCAGGCCCCAATCCTGCAAGCCACTCCATGTGGGTGACAGATTTCCGAGTGGTAGCCACGTTAGTATGTATCAGCAAAAACAACGAGGAGTCCTTGTGGCACCTTGCAGAAGAATCCAAGTCCATAAGCTGAAATGTGATTATAAAATATGTACTGAATCAGCTATGTGGCTACAGGCCTGAACTAGGAGTCAGGACACTTGGGTTCTGCTCCTGGCTCTTTTACTGACTCATATGATTGCATATACATTTTCTGTGCCTCAGTTTCCCACCTGTAAAAACTGAGTTAATGCTTACACACAAAGCTTGGAAATCCACAGATAAAAACCACACAGTACTATAAAGACTTTATTCACTCATTCCCGTAAGAAACAGGGTGCTTCAAAACCGCTAGTAAAATACATACTGTGTCATGCACAGCTCCTGTTCCATTCGCTTAATATACAGTACATACATCATTACCATGACAGGTATGCTATTATTGACTAACAGAGCACTGCCTTCAATATATCACATACACATGAGAGCTTGGTATTATGAAGTCATTAATATAACATGATGATCCCTGGCATTGTTTAGCACATTTGTTTTAAAATTGCTTTGATGGCATAGCCTATTGTTGACAGTTATATCTGCCATACTGTGTAATTCATGATGTCTTCCTCCTGAACATTTACTACATTTAGGGGTAATGAATAGTGATAAACTGGAGAAATATATTTAACCTTAACTGTTAAATCGTCGTTCGTTCACTGTTTCAGCTGTCACTAGCCAAACAGATACTTGCTAATGACTTCTGCTTTTAAAGTACAGTTTGATGTTCCTTAAATCCATCAGAGACAGCGATTCAGGCAGTCATGTGGACATTTCCTATGGCAGTAAAAGGGACAGGAAGGGGAGGAATGAGCTTTTTAAGATCACATAGGAGAATGCAAGCAGCAGTTCACTTGCAAAGTCTGCTACTAGGCCCCCCTGAAACTGTGCTTTGGGGATGCGGCCATTGATGATTGCTTAGAGGTGGGATTTTAGTCTGTGCTTATCCATGGAATGCAGTGGGCTTCTCTGATGGCTCTTGGGGTACCCAGGACTGTGAATCGTCATCTTGTTACCCCTGCCTCCAGCTAGAGAGAGTCATTACCGGGTTGGACTAGATTTGAACAGGGGACTTCACCAATGTTTTTGTCCATTCAGTTCTACAATATTTATTTGTATTTCACGATGTTCTCATATTGGTAGTTTTCTTATAGCACTATTCAGTACTATTCTTACCTACCTTGCTTTCACTCAAAAGATTCCTGCTACAAACCAGCCATTCCTGCATTAGAGCTCTGTTCAAAGTAATCACAGACTTACAGCTGATATAGGAGGTCAAAGTGGCACTCTGTTGCTGCTTTGAACAAAAGACAAAATGACTATGTACCTGACAATGGGAAAAGCAGGAAGGGGATGAGGAAGTTATCTCAGTGACTTGAGTGGTGGATTGGTGAAGGGGACCTTTTGTAAAGGACGGAGGGGAGAAAGCTACGAATCAATATTTCTCTGTTCCTTCTGCTACTGTTTATTTAACATCATTTGTTTTTCTGACATATTTCCCATGTGGTTGGAAATGTTGTTTCCTTTGATAATATCAGCAATTGATGTGTTACGTTTGTTGAACAGCGAGGCAAACCTTGGCAATGACATGTCACTTTGATTTGTCTGCTGTTCAGTGCTTCTCCCACCCCCTCAGAACGTGAGTGTTCACTTTCATCTTTCAATGGTAGCAATATTGTGTGTTGTATTCTGAGCTCCATTGTGCAATGATGCTGTTCCTGGGAAAAATGGACTGACAGCTAGAGAATGACTGAGGGTATAAACACTATTTTCATTGCATCAGAGCTTTGACATTTCACTTGATATACAGCATCTTTTAATGAATGTCTTTAAAATCTAGCAGGTATGTTGCTGATGCTCAGTGCCATGCAGTGGTAGGAGAATGGGAGCATCAGTAGTTATGTTTTGCTCTATGCAGCAACAAAGTGTTATTATCATAATCCTGAGTTGTGTGTACACAGCATAATGGAAGTAATATAATGAAATGAGTAATACATAAGAGACTGAGATTTTCTAAGCCACCTAGGTGATTTGGATGCCCAAATCCCATACAGCTAATGGGAACAAGGTCTCAGAATCTCAGCTTTAAAAAAGCAATGGGAACAAAGTCATCTTTGCCATAAAGGGTGTAACTTCAATGCCATCCATAGAGTTCAACTTGCTGTTGCCAGTGCTTAATTTAGCTCAATGTTTTTTATTTACTGTCACGGGGTTCACTCGTGGGGTGCCTCCTTGTGGGCACATCTGGTAGGTGGACCAGATGTCCCGATTTTATAGGGCCAGTCTCGATTTTTTTGAGTCTTTTTCTTATATAAGCTCCTATAACCACCCCACTCCCTATCCTGATTTTTCACACTTGGTATCTGGTCACCCTAACATCTGGGGATTAGCTCTCTTATGATCTGGTGCCCCTTCCTTTGGTTGCTCACACTGAGGTCTCTCTCTGGACCAGGGGTGATCTCTTTTTATGACTCAGGTGCTCCTTTGTGGCTCCTTTGTGACTTGGCCCTCCGGTCAGGTCAGTACCGATTTTCAGATGGGGAAAACTATACTGATGTGGAGCATCCATACTATACTTTCTTTGGAAATTTGTTCCCTGGTTAAGCACCCTTCCTGTAAAATAATAATAATAATAATAATAAAAAATGGTGCCCTATTTCTATCTTTTGCCTTTTTTCCATTCATTGACAATTCATTGACTGCAGTGGAATTACACCAGGGACTGATTTAGCTCAATATTAAAATAAATAAATAATAAAATGCAGGAATGAGGGTGGCAAGTAGTAGAGTGAAGTTTTGGAAATATATAGAAATTACTTATATTGGTGGTAATGGAAATAATATAAGGTTTTAAAATATGAGCTTTGAAAATATAATTTTCTTGACAATCACTTGACAATCATTAACATAGGCCATGATGGCTGGTACTTTATATCTATCTTTCCTTTTGTTGTGGGAGTTGTGCTTAGTTGGTTAGTTCAGAACTGGATTCTGAAGTATGTTTGAAGAGTAAGAAGGGAGGATAAAGTTTCTTTTCAGTATATTTTCTGAAAAGATATAATATTAATCCTAAAAAGACAACTCATGCAGTAATAATTTTAATGACTGTACATCTATTTCTGTGAAAATTTATCACAGTCTCACACTTTCTCTCTCTCAAATGTGTAATTGTGGCTGGAAAAACGAATTATAACTACTTTTTCAAGATACAACACAAGAAAAGCTTTCTAAAAATGTAGTGCAGAAATCTTTTATTCCTGGTTTTGCAATGTCAAAACAGAACTATTCGTATGGCATAAATTTTTTTGGGGGAGGGGTAAGGGGAGGAGAACATTTCCCTTGCGCTTCTCTTGTTTTCAGTGACCCAGAAATATGTACTTTTAGCCTCTCTCTTAGTTACTGGAATATCCATTTTTTTATGATCAAAAGTGGAATCAACAGGAGATCTACTCAATACTTTGTCAAGTCTGAATCAGTAACAGGAGAAGAGGAGTGGGTTCTTTTCTTTGTGAAAATGTCTCCCAGAGTTATTCCTATCCAGCAGCTGCCTCAAAAGAGAACCTTTTAAATGTAATTCTCTCTTGTCAGGAGGTGCTTCTGAATAAATCCTACACCTGCCCTAGCTGGATACCAGCCTCTTAAAGGGAGTTCTTTTCTTTTCAAAATGAAGCTGGTTGGATTGCAACTGTAGCTGTTGCAGATATTAGTTATTTCCTCAATTTGAAGGATGCTAAAATAAGTCAATAAAAATGTAACTTATTGCCATTTACATAGGCTTCATGCCCCTGGCTCCATTTCCCAGTGGAACAGTTAATCTGGAGCTCAGGTGTGTTAAGTCTGTGGTAGCAGAAATATACTACATTCCATATCAATACTATCCACTGCCACTCTATTTGTCTGTTTTGTCTACCTCCTGTTTCCTGTCTGGTACCTGTACAGGGCTGGCCTTACCATGAGGCGAACTGAGATGGCTGCCTCAGGTGCCAGACTGTGTGTGTGGGGAGGGGCGAGGGGAGGAGTGCTACCAGGACCCAGAGTGTAGAAAGTTGTGTCTGCTGCTGGTGCATATGTATTCTCTCTGCCGTAGATGCACAGAGATGGTGCAGTCCTGTGCTGGAGGAACGCGGGCACGAGACATAACAGGCAGGCAGGAGAAAAGGTGAGAGGGAATAACAGAAAACAGCAGGCGCTGCAGGGAGAGAGATGAGGAGCAGGGCCGGTTCTAGGCACCAGCGTAGCAAGCAGGTGCCTGGGGCGGCAAACAGGAGGGGGCGGCATTCTGGGCACTGTCAGGGCGGTGCTGTTCCCCCACCAGACCTGCCACAGGCATGTTCGGTGGCAAGCCTGTGGCAGCTAGACCAGGGAAGAGTGGCGGAGATGCTTGGGGCAGCAGAAAAGGTAGAGCTGGCCTTGACAAGGAGGAGCCTCTTAGATACCTCTCCAGCTCCCCCCAGAAGCCTGGACTGATTAACACCAGCTTCCCAGGGAGCTTCCTGTTTCCTGCTGCTTCCTTGAACCCACATGAAGAGAACAGGCAGTCACCTGAAGTGGTAGAAGCCAGTTAGGCTCTTAAGATGCTGATATCTTCCCTCACTCAGGCCTTGTTACCAACCTGCTTATCTGTCCCTTTCAACTGAAGTTTGAGAGCCACTATAGCTGGCACAGAATAGTAGTCATCAGTGAGAGAAGAAAACGCCCTTTTGGGGCAGCATTCAGAAAAAGAAAGAAGGCAGAGGAAGCTCTTCTACCTCAGCCGGAAGGAGCTCTCCTGAGATACATAGACACAAATGTTCATGGTGAGCCTTCCGGCTCCAGTGAGGATGTGAATGGTGAGGAGATGCCTGATCTTCCAGTTAATCAGAGTGCAGGTGACCTGACAGCTTCTGCAGCATCCATATCTCCATCTCAAATGGATGTAACCATTCACATTCCTGAAGAAAAGTAAATCAGAGAAGAGTGTGGTGGAGGCACAAGAAACAGCTGCTGCTGAGTTTAGTTCCTTAAGTCTAGATGATCCAGACTGTGGACCCGTTTTATCAGGAGGAACTTCCTTATATTGCATTGGCCACAGCAAGTGAAAAACTTCATGTTCTCCAAAGACAATGAAAATAGAAGTTTTCATCCCACTCATTACTGACGTGAAATCCCCAATGGTGACAAAGTGGAGAGGCCATGGTTTATGTACTCAAAACCCCAGAATGCTGCATACTGTTTCTGTTGCAAACTCTTCCAGTCTAATGTTCCAGCCACATTGGATTCTACAGGAACAAAGGACTGGAAAAATCTGGTTAGAAATCTGGCATGCCTTGAAAAGGCAGCAAATCACCAGAGAGCATTCCATAGGTGGAAAGAGCTTGAGATGAGACTAAGGTTAAAGGCCACCATAGGTGATCAACATCAAGAGAAAATTGCATCAGAGTCTCTTTACTGGCAAAATGTTCTGAAAAGGCTTATTGCCATTGTGAGAATGTTTGCTGACCCAAAACCTAGCACTGTGTGGCACTTCAGATTAGCAGTATGTGCCAAACAATGGAAACTTCCTTGAAATTGTGGAGCTGATGGCTGAGTTTGGTGCTATACTCCAGGAGCATCTAAGAAGAGTCACCACACAAGACATGTACACACACCACTACCTTGGGAAAACAATTCAAAATGAGATCATACAGTTACTGGCAACAAAAGTCAAACAGGAGATTGTGGCAGATCTGAAGTCAGCAAGATATTACTCTGTTGTTCTAGACTGCACACCTGACATCAGCCATATGGAACAAATGTTTTAATGGTGCATTTTGTAACAACAACAGCCTATTGAATATGTCCCTGCAATGGTGACTGTCAGAGAGCATTTTTTAGAATTTATTGACATTGATGATACTACAGGAGCTGGTATGACAAATGTGCTTCTTAAAAAGCTGGAAGATACAGAAATTGCCATAGCTGAAATGAGAGGTCAGGGTTACGATAATGGTGCCAGCATGAGAGGAAAGAACAAAGGAGTGCAGACACAGATCCAAGAGTTAAACCCTTGAGCTTTTTTTGTCCCATGCAGTTCTCATTCATTGAACTTGGTGGTCAGTGAAGCAGCATCAGCTTCTAGTGAGGCTGTTGAATGTTTTAATTAAATTAATTAAATTAATTTAAATTTTTAAATTAAATTAAAAAATCAAAATTTTTTAATTTAATTAATTTTTTTAATTCAAAGCATCTATGTATTTTTCTCTTCATCAACTCATCAGTGGCAAATTTGAAGCAACATCTGGGAACATCCTCTCTGAGACTGAAACCACTGAGTGCCAAATGATGGGAAAGTTGAGCGGAGGCCTATCAAACACCAAACTGGGAAGACAGATGATGCCATGGTTACCATTATGGAGGACAATGCTATGACAGGAACTGTTCCTGGGAGAACAGTGGCAGAGGGAAACATCATAACTTCAAATTTCTGTGTGGCTTACTGTTGTGGCATGACATACTATTTGAAATAAATGTTGTAAGCAAGAGATTCCAAGGTGTTGTCCTTGATATATCTAGAGCAATGGAACTGGACAAAGCAAAGTTATACTTAGTCTTACCAGACAGATGAAGGATTTCAAAATGTTCCAAAGAGTGTACAGAAGTTGGCAGAGGAACTTCACACTGAAGCTATTTTTCCACCCATTCAAGAATACAAGAGTCACTGAAGAAGATGACATTTTGATTCCGAGGCATGGGATAATCCCATAAGAAACCCGAAACAACAATTCAAAGTTGAATTCTTTAACCAGGTGCTAGATTGTGCAATACAGTCAGTTGAAGAATGTTTCATGCAGCTTAAGGAACACAGGAGTGTATTTGGGATGTTGTATAATATTCCAAAACCCCTCACTTACCTGAAGAAAACCTACACCAGCAATGCAGGGCAGTAGAGACAGTGTTGACACATGATGACATGCACGATATTGATACGAGTGATTTAGGTGGTGAAGTGAAAGCCCTTTCAAGATACATTTCAGCAGGATCAACTCCAAAGGCTGTTCTGGAATATATGTGCACAAATAATGCTTTTGTTTCCAAATGTTTTTGTTGCTCTGCGCATACTGCTAACACTTCCTGTAACACTGCCACTGGAGAACACAGTTTCTCCAAGCTTAAATTAATAAAAACCACATCTATGATCCACAATGACAAAGGAGAGGCTGGTCTTGCAACCATCTCCATAGTGCATGGGTTGGCCAGACTGTGGACCTTCAGGCAGCAGTTCAAATCTTTGCAACCAAGAAGGCATGGAAAGCACCACTTTGATTATTCAAACAGATAAATATGCCAGTGCTTACTATGCAGACAAGAAAAGTTACATTTGCTGTTCATGCGTTTGAAAGTTAAATGTCACTTAACATTTTTGAAGAAGGCATTGTAAGTTGTTAGTTCTCTTTTATTGGGGTAGGTAGCAGAGCAGTACCACAAGAGGAGTAGAACAGGAAGAAGGCAGAATTGAGACCTTTCAAAGTTTTGGCTCAAACGAGTGGGCCATGGGGAAGTCATTTGAGCTCCCTGCCTCAGATGCCAAAATGCTGTGGGCTGGCCCTGCTTGTATAGTAAGCTCCAGAGGGCAGGGACTCTCTACTTGGTTATTTGTCCATGTAGCGACTAGCGCAGTGGGGGTCGTGAAGGTTGGTTCGGGTTCCTATGTGCTACTCTAATGCAAATAATCAATAAGATTGTTATTCACTTTACAACTATCCTGATGCCGACAGTACTAAACTAAATGCGAGTTTGGAAAAATATAGTCTGTTTCATCATGACAATGAGATTACCAGGCAAAATGGCTGAGAGCCTGTGAACAGGGAGGAGCTTGTGCAGGTCAGCTTGTGAGCAGTTTTGGTTGGCTCAACTTTACTGCATTGTGTAGAAAGATTTCTTGCTTTGGATGCATTGGTATCATTTAATTTAACGAGCTTCAGTAGAGAGCGGTGTACACTAGTAGACTGAAGCGGTATATACTCTGGGAACCAGGGCTGATTGGAAAATTCACAAATGTTGTTTTCACTTCCCCCTCCCTCACCCCAATTTTGTTTTTGGTCAAAATTTGAAGCTTCCTTTGGGGAGGAAAAAAAAAAAGGCCGAGTTTGAAATAAAAAATACTCAAAAACCTTCAATCACTTTTAGTGAGAGCCAGAGTTTCAACCCTGGCTCTGACATCCAACTCCATTTCTGGCTTTGAGTGAGCTACTTGTCTGCCTTTGTTTCAAATACCTCTGAAAGGAGAATAGTAAAACTTAGTTCACAGTAGTGTGGTAAAGGGTAGTGCTTTGAAACTGTTAGGGTAGACGGCCCCATTTCAGCAAAGCATTTAAGAACACAATTAACTGTAAGCACAGGAGTAGTCTCACTGAAGTCACCCCATGGATAAATTTGGCTCATTATATGGATGGCCAAGGTATCTGGAGGACCGGAGTCTCATATCTGGGCCATATTGGACAGGTGAATGCAGTATACACAATGGGTATGCTAGTGTGTGCAGAAAATAGGTGAGGTAGACTAGGTTCTTTGAGATACAGTGGATAGGAGAGTATTGTAACTGTTGATACTATGTGAGGTGTGATCTCCGGCCCATATCAGAATGGTGAACTGTGGAAGATTGGCTTCAGATGGAAATACTCTACAGTCTCTCTGGATTGTATAAACTGTAGCTATTGCACATTTAAAAGAGATCAGAATCTGACTCATTTACTTTATTCAGATCTATTCTTTACATATTTTGCTTATACAAATAATCCAAAAGAAACCTGGAGTAACTTTTGTATTTGAAGCCATTCCAGCTGGCTGGGTAAAGGCTGCTTTTATTAAGTAAATACTTTATTAATAGTGTTTGGCTGAATTCTACAAAACAAATTAAACCCACAACAGTGATTTTTGCAGAGCAGTTAACTTATTTTATAAAGCAGCATGTAGAAGTTCATTTACACAGTATGATACTTCACAGTTCACCTCTGTGAAGAACACTTTAAGAAAGCCACATTAAAGATAATTAGATTTAATTTAAATTTTCTGCTACTCCAGTCACTAGCCTCTAAGCTTTTGTTGAATCCACTCCATCAGCTGCAGCAGTTTTCATGCAAAATTGTCATACATCTTACACCAAACAGGTAATAGTATTTTATTTTTACTGCATTTTCCCAGGTGTCCAGTTGTTCATAGTAAATAGGGCCTTGGTATCAGAACAGGTTTTCTTTTGTTTTTATTGCCCTTACATTGTTTGTTTTCCATTTACTCTATTATTCTGCAGCAACTTAATCCCAGTCTTGTATCTTCAGTGATACTAACCAGGATTCTGTTCTTGAGCCACATCCTCAGGTGGTGTAAATGATTTTCAGTGAAGCACCAGTGAAATCAGTGGCTCTCCACTAACTTACACTAACTAAGAAGCTGCTTGAGTCTTCAGTGCTTTGCCTTTCAGAAGGTTAACACTTCTGATGCTCTGTAATTCAGCCAGCAAAGGTTGCTTTAGAAAAGAGTGCTGGTTTGAATAGTCCCATTGAGATAAACTTGTTCTCAAACCAAAAACCACAAACTTCCACCATATATAGGCCAAATGGGTTATTTCTGCTGACTGAATTGTGCCCTGACATCAGATGAGACTTCTATAAAGTCAAGGTGATAGGATCCTAAATAAGAAACCAAATCTGTGATGGTGAATGATTCTTGGAGCCCAGCATGTGGCGGGGAAGGGGAGAAATTCCACTTGTCCTGTTGCTAACACTGAATTGATTTATCAAACTATCGGTTATTAGTTTTAGCACTACAAGCGAAATGACTTGATGTCAAGTTGAATGACCTATGGCCCTTGTAACCAGGTTGGGACTCACCACTATGGTGCCTTCTGCTGTCACGTCTGGGAATTAGCTCAGTCAGTAGTTCTGGAGCACCCTCCTCTGGTGGTGTCCCTTCCTTCTCTCGCCCGCTGTTGTGCTGTCCTCTGGACCCGCATTGCTCCTCACTGGCGGCGTCCTCTTCAGGACACTGCCCTCCAGCAGTGTCCCCAACTCCACACTTGCCCTCTTCTTTGGGGTGGGGTTTACAGCAGTCTCTCTGCACCCCAGCTGCAGTGGCCAACCACACCCCAAGTTGAGCCCCTTCTGACAGGGGTCTGGTGCAGTCCATGGAGGCCACTTCCAGCAGCCAGATGCAATATAAGGGGGGGAGGAGAGGACCCAGGCCCGCCCTCTACTCTGGATCCCAGCCCAGGGACCCTTTGGCGTCAGCCATCCTGCTCTCCTTCTCTCCCTTAGTTCATCTCTCTTTCCCTGGGCTGTTTCCCCTTCAGCCCCTTAGCACCAGCAAGGCCCTTCCCTCAGGGCCGGCAGCCTGACAGGTAACCAGGCTGGAGTTCCCTTTTCTTCCCCTTCAAAGGTCCAGGAGAGACTCCCTGCTCCTCCCTGGACAACTTTTATATAGGGCCTAGCCTAGCCCTGATTGGCTGGCTACAGTCTCAGCCCTGATTGGCCCTCAGTAAGCCCTTTTTTGATTGGCTGCCAGCCTGCGCAGCCATTTTGGCCTGCCCTAGCCCACTCTGGCCCCAGTACAGCCCTAAAGTGCAACTTACTTTTTGTCATTTATGCTCTTTGTTGACATTTTGCACTTATTAATCTTGGAAAATGAACTAGACTAGTCGATTTCACTCTCTTGCTTTCAGAAACTAGCATAGTATTGTAGTTTCAACTCTGTGGCAGAAGTGTTTTAAATGGGGGAGGAGGATAACTGTTTTCAATGGGATAAAAATGAGGGGGGTTTTCATATTGGATTTTGTTATCCCTTCTGTCCCCAACCTCCAAGCCCCCAACCTAAAAGCATCTGAAAAATTTTAGGCTTAAACTTCTTGACATTGTCCCTTTAAATAAATCCTATTTACTATACTCCAAAATACTATTGGAGTTAGCTATATTGTAAATCCTTTCTCAGTTTTTTTCTTTATGTAACTTTAATTGTTTTTGCATCCAAAGCCCTTTTTATATTTTAATCGTTAGATTTAAGGGGGGAAAAAAACCTGAATCTACAAAATAAAGAACTAAAATCATTGTGTTAAAGTGCTGGCAGACTCTTGGAAAGACAATCTAACCTAATCTATTTCATGCTTAAAGTTTATTTTACCAGAACAAAAGTTGTTAGTTAAGTGTCCATGCAAATCCTTCAAATAAGTGAGGAAAAATGTAAAGATACAAGAAAAAAAAACCAACCTGTGTTTCTGAGAAGGGCTAGGGTTTCCTTTTTGCTTTTAATCAAGAAGGACTTGAATGATAAATGGGGTGCTTTTAGAAAGCTTACAATAGACTGGACACTTAAATGAAGGTTTAGTAATGGTGAGGGAGATTACCAGGAGATAATGGAGCAAGTCAAATTAGCAAACATGATGAAACAGCAGAAAATTTACATACTGTTTTGGTTGTTCCCCTTGGCAAAAATAAGACCACGGACATTATTATGTTTGTAGCATTATTATACAGTAAAAAAATGTGTTACTGGTTTCCGGCTGCTAATGACCTACAGAGCAGTAGCCAACCCAGCAATCACTCTAGTGAAATATGTTTGTTTAATGTAAGGCCATGAAAAACAAGGTCACTTGGAATTTTGAAATATCATCTGTGCTATATTACTACATAAAACCTGCCAGGCTCTCAGAAGAATCTAAATTTGTGATGGGAGCAAAAATGATATAGGTTGGCCTAAATGAAAACACAGTGGTGCCAATTCAGTTCCTCTGGAAGACAGGTGGTGCATATTATGCAGGGAAATCAAGCCAACTCATTCTGATCAGGCAGGAGTGGGCCTAAGCCAAGCTTCTGACAGGCAGCTAGCCTTTCGGAATGGAAATCTGAATGAGAAACCTACAGCAGGCTTGGTTTAAAGCTACCGATTTAAATAAAGTGTGTATGCAAGTTGCATAATGTAACAATTTTTCATTTGTAAAAGATGTTTCATTTCAGCTGTGAAACATAATGGCCCCCTGGTGGCAATAACTGATAACAAAAAATATGGAGCATGCTTTACAGTAGTCTAAGGCCTGGTCTACACTACAAGTTAATGTCGACTTCAGTGCCATTAAATCGACATAACCCTGCACCCGTCCACACACAGTAGCCATTTAAGTCGATTTAAAGGGCCCTCAAAATCGATTTCTGTACTCCACCAAAACCAAGGGAGTAACGCTTACATCGACGTCTCTGGGTCGACTGTGGCTTAGTGTGGACGCATGCAGACTTTACTGGCCTCCGGGAGCTGTCCCACAGTGCTCCATTGTGACCGCTCTGGACAGCACTCACAATGCTCCTCTGTGACCGCTCTGGACAGCAGTCTCAACTCACTGCTCTGGCCAGGTAGACAGGAAATGCCCTGGGAACATTTGAATTTCATTTCCTGTTTGGCCAGCTCACCTGCACAGGACACTCACCATGCAGAGCTCCTCAGCACAAAGCACCATGCAGAGCTCATCAGCACAGGAGACCAACCAGCTCAAAAGAGCTAGGTAAGGGGGTTGGGAGGAAGAGAAAACGCTGGAGGCTGCTTGTGTTGGGGGCATGTGTGTGTTTGTGGGGGGGGGGAGAGAAACCTCCATGAGAGCAGCAGCTTGGGCTGGGGGCTGCTTGTGTTGCAGCAGCAGGGAGCCATGTGGTGTGGGGGTGCTTACTGTGGGAAAGGAGAGCATTGTTGTAAAGAATGTGGATCAAACCGAAAGAATGTGGCTTACCTGCATGGTGGTTTCTGTTGCCTGGCCCTGGGAGAGAGTGCCTGATGTGATGTCTGTACAGGAAAGCTACAGGATCTCAATTTAAGGTGCAAAATGCGACCTTGTACAGAAAGCATATGCAGTCTGTGAATACTTTGTGAATACTTTGTTTCATCGTGAAAGACTGTTCCCATTGTTCTGGAGAATGTATCTATCTATCTTATAACCTTTTTCTTTCTTTCCTCCTACAGCCAGCGTGACCTCCACCCCCCGCTAACATCCCCTTCGGAGAGGCTAGCGCAGATGAGAAGGAGAAGGAAGTGCACAAGAGAAGATTTGTTTGCTGAGCTCATGAATTTCTCCCGCAGTGAGGCAGCTCGAAACAAAGCATGGAGAGAAAAATTTTTAGAGTCCCAGAGCATATCCAGGGCAGCAGTAGCAGCATGGGAGGAGAGATGGCAGGAGCAGGAGGAGAGATGGCAGAAGCGAGAAGAAAGGAGGATGGAAGCAATGCTGCGGATAATGGAGGATCAGAGTGACATGCTCCGGTGTCTGGTGGAGCTTCATCAGGACCAAAGATTGCCCCTGCAGCCCCTGTGTAACCACCTCCCCTACTCCCCAAGTTCCATTGCCTCCCCACCCAGACGCGGGGTGAGAACATGTGGTGGGGGGAGGCTCTGGGAACCGACCCACTCTACCCCACAATACAACACAAGCAGCGTGCGGCTCAGTTTATCAGAAAAGTTTTAAAAATGTGCTGTGTCTTTGTCCCCCCCTTCCCCCATCCACCACACCGACTGGTTTTCCTCCTCACCCACCCCTTCTGGGTTATCTTGCCAGTCTTCCCCTTTGTTTGTGAAGAATCATTAAAGAATGCATGCTTTTTAAAAAAAGAGACTTTATTTACTCCGCAAATGGGGGGGAAGGGAATAAGGATGGCAGGAGGCTTATCGCAGAGCAGAGCAAGGGAGCGGGTTTTCAACAGCTCTATAGGGCTGGAGGGTGGGAGGCTTACTGCAGAGCAAGGGAGCGGGTTTTCAACAGCATTTTGGCCAGTCACAAAACTGTTTTTCAAGGCTTCTCTGAGGCGCAGCGCTTCCTGGTGCGCTCTTGTACTTGCCCTGGTGTCTGGCTGCTCGTAAGTAGTGGACAGGACATTTGCCTCTGCCTCCCACCCCGCCATAAACGTCTCCCCCTTGCTCTCACAGAGATTGTGGAGCACTCAGCAAACAGCAATAACAATGGGCACATTTCTTTCGCTGAGGTCTGAGCAAGTAAATAGGATTCTCCACCTGGCCTTCAGACGGCCAAATGCGCACTCCACAACCATTCTGCACTTGCTCAGCCTATAGTTGAACAGCTCCTGACTCTTGTCCAGGGATCCTGTGTATGGCTTCATAAGCCAGGGCATTAAGGGGTACGCTGGGTCCCCAAGGATAATGATCGGCATTTCAACACCCCCCCACAGTAATTTTCTGGTCTGGGAAGAAAGTCCCTTGCGTCAGCTGTCTATACAGCTTAGAGTTCCTGATCACACGAGCGTCATGAACCTTTCCTGGTCATGCCACGCACATGTCGGTGAAACGTCCCTTGTGGTCAACCAGTGCTTGCATGACCATTGAACAATACCCCTTGTGGTTTCTGTACTCTGCGCCCTTGTTGTCTGGTGCCAAGATAGGGATATGAGTGCCGTCTATAGCCCCCCCACAGTTAGGGAATCCCAGTGCGGCAAAGCCATCTACTATAGCCTGCACGTTTCCCAGACACACAACCCTGGATAGCAGCAGATCAATGATTGCCCTGGATACTTGCATCACAGCAGCCCCCACTGTAGATTTACTCACTCCAAATTGATACGCGACTGACCGGTAGCTGTCTGGCATTGCAAGCTTCCACAGGGCTATCTCCACTCGCTTCTGAACTGTGAGGGCTGCTCTCATTTTGGTATTCTCACGCTGGAGAGCAGGGGAAAGCAAGTCACAAAGTTCCATGAACGTGCCCTTTCTCATGCGAAAGTTTCTGAGCCACTGCGAGTCATCCCAGACCCGCAGCACTATGCGATCCCACCAGTCAGTGCTTGTTTCCCTGGCCCAGATTCGGTGTTCCGGAGCATGAGCCTGCCCCATTGCCACCAAAATTGCCAGGTTGTCGGGCCCCTTACTTTCAAAAACGTCAGTGTCCATGTCCATGTCCTCATCACTGTCGTCACTCTCCTGATAGCGCAGTTGTCTCCTGATCGCCTTCTTGTGCATACGATGCAGCATAAAGTCCACAACAATGCGCGAGGTATTCACAATGGCCATTACTGCAGCGGTTACCTGAGCAGGCTCCATGCTTTCACTGCTATGGCGTCAGCTCAGGCAGCAAAAGTGCGTGACATGACTGTTTGCAGTTGCTTTCACAGCGGGAGGGGCACTGCGGGGTGGATGGGTTTGGGAACGGAGAAAGCTCAAAATGGCGTCTGCTGGGACTCTGGGAACTGTGGGATAGATACCCACAGTGCACCACTCGCTATGTCGACGCTTCCTACTGTAATGTGGACGAACAATGCCGACTTACTGTGTTTAGTGTGGACACACAAAATCAATTTTGTACAGTCTGCTTTACAAAATCGACTTTAACAAAATCGACATAAGTTTGTAGTGTAGACATACCCTAGGATTGCTCCACTGTCAATACGTTTGAGTCGAGTGTTTTCATGAAATATTTAAACCCGTTTTTAACGTCCAGTATGTTAACAGATATATTTGATCTTCCGTTTCAAAAGAACTTACTATAAAGGACTTTCACTATGTCGGATTATGCAGAAACCAAGATGGACGCTCTACGTTCAGCTCTGAGCAATAAAGTGGCACTTTCAAAAGCTTCTCCTCTTCACTTCAAAGCCCCAGAAGATCCATGACCTATTACATATTCCAAACTTGGGCTCAGCAGGAAGGATCCCTGTGAGAGTGGCTTTTAATTGTTTTTGTATTTTTTTTATAATACATAAGCACTGATGTGTACAAGATAGCCTTTGAATATTAGGCTTTCACATATTTGATAAGCACTCAGCTGCTTTTGTAATTTATTGAACATGCCATGACTTTTCAATGAGTCCACTTTACTGCTTGTATTGGTCCAGTGCAGTGGAAAAATGATATTTGTAATTCTTAATTATTATTAGGGGTTGTGGCAATGGATCTGAGTGTGGTTGATTAAGTGGCAGGATTGAAAAAAATCCAGTTTGTAGGAAATTAAATTGAGATTAACAGTGAATTAAACAACAAAATGTACTAACTATGGGCTTAATCCAAAGCACCTATGAAATCAAACTATGGGACTAAATGACACAGGATATTTGCAGCAAAACAGTATGTACTCTAAATATTAGGTTTCAGAGTAGCAGCCGTGTTAGTCTTTATCTGTAAAAAGAACAGGAGTACTTGTGGTACCTTAGAGGCTAACACATTTATTTCAGCATAAACTTTCATAGGCTATAGCCCACTGCATCGGATGCATAGAATGGAACACACAATAGGTAAGATATATACACACACACAGAAAATATGTGGCAACTTCCACCTTTACATATTTTTTTTGTGTGTATATATATCTCTTACCTACTCAGTGTTCCATTCTATGCATCTGATGAAGTGGGCTATAGCCTACGAAAGCTTATGCTGAAATAAATTTGTTAATCTCTAAGATGCCACAAGTACTCCTGTTCTTTTTTCTAAATATTAGAGCTTTTTACATTTCATTATAAATAAGAACATTCATAGCTTTTTCATCCAAAAAAAAAAAAAAAGAGAAAAATATTGAGTTGAAATTAAGCTACTGGAGGGCATGGAGAACTAATTTTCAAGTGAACATTGAGCTTCTTTTTGAACAAAGGCAGATTTTGCAGTGAAAAGATCCTAACATCTCCAAAGGGGGTTGATATGAAAAATAACTATTTTGGTGAATTTTTACAGAGTAGCACAGTTCAGGAGTGCCTACCAAAATTGTGAAAACCAAGTATATACAAGGCTACAAAATTAGCCTACAGTGCAATGGCAAAAAAATAAAAGAAAAGAAAAAATTCACAAATATTTTTAATCTCTTATTCACACTTCTGCTCAGGAATCTGGCAAAAGGGATTCGTATTGGTCTGAATTCTCAGTTATACTAAGGCCCCTTTATGTTGTTGCGGTGGTGTAATGAGCACCTAACTTTAGAAACAGTGAAAAGGATTTTTAAGGAGCCTTAGAACAAGTGAGAATCAGGCCTATTATACTCAGCTTTGCTTGGTTGTGAACAAAAGTTATCTGCCAGCATATGTGAAATGAGTTTGTGCAGTTCAGGAATCCACATCATGAAGATTCACCAACACACTTTGCACCTCCTGCTGGCAGACTCAGCAGAGAATTCAGAGCTATAGATTAAGGGCTTGTCTCCAATATGGGAGATCAATACTGCTGAAATTGATGTAGCAAGGGTCGATTTAGCGGGTTTCATGAAGACCTGCTAAATGGATGGCAGAACCCTCTCCGGTCAACCCCGGTATGTCAGCTCTCCAAGAAGAGTAAGGGAAATCGAGCGGAGAGCGTCTCCAATCAATGCAGTGCAGCAAAGACACTAGCTAAACTCTCACTAAAGGCTTCTCTTCGCTACCAGGGTAAGTCAACCTAAGGTACACTCCTCCAGCTACGTGAATAACGTAGCTGGAGTCAACGTAGCTAGGTCAGTTTACTCCGGTGCTTCATGTGCTGTGTCAATGGGAGACACTCTCCGGTCAACTTACCTTACTCTTCTGGGGGAGCTGGAGTACCAGAGTCGATTTAGTGGATCTTCACTAGATCTCCCTGGTAATGAAGACAAGCAAAGAGCTAAGGCACGCTGGCAGGCTTGGTGTGGGGAAACTTGCACTTCTACTGCCTTTGCTGTACTTATTCTATGGATGAATAAAGGGTTGCAGTCTCGGGGGCTGTCAGTTGGGCATCTTTCACCAGGGACTCCATCTTCATCTTGGAGGTTGAAAAGACTGGTGTAGTTCACCAGGACTAAATCAATCCCTTCCAACAAATCTGTCTCTATCGCATATTATAGGTGGGGCTGGGAACACCCCTTATTACTAAGATTACCCAACACTTTTTATTATAAGACCGTGTTTTCAGTTGATTATTACGTTGCCATTCTTTAACTGTTTCAAATTTTCCATGCTGGGTGTCTGCCCCAAGCTGAATGCTTTTGGAGAATTTCAGCCAGAACAGTCCAGCCATTTATGAGAACAAGGTTAGAGAACAATGTATTGTTTTTCAATGATAAAAAAAAATTCAGATGACCCTTTATTTTCAGATGCTTTAGTGCCCCCATGCTTTGGACCAGGGACTTGAAATTTCTCAGGGGAAGAGAATGACTTT
This sequence comes from Dermatemys mawii, assembly GCA_007922305.1. Classification (NCBI taxonomy): domain Eukaryota; kingdom Metazoa; phylum Chordata; order Testudines; family Dermatemydidae; genus Dermatemys; species Dermatemys mawii. Next base: position 1,604,427 of record ML677335.1, on the reverse strand, counting down.
GTTTTAGGGATATGCCTTTTGCTGTTTCTGTGAAAAATTGGCCAAGTTATAAATCTTTGAAAAAAAATCTGTTTGCACATACTCAGGATAGACCTCTTAGAGGTCAGCAGTTAAAATCTCCAAAGATTCCATCCTCACTGAACATGCTCCATCCCCTCTCAGCTCCTTTCTATGATCAGAGTGCATGTGCACCACGCTCTCAGTGCTGGGTTGTTAAGTTCCAGACCCAGGCTACCATTGTGAAGCCAGACTTTCTCTGTAATGGTTGCTCCTGCTGCTCTGAGTTGGACACTAGAACTAAGAGCTGGAACCCTGTCTCTCCTGTGTTCTTAATGACTGTTTTTTCCCCAAAGTTTGCTTTTTTAAATACCTAGTGTGACGGAGTCAGATCAGAAGGATATAGGAGAGTGCTGGAGGGCAGGTATATTAGTCTCAGGATGTGCAGGTCCCTGTTCCCTGGATAGCCAAACAAAGGCTACTCCAGGCCAATCAAGACACCTGGGGCCAATTAAGAACCTTCTAGAAAGGAGTAGAAACAGCTAGCCTAATTGGGACACCTGAAGCCAATCAGAGACTGGCTGAAACCAGATAAAAACCTCCCAGTTAGGTGGGTGTGGGTGTCAGGAGCTGTGGAAGGAAGTTATGCTGTTGGTGAGACTGAGTGTTGGACAACATATCATACTGAAGGAAGGAGGCCCTGAGGTAAGGGTGAAGTGGAGTTTGAAGAGGCAGGGACTGCTGTGGGGAAGTAGCCCAGGGAATTGTATTGTGTTTTGTGCCTAAAAGGTCAGCCATCTTAGCTGATACTATTAGGGTCCCTGGGCTGGAGTCCGGAGTAGAGGGCGGGCCCGGGCTCCCCGCCTTTTCCATCTTCCATACTGGCCTGTGATGAAGGTAACTCACTAGGTGGTGACTCTTGCCAATTATACTGAGAAAGGGAGGTCACTCTGGGGCCTAGATGAGTTTCTGAGGCCCCTAAATCTGCCAGGAAGCGCAGGACCCACAAGTACAGACTTGGAGCTTTGTCACACTAGGTAATTGTGTGCATACACACACACACTTGAAAAGACTACTTGAAAGGACTATTATTAATGTTGCAAAGTCAGACACTCAAAAGTCAGGAAATTGCAGGATTAAGGTTGTCTATGCAATTTTTTGGGCCAGTTATGCTCTAAATTTCCAAACAAATACAACTGTGGGCTGAGTTACAGTATGAAAAACCTCAGCCCAAAAGAAATGTAAGAAAAGAGAAAATCAAATCAGGTGTTCAAAATGGAAATTTGAAGTAAATCTTAAGCACTGTGGGTGCTATAATACGTAATAGAACCAATAGAGTAATCTCATTATGACATCCTTGGATGAATGCATGCCAGTTAATGTGTGTGCCTCAGTTTTGCCACTTGTCAAATAGGAATAATAATTATCTGCTTCGCAAAAGTAGCACGTACTTAATTCTTTAATGTTTATGAAGTGCTAAATTTACTGCTAAATCTTGTTACTAATTCTTCTGTCACGGGGCTTGTCTTCATGAACACTCAGTTTGTGGCAAGCTGGAGTTTAAAGATATCCGAGAGTAACGTGATGCACATACAATATCTGTGTGGACCTGCTGCCATGTGACTAACACTTGGCTAGTGTGATTTAATTTACTCCCATTTCAAAGCAGGGTAGCTCAACGTGCATGAGGGAGCTTTTAGTGTGAGGCAGCTGGGTCCATACAGCCACTTAGTGTACAGCAGGCTAGTGTTGGGTAGATTTACAGCCCCGCTTGCAAAAAACTAAGTGTTTGTGTAGACAAGCTCTTACTAAGTCATAAACCAATTCCAAAATTCAAATATTCCTTCACATTGGTGAATGTAAGTAGATAGTAGAAATAGTCCATATGATCGATTTATGACTGAAATGGGGGTTATGATGGAAGCTGGAACTCAACCCTTACTGTAGCCTCATTTTCTGTTTGTGAATCATCCATAAATAGTGCAGGTAATTGCTATATGCCTAGATGGAAAAACAAATCCTATGCCCATGGGACTGCCTAAATGTGCATAAGTGCTTTCTGTATCAGGGCCGCTGAGAAGAGAATAGATGTCTGCTGAATCAACCAGTCTCACTTTTGGACTAAGAGGTTCAGTCACTCAGATATGATCTGATATTTTGGCCTGATGTCACTTGAAGTATTACATTTTGTAATCACTTGGCACATCACAAGAGGGGATACGAGTGCTCTTTGTGCTCCTCGGTCTCAGGGATGTCCTGCTGCCCCAGCCGTTCCAGTTATGGCAATCAGAGATCTCTGAGGTACAGGGACTCCCATCCTAGCAAATGATAATCTAGTCTCAATTATTCACAGCTCTATCACTTCTTGTGTGGACTATAGCAATGGGATATAGCAAGGCATGCAGTCAACTCCATCTAGCACAGCACACTGCAACGTATCTCCTCAGCAATACAGGCTACCATGAGGACATCAGATCATTCTCCGCTCTCTATACTGTCTTCCCATAGAATTGGAATCAAACTCAAGGTCTCAATCCTTATTTGGAAGATGTTCAGTTGCCTGAGCTCAGGGTATCTAAAAGACTGCCTGAAGCTCCAGGCTGTGGTCAACAACTGTCCTCCTCTGACACAATGGAGCTCTCCCTACAATAAAGGTGAAGTTTGTCGGTGTAGGAGAGAGAACTTTTTAAGGGAATGCTCTGAGACTGGAATGAACTTCCCCAGGAGCAAAGGACTGACTCAAACTTCATCACCTTCTGCTCAAAGTCCAAGGCACATTTCTTTGACCTTACCTTCTCTGTATGAATACACAGCAACACGTACAATGAAATAAATTCACCCCTACCCCCAAATCCTACCAAAATAAGATGCCCCACTGCCCATGCTTCTCCACCTGGGGAGACTATGGGAGAACAAACACCACATGACAGGTTGTGGTCATGTTGCTAACAGTATTGCTGGAAGGCATTCTGAGAGTATGGTAATGAGTGCAATATAAAAGCATATTAAGAAAAAAGACTATATCAATATTAGATTTTAAGAACAAGACAACATTTTCATTGTATAGAGCTAAACAAGCAATAATATCTCTATAGCTATCTATCTATCCATACAGACACACATAGTCTGTCATATCAATTTGTCAACAATGACAAATATTTATTTTTAAAAACAGATGCACTGTTCACCGTAAATGATGTGGTTTCTAGACAGTTGTTGAACTAACCTTTATAAATTTGTGAAGGGGCTTTATTCTTGGGAGTATTCTTTATTCTTGGGAGTAGCTCTTGGAGTAGGAGAGGTCCTGAGTTTTTTCTGTTATCTTTGTTTTGCTAAGTTTAGTTCACTGAATATTAATCTTTCTATGAGATAATAAAGCTGACATTATCTTCAAGGAAGAGTAAATTAACAAAAACATACATGAAAAGGAATACCTAATGGAAAGTACTCCCCCGAGTGGATACATGTATAAATTGTAAGAAAATAATCTCTAACTGCAGCCCAGGGGACTTGAATTATTTACACTCTTTTAATCCTCTTAACTTCAAATCAAGATAATTCATAGTGCTTTAAAGTCAAGCTTTCAATTGTGTATTCACAAATAATTTCCTTGTCATTCACTGCATTGAACAAACTTGTAATCCGCTCATGTTTTCAACATGGAATCATTTGTCTGTTTATCCTACAACCTAACAACTCTCATCTTCATCCCTACTTAACCTGAAAACAGCACTTTTAGAAGAGTATCTGCACAAATTTATGCATGAATAAAACTGTCAACAGTAAATAGGAAACTGAATACATTGCTTCTGTTTTAACCATACCTGGTATGAAATAGCTTTCAGGTAGTAACATGTCAGAAAACAGCTAAGGAATTCAAAGTTGGATTTGACAGTCTACCTTAAGAAAAGAAGCATTTCAGGGATAGTTATAAATTTGTATTGCTTAGTACCTGACAGTCTGGAATAGCACCAGAACTGTTCTTGTTCATTGGCTAAATATGTTTCGAGGGGGAAAGATTCCTCTTTGTGTTTGGGGACTTGCATGTATAATTCCTCACACATCCAAGATGAGAATATGCCCTTTTGGCAGTTTTACTGATTATTATTTATCAGAGACTAGAGTCTTTGATTAAATATGTATTTTAACACTTTTAACTAAATTAATCTTAGAATGATTCTGGAGGTTAAATACATGATTTTGCAAGTACATTTGGATTAACTGTTGAGTTATGCAAACATAAGTACATAAGACAAAGTAGGTGTACTAGGATTATAAAAAAATCTCCTTAGGTGACATAATTACATCTCACATATATAGCAGCTAGTTTTCAGACTGTTTGCTTTCCATTCCAAAAAGACCATACAATGCACTTGCTTATCAAACAATGTATTCCTCAGCTGTGAAAAAAAGCCTCTTGACTAAAGAGTTTGTAAAACATTCACATAACTCGGAAATGGCTAAACATAAACTGTTTTTTAAGTTTGAAAAAAAATCATTGGTACTGGTCTCAGACCTGATTGCTGTGTTTTGGGCTAAAGTGAAATGCTGTATTCCATATATAAGACAGTTAGCTCACATTTTGCCCACAGCTGAGTGAGTCTCAACTTCCCAATAATTTCAATGGGTGTTGAGGACACCTAACACCTTGCAGGATTATCCTCTGAACAGTTCTGAAGAAATGAACCAACAGCCAGAGCATCCTGGCTGACTTATGCTGCCATAAGGGGACATATAGTAAAATATAGTTTCTTAGATAATTGGGTCTTAATCTATTCAGGGGTTCACATATAATCACCAATACACTGAATTGTCCCTGGAAAATTAACAGAAAGGAAATATATATATTTGAGCATCAGTGCTCAGTTTATGGCAGCATATCCCATGAATGAGGCAGGCAGAAACTTTGAAGGGTTTTCAAACTCAGTTTTAAGTAGAATGCATTGGAGAAGTGTAGCATATAGATAACAGGAATAAATAACCTTTGTGAAGCCTCCAGTAGAGAGGAATGTTAATACCACCTTGACAGCAGAAGACAATCAAAGGCATTATAGACCCTTATCACTACCTGAGAATCTAAGAACAATGGTGGATCACTAGACTTGCACATCATTTTGCAAAAGGAAGGCATACACCCTCGATAGTTGGAACATGCCCTCTTTTAACTTCTTTATTAAATGCCTCCCTCTTCTTCCCACTTAGTGGTATTAAATTTTGACCTGTTTACTTTAATTTAGGTATCTTCCCTATTCAGTCATGGGGGAAGTAGACTGTAAAATCTGAGTCTGAGGGAAAGGAAACTTAGATCCAAGTATCTGCATGTTGATAACAGTGAAGCACACAATGTCTAACGATCTCTCATAGTAGCTTTGTATAAATGTTGAACAGGAGTGGTAATAAAAATGGAACCCTGTGAAACCTCCAGCTTGAGAGCCCTTGGGGAAGATTGCTTAGCATTATCTCTGGGGTCACTCAGAGATGAAGGAATAAATCCACTGAAGGGTCGATCCATCCACCAAACAGGGGAGTGGTCAATATTTCACGAGCATGGCTTCAAAAGCTGCTGCTACATGTAATAAAAATCAACATAGGCGCCTTAATCTGTCCTATCAGTAGGAGATCAATCACTGATATAAAAACAGAGTCTGTTTTATACTCAGATATGAAAAAAGAAATCCAATAGGAATAAAGGAAATATGCAGAATTCAGACCCAGCTGGAGCTACCCCCTTAACACCTTCATTGTTACCTTCCCTAAAAAAGGAGGTTTAAGATAGAATGGTAATTAGCAAATTTATTAAAGTCAAACGATAATTTCCCAAGCAAGAGCCTAGCAATGACCTGGTTAATGGCAGCTGGCATTTACCTTCCACAAACATGGTGGTAATCTTCATCACTAAAGCTCCCAAAGACTCTCCAGTGCCTTAACTAAGGATCAAAGTCACAGCTCCATCCCAGAGATACTTGGGTGCAGCTCCATAAACACATACTGAAACTAGGTGAAAATCAACCAAAAAGAAGATCACGTTTCTCACTTTCTGCTCTGAAATTGTTCCTTTCTTGGGTAAGCAGCCATAATGATCTTGAGCTGAATGCTCTTGTCAACAAAATATTGACAATTTCTTACCGCAAGAAACACAAATCAAACACCAAGCTAAGGCAGGCTGGCGGTCAGACTGCCCACAAGTTAGAAAAGTTCTGCTGTTCTGTATTTTATAGATGACAAGATTAAGGAGAAAGCTCTTTACTTTGATCAAAACTGCTACAAAAAACAAATTCAGAATGGAACCAGTTTATCTTGCTTGTAGCAACTTTTTCTCCACAACTGCTCTAGCATTCTCCACCTGTGAACCAGTGTGACCTAAGGAGACAATGTGAGAGGGAACAGGCATGTAGGTGCCATAGTGTCAATGTCCCTATGCAACTGATATTTATAATGCTCCACTAGAAGGACTGAGCTAACTGAGCTGAGCAGTAGCATCCCTAGAACAATCTGTAACCTCATTATATCCATCAGTTGCCACAGGAACAGGCCCACCATCCTTCCAGATGCAAAGATCAGCAGTGATTCTATCCCAGGGCAGGTAATGATCAGATCATCATGAATACCCTTTTTTTAACATCCTGTATTTTCAATCCTGTCCCAAAAATTAGATGCAGAATGTGAATATAGTCATGAGATGAATCAGAAACATTTTAAGGTAGTCCTGCAGATGCCATGAGATCTTGAGCAAATACACAAAAGATATTGACGGCATGGCCGCTGAAGGTCTCCAGAACAAGATGTCTTGACAGCTTTACTGCTAGACCATGTAAGAATACAATTCAGATAGGAATTATGGTGAATAGAAGACTGGTCTATAAACTACCAGAACTCGCTCAAATTAATTTAATCTTGGCACTTCCATATTGTACAAGTTGGCCTCAAGCCTATCTTTGATATAAGATGCAAAAATACAGCCATATCCTCTTCCAGGCCCTCCAGAGGCTCATGCTGAACTGAGTGGCTACCTTGAATTGCCTCAACCAGCTGAATCTTCCAGCAAGGTCTCTTATATGAAAGTATGATCAGCTGCTTCATCCATGCCTAAATATACTGGATGGTAACAGTTTAACTAGCATTCAGTCATGTGCTACATAGCATGAGCCATGGGTTAGAGGCTCTGCTTGTCATTGCCCTGTAGGAAGCAGAAAGAACACAGTAAGAAAAGAAATTGATTGGTGAATGGAACCAATTTGTTGCCCAGAGTAGAGGAAAAGAAGAAATATGGAACTTTTTGGTGCAATATTTTACAGCCACTTTTGAATTCTCACCACATTAAGTACAGTATGAAGATGCAAGTGCAGGGAATATTATGACATAACTTAGGAAGGAAACATATAGTCAAAGGCAGGGTAATGCATAAAGAGGCCAAAGCTAGAAAAAAGTTCTGCAAAGACAACAATACCAGGCATGTACAAAAAGGGAAAGTGATCTAGAGAAAAGAAAAAAAATCCCAGGAATAGATGTTGGGCTTGAAAAGACAATTTATAAATAAACAGAATAAAGAAAAAAATATACTGAGGACAGATATGTTCCTAGTGCTCACGTTGGCTCATATTTTTTAAATACTTGGCATTAGATCTGAGAGTGTTTAGCTAGATCAGCAGGAGAAATGACTTGCTCTGCAGGTTAACAACACAAACACTTCCTACTAGCAGTTAAGATGTGCAAACATCATTTACATATCTTTGTGATTACTAGAAAATAGACACACTAATTTAGTCTAAAAATTGTTTGCTGATTTAGATTTCAGCGTAACATTCATTATAAAGGGCTTTCTTCATATTAAATATTACACACCAACTGCTGCACAAAGAAAGCTGTGATACAGAGACACAGCTCAAGTTAACAACAAACAAAGTAAATGATCAGTCTTTCATTTTGTCGTGGTCAAGACCTAGCAACAGATCACCCAAATGGGATGATGGTGGAGGGGCCATTATCTATCAGTAATTGGAGCTCTACAAGAGATATGCCAAAGCCATGTTTAGTCTCTGAATCAGGCCATGACTCTGTGGGAAACAGAGAAATTCCAGAAAGCTGCAAACTACAGCTTCTTGAATTTTAGTCTGAACAAAGCCTGATGGAGTTGTTTTTATTTCTGCCAAACTGATTATACCTAGATCAGATACATAACAAAAAACATAACGTGACCAAATGGTTTTAATCACTAAATGCATCCAGGCCCCTCACAACAGGCCTGCTACAATGGCCATTGTAGTCTAATGGTTTCAATAAGCATGGATCACATCCAGTGTCACTTAGGCCAAAAAATGAATTGGCGTGAATCCTGAAGCACTTTTACACCGTGCTAGAGATTATGTCACCAAGTTAGGATTTATGTCAGTGACATGACAGAGAAGAGCTCTTTGCACTGCTGCTGTTTGTGCTATATTAGTTTTGTACATAAACAGCGGGCTTGTGCTTTTCATGTTGTCAGCATGGACAAGCATTTAAGCAACTAAAAACCAGTCCTACTGAGAACTGAAGATCATTATAGCAGGTAGGCATATATGGTATGTAATATTATTTGTTAGAAAAATATTATGGAAGCTATTCTCCTCCATCCACACACACTAAGACAATTCCCTCAAATAATACAATACAAATAAAGACAAAATAGGATTCTAATAGAGTTGCTAGAAAAATGCCAAATGTTTTTCCATGGGAAATTTTCCATGGGTTCCTTTTTTGGCTCTGTCAAGCCTTCTCACAATTTTTTGGTTGCTTTTTCAGTGAAAAATCAAACCCATAACATCATCAGCTTTTAATAAAAACATTATTTTCCAATTTTCCATTGAAAAACAGAAAATGTATTTGAAAGTTTGTTTTCAATTAAAAGATTTTTTTGGGGCCCAAATTACTTTTTGACAATTTTTTTTCCACTGCTTCTAGTTTTAGCTCAATCTTCAAAGAAAAGTTCCAGGGCACTCTACAATTCAAGTCCAAATGTAGATGATTTTATGTACAACTTTTCTTTCTCATTTGGCTGATGTTGACAAGGATCTGAACTGCAATTGTGCATAAGCTGGTAGCAAAAGGCGCTACCTCACAGTTCACCGCTGGAAACCAGCTTGTCAAGTACACCCTGAGAGATTCTAACAGAGATAAGTGAGTGGCAAGTTCAGCCATGTCAACAAAGTGAATTTGGAGTCAGACACAACAACTAACAGCAGCATGCCCTCATTCATTCACAGAAGCCCTCACCCTGTCTCTAGTTGGTGGTACAATTTGAATGACAGAGACTGAAATTTTAAAAGGACACGATCAACAAAAAATGACAATTATGTCTGAAATGTTTTACCTACTATCATGACCATGGCCATGTCTTCATATACAGCGCTGCAACGCCTCTGTTGAAGACGTTCTATGGTGACGGGAGAGAGCTCTCTTGCTAGCATAAGAAAACCACCATTGCGAGCAGCAGAAGCTATGCCAATGGGAGCAGCTCTCTTGCTGACGTAGCGCTATGCACACTAGCGCTTATGTTGGTGTAACTTCTGTCGCTCAGGGGGTGGAATATTCACACCCTGAGTGACATAAGTTTTTCTGACGTAGGCGGTAGTGTAGACATAACCTTAGATGATAAGCTCTTTGGGACTGGGACTGCTTTTCTGTTCTGTGAAAAGAACAAGGAGTACTTGTGGCACCTTAGAGACTAACAAATGTATTTGGGCATAAGCTTTCGTGGGCTAAAACCCAGTTCATCAGATGAACAGAGTGGAACATACATTAGAAAAATATATACACAAGTACAGAGAACATGAAAAGATAGGGGTTGCCTTACCAACTCTAAGAGACGAATCAATTGGCTTCTGAACCATGACTGCTGCTCTGAAGCACTAAAATAATATAAATAAATAATAATAATCGCAAGTAACTCCAAAGAATTGGTCAGCACTCTGTACATAGTGTCACTATATCACTATAATCAGTTCCCCCAATTATTTGTGTGGGGTTTTTTTATATAGTAATATGGGAGTGGGAAAGAAAACATTTAAAACTGGGAATATTTTGAAGAAATTTTAAAATGTCAAACATCCAAATTGGTCCAATAAAAGTTATTACTTCACCCACCTTTTCTCTAATACCCTAGCACTGATATGGCTAGAACAACACTACATACAAAAAATGGTAGGGGCTGTCTAGGGCTGGTATACTGCCTGAAATTACTTTAAACTCAGTTTTTAAAACAGACTAGATTTCAATTTGATGTTCTTTTAATGTCTCATTTCAACACTTGCATAGAAATCATATGCCAGCAGAGGGCGACCTTTCCAAATTGCCTGACGAAAGTGAGTGTCTTTTTGCTTTTAAATAAATGGGTTTCTGCAGATCTTGAACTGATAAATGCTGCTGGATCCCAGTGGGTGGAATTGAAAGAGAACTCCTGAAATTTGCTCTTTCACGTTAAAAACATGTTTTCTTAGTTACAAGAGAAATATCCCTACCCCCCATAACTAGAGAAAACTTCTGAAGACTAAAATTCCCTCAGTTTTAACTCTGCTGCAGCTTGGAAAGGCTCAGAGCAGCAGGAGGGGCACTGAGACTGTTTGTAGTCTCTTTAAGACAGTCTGCAAGCGTGAGTGCCGACTTCTGCTCCCACCAGTGCATGCTCAACCCTCCTCTGCCTCTGGGCCTGCCCCGACCCCACCCCTGCCCCACGCCCTCCCACCCCCTGCCCCACCCCCATTCCAACCCCTTCCCCAAAGTCCCTGCCCCAACTCCTCTCCCTTCCCTACCCCTATTCTGATTCCTCCCCCAAATCCCCGCCCCTGCCCCACTTCTTCCCCGCCTCCACCCCTGAGCCCACCAAGTTCCAGCTCCTTCCCACCTGTCTGGCGGCACCAAGGCAGGAAGTGCCGGGAGGTAGGCGGAGGAGCAGGCATGCGGTGTGCTCAAGGGAGGAGGTGGAGAAGTAAGTGAGGTGCGGGGGGCGGGGGGAGAGCTTGGCTGCCAGTGGGTGCAGAGCACCATTAATTTTTCCCCCTGGGTGCTCCAGCCCTGGAGTACCTGCAAGCAGGGTTGCCAACTTTCTGATTGCACAAAACCAAATATCCTTGCTCTGCCCCGCCCTTTCCCTGAGGCCCCCCCCTGCCGAGCCCCTTCTCCAAGGCCCCACCCCCACTCACTCCACCCTCTCCTTTCATTTCTTGCCCTTCCCCACTCTCACTCACTTTCATCATGCTGGGGTAGGGGATTGGGATGCGGGAGGGGGTGAGGGCTCCGGCTAGGAGTGCGGGCTCTGGGTGGGCCCACGGATGATGGATTTGGGGTGCAGGAAGGGGCTCAGGGGTGGGACAGAGGGTTGGGGTGTGGGCTCCGGGACAGAGTTAGGGTGTGGAAGGGGGTCCCGACTTGGGGCAGAGGGTTAGGGTGCCGGAGAGGACTCAGGTTGTGTGCTCCGGCTGGGCGGCACTTATCTCAGGCAGCTCGTGGTCAGCGGCGCAGCAGGGCTAAAGCAGGCTCCCTGTCTGCCCTGGCCCTGTGCGGCTCCCTGTCAGCTGCCAGGGGGCTCTGCATGCTGCCTGCAGGCACTGCCCTTGCAGCTCCCCTTGGCCATGGTTCTGGGCCAATAGGAGCTGCAGAGCTGGCACTTGGGGCGGGGGCAGTGCACAGAGCCCCCATGTCTGCCCTAGGAGCCGGACATGCTTGATGCCTGGCAACCCTATCTGCAAGGGATAGGAGATAATAAGCTGAGATTACTGCTCATTAGGCAGAAAAATGCTTTTTGACTGTAGTGTTACCTCTTCCTTCCCTCCATTTGCCTCATTACTGCCAAACCCAACTGTTCACAAACCACGAGTGGCTAAAAATCATGATTTTATTTTTTTAAAAACTACCATTTTGGGTTCTTTTTATTTGCTTTTAGGGTTTTGACGGGGTTTTTTGGGGGGGGAGGGGGAAATAAACTCAGATCACTTTTCCAAACTTTTTTCCACAATCACGAGGGCTTTTAAAAATGAAAACCGCTCGTCCCACAGTCACATGTACAGGAGCTGGGACGTTATGAAAATCACCACACATTGTGCGCCGTGTGATGACATTGAGAGCGGGCTGCACCGCGTCTGTTTCATCCACCATTGTGTCTTGTCGTGATGCTAGGCGTGTATGTTCTCTGAAGCGGAGTACAATGGGGACCGGCTCCTTGACAGGGCCCACTAGGCCCTACTGCGACACAAGTTGGATTACCCTCAGTTCATATTGGGAAGGTTTTCTTTGCCGCTACGAGGGCGAGAAACCTTTTTTAAACGACAGAGATTTAGCAGCCCTGGCCCAGCACTTCCTCCTCCAGCAGATTTTTTATGCCCTGTCTCAGGGACAATCACAAAACAAAGCCTGCCCCTACCAGAGAGCCCTCCAGCCCATGGCCAATGGGGGGAGTCTCCCCTGGAGTAACAATCTCCCCATTTGGAAAAAAGGGGGCTCCCTCCCCCCCAATAGAAAGAATTTATTTCCCGCCCATGTGGGGATCTCTTCTCCTGCACAGGATCTGTCCCCCAATTCACAGTGGGGGAATCGCCCACTACCCCGCAAGGTGAGGCTGAGCAAGTGGCCCTACTCATGCCTTGGCCCTTTGCCTATAGTGTCATGGCGCCAGGAACAATGATCGGAGGCCACGTCACGTGATACATCACACGGCCTCCATGGCCCCGCTAGACTACGATCCCCATAATGCTCCGCGGCGGCACGGGGGTGGAGGGTCCGCTTGAGCCGTTGCCGTCGCAAAGCGTCGCGGCTTCCGAGCGGCGCTTTACGGCTGAAGCTTGAGCTTGCTTTTCCGCGGCTTTGCCGTGCCCTCCTGAGCCGGAGGTTCTGAGCCCTGGGATGTAACGTGCAGGATGGGAGGTCGGTGGTGAGCTCCCCCCAACCCCACCCGGACCGAGCGGGGCCCCCCTCCCCCGGGCAGGATGGAGGAGGAGAGCATGGAGGAGGAGGGGGGCAGCAGCTATGAGGCCATGATGGACGATCAGAACCATAACAACTGGGAGGCCGCTGTGGACGGCTACAGGCAGCAGCACCCTGCGGGCCATGCCCAGGCCCCTCTCGGGGACAGGGCCCTGCAGCTGCCCGCGAATAGGAAAGGCCACCGGGGGCAGCAGCACGAGGAGGACGAGGAGGAGGAGGAAGAAGCCCAGATGGTGCCAGAAGCCAATGGCCTGATGAAGGGCTGTGACTCTGCAGCGGCTGCTGGCAAGGGAGGAGCCGTCGCTGCTGCCACCATCAACACCTCCACCTCCAAGTTCTGTGAGTGACAGAGCCTGGCCTGTCCCGCCCCAGAGAGGCCTGCTCCCCACCCCGAGACTGCCCCTGGGTCCCACCAGCTTCCCACACGTACACCCTGTGAGCAGGGGACCCTGGCCTGGAGTCTGTACCAGTATCACCACCACACACACACCTCCCGCCCCTCACATACTCACTCACACTCTGGGTCTGAGGTCTCTATTACACATACTCTGTCTGGGGTCTGGGAGTCTACTTCCCCACCCCCTTCTGTAAAATTAGGCTAAAGCTGGGACTTCACTGTGTGTCTGAGCTATCCTTCCTTCTGCTTCCTTGAGTCTGGGCTGAAACTGTCCTCTCTCCCACCATGTGCTTGCTTCTCTCATGCTACTGCTAAGCTCAAACTGTCACTGTCTTTTGCTCCTCCTACTTTTTGAAAACTCTCTTTCGCCCCACATGCTTGGATGGGCCTTGAGTCTGTTCTCAAACTGGGCTGCTTCCCCAACTGTCTCAGCTCTTGCCTGTAACTGACCTAAGAACAGAAATATTTGAACCGTTGACTGTGCTGGAAGTAGAAAGCATCCCTTCACACTCATGCTTCTCACTTGCCTCAGAGCTGGGACTTTCCGTGCTGCCTGGCTTCTCGCCTGGTGGGCTGCTGGGGCGCTAGGTAGTTTGGTATCAAGTATCAGATGAGTAGCCGTGTTAGTCTGTATCCACAAAAACAACAAGGAGTCTGGTGGCGCCTTAAAGACTAACAGATTTATTTGGGCATAAGCTTTTGTGGGTTAAAAAACCACTTCTTCAGATGCAGTTGCATCTGAAGAAGTGTGTTTTTACCCACAAAAGCTTATGCCCAAATAAATCTGTTGGTCTTTAAGGTAGTTTGGTAGTTTCAGAAATGTTTCAGAAAGATCACAATGAAATGTCTTTTCAGCTGCTTCTGAATGAAATTTAGAAATCCTGGTTTTGCAAGCAATCTTGAAATTTAATTTTTCATTCTATTTTGGAGCAATTTTTGTTACACAGAAAATTCTAAAATTTTGTTTTTAATGGGAATTCCAGTTTTCAGCCATGATCTTCATGTCATCAAGGGGCAGTTTTCCAAAGGTAGACAAGATTTAAAACACAATACTCCCAGACAGCAGAGTGGAACTGACTAAGGTCATGTTAATTGCACTCTTCTTTCTCCAGCCCTATACTGTCTCAATGCTCCTGCGAATGTGTTTTCCATCTCTTGATAAATTTGAAGTCCAGTAACATTTGAATAGATCCCTCCCTCTTGTTTCCTTCCTGCAAAATAGAAAATAATGACCGGTGGTGTAATATTAATTTACTTGCAGTGTGTTGATTTTGTTCCTGGGTTAGTTGCAGAGCAGTATACTTTTTTGTCTGACTACTCCTGCAGGCTTGCAGGGGGAATATGTTGAAGGCTGAATCCTTTTAAATACATGTAGAAGGTCAAATCTAGTTTAATATAAATGATATTCTGATAAGGTTGGTAGACCCGAAGATAGACGATTGTAAACCTAATATTTATGGAAGCTGTTCATTTTATAGTTTTTCCCCCTTAGGTCATTAGAGAGTCAAATTCTCAATATTTTAAATAAAACAACATAAATTATCTATTGTTTGTAATCAGATCATAGGATAATTGTAGAGAAAATGGTTGAAGCGCAGTTTTCATCAGTGCATAATGTGCCTGCAAACTGTTTTAAGTTAGGCTTTAGCCCTCCTTGCAAACATGGCTGTTATGGGTTTGTTGCCTAGCTTAATAAATCCTTTTTGGCAGTGCTGATAGCAGGGATAATTATCACATATGCTGACATATGTTTACCCAAATTATGTAAGAATTTAGTTATAAAGCATTCTGTGTGTTCATTTTTCGGTGTAAACAAATTCATTGATGAGGACAAAAAGTTTAAAATTTACTCTTCGTAAGCATTCTGAGTGGGAAGTAATGGTGTATAATGCAGCCACAGAATAAATTCATAATCCTGCTACATTATGCCAGGCCATAGCTGGGGAAAAATGCCATTGGACATTCTTTTAACTTCCTGTACTACTTTGTGTAAAAACAAAGAACAATAGGGAATGCTCATCATATGAAAAGCAGTAATTCCTACAGGTAAACTCTTCAGGCAGCATATGTCAGAATGTTTTCCAAAAGCATTCATTCTTAGAACTAATTTGTTATAGTAGTGAATGATGATTGCAGAAGGAAAACTAGTTACTTTCCTTTTATTGTTGTATGAATAAAAATCTGAGATGCAAGGTGTGCTTGGATATATTGGTATATTTGAATGATGCTATGGAGCAGGCTCTGCTAATTTAGTTGGAATTCTCTCACCCGTGCTTTGCAATTGCCTAAAATGCAGTTTCTTCCAACTGGCTCTTCCTGATCTGAATTACTTAAGACCTATTAAATAGTGCTTGCACTGTACTTAAGAATAAAGGTTTACATTACTCTTGGCATTTCTGGATGATCTTGCAGGAAAATGTGCTGGTTGCTTTCCTGCTGAAAAATGAGTCAGTGCTGCCATTGGCAATATGGAGGCCTCGTGCAAACCAGTTTTGGTCAAGCTTTCACCTCTCTCATTTAACACTGATGAGATTCTGCATTTGCATTCCCCCCCCCCCCCCCGCACTCCTTATGCTGAGTTTTCTATATTTTGGAGTATTGCATTTCACAAATCCACATAGACTGTGAGAACTTTGTGAACTATTCAGCACACACAGAATGCACGATTTAACATTTAGCCATCATGACAGTTTGCAACCACAATTTGGATGTTCTCTCTGAGAAGTGACAGAGTCCTGTGGCACCTTAAAGACTAATAAAAGTATTGAAGCATAAGCTTTCGTGAGCTAATACCCACTTCATCGGATGCATGCAGTGGAAGTATCCAGAGGTAGATATAAATAAGTAGGCAAGACCTTGTTATCTCTAACCTGGTTTAGTTCAATAGGGCTGAACAACCTTGTTATCTCTAATCAGGGAGGATGAGGTCCTCTTCTAGCAGCTGATCTGGAAGTAGGAACAGCGAGTGGAGAAACTGCTTTTGTAGTTAGCTAACCATTCATAGTCTTTGTTCAATCCTGAGTTGATGGTGTCAGATTTGCAAATGAACTGTAGCTCAGCAGTTTCTCTTTGAAGTTTGGTCTTGATGTTTTTTTTCTGCAAGATGGTAACCTTTAAATCTGTTGTGTGTCCAGGAAAACTAAAGTGTTTTACAGGTTTTTGTATATTGACACCATCAACTCAGGGTTGAACAAAGACTATGAATGGTTAGCTAACTACAAAAGCAGTTTCTCCTCTGTTGGTGTTCACACCTCCAGAGCAGCTACTAGAAGAGGACCTCAGCCTCCCTGATTAGAGAGAACAAGGTGGTTCAGCCCTATTGAACTAACCTTGTTATCTCTAACCTGGTTCTTGCCTACTTATTTATATCTACCTCTGGATACTTCCACTGCATGCATCCGACAAAGTGGGTCTTAGCCCACGAAAGCTTATGCTTCAATACTTTTGTTAGTCTTTAAGGTGCCACAGGACTCTTAGCTTGGATCTGCAGAAGCAACAAACACGGCTACCTCTGATTCTCTGAGAAGGAGTCCCTATAGATGCTGTAGAAACTGTAAAAGCTCTGCTTTTGATTGCAAAGTCATCTGAGCATAGGCAAAGTTGATACGCCTTTGGAACTGATGAAAAAGCTTGTTTAAATTTCAGTACAGCTGCAGAGACCAGACCCATAATGATAGCCACAAACTGATGTGAGTGGATTTTGTATCGTTAAAGCCGCAGGATTCTGTTTGATGATAATGGTGTTTCTGGAAGTTTGGGATTATTTCTGCTAAATTGCCTCTCCACTGTCTTTTTTTTTTTTTTAAATAAGTGACAAATAACCCCTTGTCAGACCTTGACCTGCATAGGCATCCGTGGCAATGTGGACTATTTTTCTGTTTTACTTTCAGACATATAATTAATAGCAATAAGTAGGCACAGGTTTTTTCCTACATGGATACACGTGCCTATTGTTGATTCACTTTTCAGTTTAGACTAATGGCCTTGCATTAATGTCCATATTAGCTCTTTTAGTTTTTCCTTTAAAATTTCTTCACTTGCAAGATCTATTAGTAGATCTGTGAATGTAAGTCTGTCTGGAGGAGAGTGTTCAGGAACAGAGTGCTTGGGTCTTTTTTTAATTTGTCACTTTGTGGTATTCAGGAAGTGATAGCATAAAAAGAACTCTGCAGCTTTCTTATCAATTTCAAGTTTATTTTATGACAATTACCGATTGCTCGTTGCTGTTTTTTGGCATTTGGACAGCTTCTGAATGAAGTTGACGTGGAAGAGTTCATGGAAGGCCTGGAACATGAATTTGTTTGGCTATATTTCAGTTATGACCATGATGCTGAAAATACCAGTTGCAGTATAAAACGCATCGGCATTCTACTTTTCCACTTTAATAGACAACATTTCATTCAGTGGCACATTTGACTTTAGGCTCTGAAGAAACGGAATTTCTACACTTTCTGAGATGAGCGCAAATTCCTTCTCTCTTGCTACTTTTCAAATCTTGGCAATGTTTACAATTTACCTGGGAAGAATTGTTTGGTTTACTTCTGTGCCTTCAATCACCAGTTTTCTACCACTTGTTTCAACAGTAGTTATATTGCATCAGATAAAATCATACAGTGATAGCTGGTAATCAGTAGTTTGCAGAATTGATGCAGTGGCTATTTCACTTTAAACCATAGTAACTGTGAAAACTGCTGATCAATACAACACTGAAAAAATAAATAAAAAAAGGTTGCCAGATTTATATAGAACCATGTTATCAGCTGCCCTTTGGAGAATTGTATAGATCATACCAAACGAGAATTTTCTTCTAATATTTTAGAATGTTTTCACGTACAGATTGAAACTGGAGCTGAATGATGTTGGTGTTTTAAAAACAAAATAAAAACCAAAAAACCTCTACTTTCAAATATTTGTGATATTCATAAACAAGTGGAGAAGTATGTATAAATCCTCTGGCAAACGCACTGAGTTGGTCTTCCCATCCCTCACGCTGCCCTTGCTCTCGATAAAACTGATTTTGCACAATCTTGGTGTTAACCCCACAGACGTGATCATCACGCAGTGTTGTGTTAGTTTAGCATTTATTCTGTGTGAGTAGATTTGAGTGGGAAAGAAAGGGATGTGATGTATATGAGAGCAAGACTTTAAATACGGACTTTAAATATCCAAACATTCTTTTTAATATAAGCAGATTTGGCTGTCCAAAGCTACATGGAAGGTATTGTTGAGAAGAGCTTCCCAGACACTGGACTATTGTGAGTCTTAGGGCTAGATCCATAAAGCAGTTTAGGTACCGAATTGCCACTTCGAGCACCTAAATCCAGAAATTAAATCCTCACAGTCCCTAGTCAGCTGCCACCTAACCATGCAGGTGCCTAAATTCCCACCTGTAAATTTCCCATGGCACCTACATTTCTGTTGTTGGCCATGTGCACAGCTGCCTTAGTCCCGACACCACTGAGCAGCTTGGTGACTAAGCCCGGGAGGATGCTCAGACTAAATATTTCCCTCTCTGTCTCTCCTGCAGGACCAAATCCCATAGGCATGCTTCAAAGCATCCTACTGGATCAGGCCGTGCATAACAATCCAAGGAGAAGGAGGTGATCTCTCCCTTATGCACAATAATCCAGTGGTTAGGGCATTCACCTTGGATGTGAGAGACCTGGCTTCCAGTCCCCTCTCTGCCTGGTTTGGAGAAGATTCTTGAACCCAGGTCTCCCACCTCCCAAGTGAGCTCCCTCAACACTAGTGTGGGGATTATTCTGTCAAGTTGAAGCTCTCCCGCTTTGTATACATTTCTTGTGCCAGAGTGAGAGAGATTGATTCTCTAGCACAGCGGTGCAGGCATTCACCTAGGACAGGGGTGGGCAAACTTTTTGGCCTGAGGGCCACATCGGGGTGCAAAACTGTATGAAGGGCTGGGTAGGGAAGTCTGTTCCTCCCCGAACAGCACCCCCCACGGCCACGCCTCTCCTCCTGAGTGCTCCCCCTCAGAATCCCCAACCCATCCAGCCTCCGCTACTCCTGGGACCCTCCCGCCCCAACTGCCCCCGGGGGACCCCGCCTCCTAACCAACTCCCCTCCCTTCTGCCTGTCCCCTATCCACACCCCCGTGCCCTCACAGGCCCCCTGAGACTCCCATACGTATCCAGCCCTGACTGTTTCCCGTCCCTGACCGCCCCCACCCAATCTCTGCCTCACCCAGCTGCCACCTACTCCGAGTCCCCTGACTGCCCTCCGGGACCCTCTGCGACTTATCAATCCCACCCCCTTACCATGCCACTCAAAGCATCAGGAGCTTACAGCCCTGTGCCAATGTGACTGCGGGGGAGGGGCCGGGGGTAGCCTCCCCAGCCAGAAGCTCAAGGGCCAGACAGGAAGGTCCTGTGAGCTGGATCTGGCCCGCTGGTCGTAATTTGCCCACCTCTGATCTAGGAGGTAGGGACTTGAACTTTGGGTCTTATGCTCCAATGACTATTTAATTATTGCTCTCCTCAGCATTTCCTGTTGGCTAGCTTAGGCGACTCCCTCCTCAGCTTGCCGGCTTTTGTGGATCCCATTCTTAGATGCTTCACCCTCCCCAGGCTTTGCATAGGGAGCCTGGGTGCCCAGCTTGGGGCCATGGATTCCCCTAGGTGACAGGGCACCTAAATGTTACAAGTAATGCTGAGCTTGTCCCCTTTGTGGCTCTAGTCCTTAGTCATAGATAACTGTTACATCACTGATTTGCTGCAATATAGTGGTATGCTGTTAGAATGAAGGTTCAGGTGTGGTTCAGGCCGGCTACAATACTTGATAGAAGTGCTGCATACATTGCTGAGTGTCCTAAAGCCTCTAGTGTCCATCCATTTGTAATGAACAGAATGTGTAACACATATTAAGCAAGAGTGAACAAATGGTTAGTTTTGCCAACATGGGCTGACAGTATAACATTGTAGAGTTACCCAGTCGGTAAAACTGTTGAATCTGAACTAAATGTTATAAGAAGAAATATGTGAAGTACCATTCTATTGAGAAATCTTTACAATTCAGTTCTGCTGCTGCTATTCGGACACTTGCTTGACTCTCACCTCTTTCCATACCCTTTGTATCTTTCTTTTCGCCTTTTCATGTTGAAAGTTTTGCTTGAAATTCTCTCCCTCTTGTTGCATTAAGCTATCATGCTCCCTTCATTCAAATCCCAAACTAAAACATGGTTAGTTCTCTAATCCCTTCAGTGTTAATCTACCACAGAGAGTAGTGATGCTACATTTAGAAATGTATTTAAAATACTTTTATGGTTTCTGACTATATCCCTCTCCAAAATGTTGTTTGAATTTATATTGTCCATTTAGAATGTGAGCTACAGTAGACTCTTGATTATCCAGGATTGGGTTAACCAGAAAGTGGATTAACCAGGATGTCAAAAAAAAAAAAAAATACATGTAACTCGCAGGACCGGCTCTGGCTTTGTTGCCACCCTAAGCACACACTAAAACCCCAGCAGGGCACAGGGCAGCCAGTGAACCAGCACCCCTTCCCCCCGGCGCAGGGTGGCTTGTGAACCAACCCCTTTTCCCCATATTTCCTATGGATGGTGATTATCCAGGATTTTATTCACCAGGATTAATTTTTTCCCTATCATCCTGGATAATCGAGAGTCTACTGTATTTGGAACTGGAGCAGTCTCGTCTTCTGTTCTGTACAGTACCACACTCCCTGCTCAGATAATAATACACTTTTGAACTGATCAGTTCAGGTTTGAAAAAAACATGTTCTGTATTGTATTGATTATCTAGGGTCTTTGAGTTAATTGGAACTTGCGTTCAAGCTCCCTGAGAGCGAGAGCTAACCCAAGGGTGAGCAAACTACAGCCCGCGGACCACATATAGCCCCGTGCTGGCATGCACAAAAAGTTCCCTAGTGTGTGTGAATTGTCTATATCAACACACACTAGGGAACTTTAACGGTATGTCTACACTGTTTTAAAAGTGGTAGCAGTGGGTCTAGAGACTTGAGTTCATGCTGTGGCACTGAAATCAGCTGCCTAGATGTTCAGGCTGGGTTTGATCTCAGACTCTGAAGCCTGGGGAGGGTGTGGGTTTCAGATCAGGAGCTCCAGCCTGAGCCCAAATGTCTACACAGCTAGTGCTGTAGCGTGAATCAGTATATAGACCTGGGGTCTGAGATTTGCCACAGATTTTGAAACACAGCATAGACATACCCTGAGTTTGCACCAGCAGGGTCTGCATAGGCCAGTTAAAATACATTAAGATGGAGCACATTAAAATTTAGTCCACACTAAGTGGGGTGTAAGGCACCATGTAGACAAGTCCTAAGATGTAGCTGCATTGATCCATGAGCCCTGTAGTCAAGAGAATTGATGGTCTCCTTTAGGGTGGTGGTTGTTCGCATACCAATTGAGAGGGAGTGTTCTGGGAAACTGATGCTCCCAGCCTGCCCTTGTTCTTCTGGTGTGGGAGAGTTTAGTGTTAATCTTTAATTCTGGTTTCCCACACAGTTGCATAACATGTTATATGCCAAGTCACTGAGCCACTTTGTTTTTCATTTTGTCTTTGTTGGCGCTTCCGGGATGGTGATTTTTCCCTTTCACAGCAGAATTGGTAACTGTTTTTTGGGGCCACAAAACACTGACTTAGCAACTTCTCCATTTCTGCAAACATCAGATACAAATTAGGGCATAATCTCTACTGTGAGAGATGGGTGCATCCTAACGAAGATTAAACGCAGTTATTCATATGAAGTTCTTTCCCTGCTTATCAGTTGTGATCTCAAATTGCTGACAGTTCACCAGACTCTGAGTACCTCGGCTAAAAGTGCAGTAAAACACAGCTTTGGTTTTTTTTTCTTTATAGTAATGAATGTTATAACCATTGAGGATTATAAGAGCACATATTGGCCAAAGTTGGACAGTGCCATAGATCAGCTTTTAACTCAGAGTCCTGGTGACTACATCCCTATCTCCTATGAACAAATATACAGGTAAGGAAACCTTTAAGCACTACATAGCTTCCTTTCAGTTGAATGTATGTGGAAAATCCTCCCTTACAAGCTACATATGTCATTGATTTTGTTTATTATATAAAGTGCAATCCATTTACTACTGATATAGTTAGAATGGGAAAAAATAAGCTGTCCAAATACCCTTGCATCTCCTGTCAGGGAATAAATACATTTATGAATGATCTGTGTAGATCAAAACCATGATGACCTTGAATAAGTGAAAACTATAAAAATAAAATATGGTACCCCTACAGAATTTTGGTATAATATACCCAGAAGTGTGTAACACACCATTAATTATGTCAGTTAAGGGAGGCATTATGGTAAGAAGTTGAGTGAATACCTCAAGTAATTTTTTAGGGTGTGGTTACACAGCAAAAAAATGCCCATGTTAACAAGTCTCAGAGCCTATGTCAGCTGATGTGAGCTCGCGTTTCAAGGCTAAAAGTAGCAGTGTAGACATTCAAGCTTGGGTTGGAACTCAGGCTCTGAGACCCTCTCCTCTCTCCAGACTTTAGGCGTTTCACTCACACTGGAGCCTGGGCTCTGAACTGCTAATTTTAGCTCTGCAGCGTACCCAGGTCTTGAGTCTCGCTGCAGCGGGTCTCTTTTAGCCCTTAGAAGCCTGATCCTGCAAGGTGCTAAGAGTCTCCTCTAGAAAAGGAGTAGTGATTTATATTTCTGTACCTGGTATGAAAAGGAATTTTTTGTCCTGCGGGTGGCAGCTATTCAGGGAGTCTGAGAAAAGCTGGTGGGAGGAGATGCAGCTGCTTTTATTGGATAAGGGGCTGACTCTTGCTAATGACACCAGCAGATTAAAGGCATCTTCCATGTTCCTTAGCAGAGGACTGGGTTCTAAGAATGAGTGCCAGCAGTGCAGTCCGATTTCAGCTCTGTTTCATGGGGCTTGTGGCTTCTCAGGTCTAGTCTGCTGCCCCCACTTGGACATAGCTTTCCATTTCTCCC
Source organism: Dermatemys mawii (assembly GCA_007922305.1). NCBI lineage: Eukaryota > Metazoa > Chordata > Testudines > Dermatemydidae > Dermatemys > Dermatemys mawii. The sequence continues at coordinate 1,581,113 of ML677335.1, read as the reverse complement.
TCCCCATTCCCCCAAGCTGGATTCTTAGAAAAAGGAGCCAGATGGAGAAAATTAAATTATCTGCCACAGTGCATCTAGGACACTGTCTGTTGCTGTCCTAATGGTTTAATAAAAGTCTTTATAATTTTTCAGTAATTATAAAATTAATCACCTCTACCCTGCTCTTCTCTCCCCATGCCCTGCACTTAGAAAATGTGCTCATCAGTTTCTGGACAGCAACATCTGTATTAAAAATTAAGAGGGATAAATTCACTTCAATTCATTAGATGGTTACTGAATCTTCATGCTTCCGAAGTAACAGATGTTCTCCCCATCTAGAATTCTCAAATGAGCACAAAGCCAACAATAAAGACAAGCTTAGCACCTACCAGCATCGATCTCTGATAAACAATAGACTCAGCAAATCCAGACTGTTTTTTTTCCAGATAATTAGACTAATTCCTTACTCCTTTAGAAATAAAAATTATTGGTCACAATCATCAAATGAGTGATATATTTTCATAAGAAGCTAATCAGGATAAATAATTTTAAATTTTTCCCAAAAGATTTTAATCTCAGAAGCAACAGTTAGTATTCAGATTGTGATAGTGCCTACAGGTCCCAACAGAGATCAAAGCCTTAGTGTTCTAGCCACCATACAAAGACGTAATAAGAGACAATCCTTGTCTCACAGAATTTACAAGCTAAAAAGGCAAGGTAGACCGAGCATAGGGGAAAGGAAGTACATATTTTTTTTTATACTGAGACACAGAGAGCTGAAGAGACTTGCCCAAAGTGTTGCAGGAATTCAGTAAGAGATCCAGAACTTGAACCCACGTCTCTTGTTCCAGTCCAATGCCTTTACCAGAAGACCGTTTTCCCTCTCCAAATCTATAAACAGCTACACATCTTTATCTTTCTCACGCTCTGAGAAAGAAGTGGGAGGAACAAAGATCTTCTGTACCCTAAAACAAAGTGTACTAAATAAAGGAGCCAATCCTCCTCGCTCACACAGAGTACTTTATTAAAGTCTGCCTGTACAAGAAAAATATTCAGTGTATCCCTGAGGAGTTAAAAATAACAGACACAATCTGCAAAGAGCATCTCTCAAAGGAAGAAAATCTGAGATAGACAGATCAGTTGTACTTCTAGCACTGCCTGTAAGCTCTCTTGAATAAAAAAAAAAGTTTTGATCACCATTTTCCAATAGTAGAAAATTTACAATTCTGAAATTTATTTTCCATTCAATTACCTTCTAATTGTTCTATTTGGGGAGTTGATAATCTCTCATTAAAGTGTGGGACTATGCCAAAAGGAACAGCAGTCTGGTAGAATTCTCTTTCAGCTTCCTTAGAGTAATGTCAGAGCAATGATGACTCAGACTCAGCCTGCAATCGGGAAGTGAAAATAGGATCTGAAAATGGGAAATAAAATAGACGTGTTCAAATAAAACCTGTACCACATACATTTGTGTGCTTATACAAATATTGCTGTCTAACTGCAGCTGTTTTCTGTTTAACTACATAAAGGGTTGCAGAAATTCAGGGCAGGAGTAAACATAGCAGCAATTTAAAGTACGTACCTGCGGAATGTCATGTAGAACAGAACTTTATAAAATTACATACTATTTCAAATGAATTAGTCCACTTCACTTATTGTGGGAGTGGCCATATATTGTGCGATGTCTGAACAAATAAACGCCACAGCCATGTGCTGTCTTTATCTAAATGTAAGTGGTTTTGTGACCTCTTAAAATCTCATCCATCTTATTCTGTCTCCATTTCTCTTGATCCAAATTACACTGTTTCTGACATTAATGTATTATATGATATATTTCTGTCTGGTCATTCCCAGTACAGTTATTGCTGTCATTCGATTTTATGCTAGACAATTGAACTCCTCCGTATGGAGGGGTAAACATGAGAAACTATAGGGAGTTGAGGTGAAAACCAAGCATACAGATGCTCCCCGACTTACGGAAATCTGAGTTACGTAAATCCATGCTTACAGAAAAAGCTCCATAAACTAGAAATAGGAGGGGTTTTTTTTTTTTCTGTTTCACATAGTGTTCAGAGATATGTTTCCAACTTATGCAAAATCCGACTTATGCAAGACGTTCCGGAATGGATGAGGAGCAGTTTCTAAAAAGAGACCTATTTGATAGGGAAGTAGACATTTACGTGCCAGATGCGCTAAAGTTTCATATTCCCTTCATGCTTCAATCACCATTCCTGGGGACATGCATCCATGCTGATGATGGGCTTTGCTCATAATGATCCAAAGTACTGTGAACTGTTGCATATTCATAAGTCAGATGCCACCTGCAGAAAGTTAATTTTTTGGTGGTTCGGGTTCTGTAGTTTCCACATTGGAGTGTTGCTCTTTTAAGACTTCTAAAAGCATGTTCCATACCTCGTCCCTCTCAGATTTTGGAAGGCACTTCAAATTCTTAAACCATGGGTCTAGTGCTGTAGCTATCTTTAGAAATCTCACATTGGTACCTTCTTTGTGTTTTGTCAAATCTGCAGTGAAAGAGTTCTTAAAATGAACAACATCTGCTGGGTCAGCATCCAAGACTGCTATAGCATGAAATATATGGCAGAATGCAGGTAAAACAGAGTAGGGGGACATATAGTTGTCTCCCAAAGAGTTCAGTCACAAATTTAATTAACACATTATTTTTTTAATGAACCTTATCAGCATGGAAGCATGTCCTCTGGAATGGTGGCCGAAGCATCAAGGGGCATACAAATGTTTATCATATTTGGCACGTAAATACTTTGCAATGCCAGCCACAAAAGTGCCATGCAAATGCCTGTTCTCACTTTCTGGTGACGTTGTAAATAAGAAGAGGGCAGCATTATCTCCTGTAAATGTAAACAAACTTGTTTGTCTTAGCAATTGGCTGAACAAGAAGTAGGACTGAGTGGATTTGTAGGCGCTGAAGCTTTACATTGTTTTGTTTTTGAGTGCAGTTATGTAACAAAAAAATTCTACATTTGTAAGTTTCATGACAAAGAGATTGCAGTATAGTACTTGGATGCAGTGAACTGAATAATACTGTTTTATCATTTTTACAGTGCAAATATTTGTAATAAAAAATAATATACACTTTGATTTCAGTTACAACACAGAATACAATATTTCTGAAAATGTAGAAAAACATCCAAAATATTTGATAAATTTCAAGTGGTATTCTATTGTTTAACAGTGCAATTAAAACTGTGAATAATTGTGATTAATTTTTTAATCGTGATTTTTTTAAAAAAATTAATTGCATGAGTTAACTGCGATTAATTGACATTCCTAAAAAAAATTTTTTATCCACCCTATATTATGGCAAAGGTAAGCGGTGTCTAATCTTCAAGACCTTTATGGTTAGCTTAGGGCGTGTTCTTGCTGAAAGTATTGTAAGTATTTGTTTTATTACTGCTTAAGTATATTTCTAATGTGTAGTTTTGTTGCCATGGGGAAAATAAAATCTTTTAAAAGAAGAACTAATGGTGATGATTTGACCTAAATCAACCAAATCCTAAAATGAGCAGTTAAGGTATCATTTATGGTCTCCTGATTTCATGTTGCCATGGAGATATGGCTTTATCTCAAAAGTCTTAGACCAATGGGTGGCAATTTGCAATATGCTCTCATTCTGAGGAAGTCAGCCAAGTTTTATCTTTGGCAATACATTTTGTGGCTTTTGATGGTTTAAAACCCATTTTTGTGCTATTTTTATTTTTATGACTGGTTGACAGTGCTGTATATCTTATATGAATTCTAGAGGCAGAAATCTTTTAAATGTATTGGTAATTTAAGTGGAAAGATGTTGTTATTAATGTAACTTGAAAAAATTATCACCGAGTATTTACTATAGTAACGTTAATGCTGTGTGTGGAAGGAGAAACATACAAAGTGTACTGTTGACAGAATTACCAATGTACTTAGAAGTGCAACATTACTTCCTAGACAGCATTAGGTTCTGATCCTGTCCTGAGCTCCATTATGGTGGGTCTTCATTGAAGTCCAATGAGGAGCCATGCTGAGATTTCAGGATTGGAATCTCAGTCACTGGCTTACTGTACAAAATGTTAAAGCTTCATCTTGTTGCCCTCTAAGTTGAGATTTAAAGCAATATTTTAAATGTTCACTACCCTCCATTGCAAACTGTTGTAAATTCATCATTGTTCCTATATTTGTTTCTGCAGTTGTGTGTATAAATGTGTATGCCAGCAGCATTCGGAACAGATGTATAGTGACCTAATAAAAAAGATAACTAACCACTTAGAGAGAGTCTCAAAGGAGCTGCAGGTAAGAAGCTGTACAATCTAATTTTGTTATTTTCCTGGGATCTGCCATTGTACTGGAACCAGCATTTAGAAGGGGTTGCTATCAAGACTAGTGCCTGCAATTCAGTAAATTGATACATAATTAACAGACAGAGATTTAGACAACACCACAATTGTAGGAAAGGTTAGATTGTACAGCACTGGTTTACACTTGATTCATATTTGGCTAGTTGTCATTGCAAGCATAAGAGCTGAGCGTTAATGTATTTTAAAATGAAAGCTTTGATAGTGGGGAATCTGAACATAATGCAGACCACATAAATGCATCAAGCAGGCAGGATCTGGCCCCCGTGACATAGGTGCTTGACTCAGTTTTGCTAATCTAAAGCACACAAGGGCACTTACAATCCAAGTAGACCAGAAATTGGAGGCAACTGTGCATATTAAAGGAAAACAGTTGGTGACTTATGTACGAGATGGTAAAAAGTAGGTGTAAATTGTGTACTGTTAAATATGAATTCTTTGAGTTAGAGACAAATGTGCATTTTTCTTAATCATCCCTAGATGTCAGTGGCTTACAGCAATCATGATACAGCTTGCATGTTCCTATCGCACTCTGTATTTCTGATATTTGAACAGTGTCTTTCATCCATTTCTTTTGTGTGTTGTGTTTGGAATTTCTCACATGGAAATTATAATGTAGCATTCTCCAAATTGTCATTACTTGGTCAACTGGAAGTCTAGGGCATCCTGAAAGTTTTCAGGCAGCAGGCTGAAAATGGAAAACTATAGCTGCGCTTTTATTTCTATACTGTAGGTAGTTCTATTCATGTTTATTTTGAGTGAATGTACTGACATTAGCTCTTGACAGTTAAACTAAAATCACAACAAAGTCATGTAATTGACTTTAATCACTTTTGAAAACTGATATTATAGTCACTTGCTAACTTAAAAGTCAAGCAGTAACACGAAACATATAGGAGTCTTCAAATACAGCAGTTCTTTCTTTTCACTTGGTGAAAATATGGTACCTTGCCTATAAACCTCACTTTTTTTCCACAGTGCTTCAAATTAATGGCAGGGGTTTTTTTTACTGCTTTTAACTTAGGTCTCTTATATTTTAAAACCAAAAATGTACATATCAAAATATGAAATGTGATAATAATGATGTAATTAATCATGCTGATGTTATCCTCATCTAAATTTAGGCTGTAAGCATTTTGGGGAGGCACTCATTTTTTGTTTACTGTGAAGTGCCTAGTACACCTTTCTGTGCTGTAAAGTAACCAAGAAATAAGAATAATTCCCTTACAGTGTCTTACATCACCACATAACAGCCATCCCAGCTGTTCTACAAGCATTAGTTATAGTTAGTGGTTGCAATATCTAGAATTAAGTCTTCAGCTCAGGTCCTGCTAAATTGGTGCAGTATACACATTTTTTCCTCCATTTGTATGAGAATTGACCATCATTGCACTGGTTCAACTAGTTCTCCTGATACTATCCTATGATACAATCCTTTGTGTTTGGAAATTTCCCAAAATCCTTAGCTCCCTGCTGTAGTGCTGGGTACTGTGAGAGTTCCTTCAGGAATTTAAGAGTTTACTGTTTTTAAAGGCATCTATGTATGGATGCACTAAAATTCTTCTAAAAATAGCTGCTATAACCTTCTGCAAGAATAAGTGAGAACTATTTCGTGCTGTCTTTGCAACAGCTTCCTTGCTTAGATTGAGTACATCTTATGACAGGTGATAGAATTATTATGGTATTATATAATTATTATGGTATGATATAATGACATGACCTTTGACTTCAGCTACAGCGTTTTGTTTTATATACAATAAATCATATAATTTGAAGCGTGCATGTGCAGAGATCCCTCGCTTAGCTTGGTTTCCTACAAGAAATCTCTGAAGAACAAAGAATGGCTATACTGGGTCAGACCACTGGTCTATCTAGTCTAGTATCCTGTCTTCTGATGGTGGCCAGTGCCAAGTGCCTCAGAAGAAATGAAAGAACAGGGCAATTATTGAGTGGTCCATTCTCTGCCTTCCAGCCCCAGCTTTTGGCAGAAAAACTAATTGGCAGTTATCCTAGTAGGCAGTTTTGTCCATGTCTACCAGGCCCATACTTGCACACTGGCATTTTGGAGAAAGCAAGAGAATTTAGCAAAAACAATTCATTCTTTTTTTTATGTACTCATAATGAGGGAGGTGTGACATTTTGATATTTTAATCATGCCTTTTTATTTTCACAATTAAATTCTACTAGTTGCTTGCATGTTTTCAAAATGACATCTCTTTATACTCACTAATGTGGAACTATATGTTTAGTAAGTAGTCAAGAACTAGTGTAAAGATGTATTATGAAATAAAACTGAGTATCTTGGTTTCTTGTTAGGACAACAGTCTTGTGTTTTTCAACTATTTTTATACTTTCCAAAATATTAATTGCAAAACTGACTCTTGGGAAATGACACTTCTGCTGCTTACCCTACATTCTCTTATTTTACTGAAAAAAATTCTACTTAACTTAACATAAATCATTGTCAGTGTCCTTTTATTTTGGTTTAGTTTCATACTCTAAGGAGCTGATTTAAACTAAAACAATGTAATCCAGCTTTAAATTGATTTTAAGAATGTCCATATAGAAATTTGCACAAGGTTTAACTAAATTCACTTTTTAAAAAGACATTCAGTGTAAACCACTGCAACTCTGTTTAGAACAGGCCTTAAGTGTTAGATTCTTTGTCAGGTATCTATCTTTGAACCTGTCTGGGAAACCTCAGCAAGCCATTAATGCTATACAAATAGTTAAAAAATTATTACTGTTTAATTCTCAAGATTATGGAAAGTAGTATTCATAAATATAGTTCTAGCTTTAAGTTCAGTGGATAGAACTCTCTATTGTGGAATGGTTACCTGTAGTTCAACTCATGCATAAAAGATTTCACACTGTAAAATGGTGGCGTGAGTGTGAAATGATTCTGACTCTCACAACTTGAGCTGATGTTAAACAATTTGCATGGTGGGTCTGATTGTACATACTCTCTGCAGGTGAACTCACACTGAATTCATGAGAGCTTTGCTCACAAAAGGCTTCCAAGATTGGACCTTCAAAGTGGTTTTAGTAGGACAGTACAAACTCCTCTGCTTATCTTGGGTTCCCAATCTCACCATAGTAAGTTAGTAGTGTTGTACAAAGATTTTTGCCTGCAGCAGTCAATTTCAGTTGCCTCTCCTTCAGTTTTCCTTTATGTAATCTGCACTGGAGCTTGAGTTACTCCAAACGACAGTTTCAAAAAGCAAATTAAACTGTGCAAAACTCAACTGTAGGTGAGTATCAGCGGAGTACTGGGTCCAGAGCAGACTCATCATAAAAGGTCCACTTGAACTCCTTTTGAAATAAATGGAAAAATATCTACTGATTTTAAGAGGGGCTTACTTGTCTCAGAGTGCAGATCAAAGCCTGAAATTATATCTAGTAATGGGTACCAGATGTGAGAGTGGAACAGGAATTGGTGTGGCATTTATAAAGGGAGAGATGGTTGAGGGTATTTGTAGCTGCTGCATAGCATGTAAACATTGTTCTAAAATACTAAGTAAGATGGTTAAGTATTAAAATAGTGTCAGTTTTTTGTTATTGGCTGCCAGTCTGATACCAGCCCTCCCCTTTTTCAATTGGGCTTGGAACCAGCTATAGCAGACTGGCAAATGAGACCTGGAGGAATACAAGGATGTAAAGAGATTGGCCAGAAATGTAGATGCAAAAGCAAATATATTCGAGGAACTTTACACAAGACTAGAACAAAGACTTGGCACAAGCATGGGACAAAGAACTAAAGATATAAAGGAAGTGAGGTTCATCAAAGATGAAACTGGTGTGGTGTTGACTGATGGTAGTTGCATAAATATAAATGGAGAAGGTATTCTGAATAGCTTTTAAATGAAGAAAACCCAAGAGAGAAATTCATCTTTGAAATGATGAACTTTGGTGTGATGAAGTGGCAAATGTTGTAAAAGAAATGAAAAATAAAAAGGCCGTAGGCCCAGAAGGAATCCCTGTTGAGGCATGAAAAGGGTGGAGTAGAAGGAATAAGCTTGGAATTGAATCTTCTGACATCTCTGTAATCAAGTCAATTATGAGATAGGAAAAAATGTCAAACGTATGGAGGAAAAGTATGCTGGTTCTGATATACATTGCAAAAGGTGACCTTGGCAACTGTACTAATTATAGAGGTATAAAGCAGATGAGTTATGTAACAAAACTCTGGCATAGAGTCACTGATAAGAGACTAAGAAAATAAGCAGATATTAGTTCAAATCAGTGTGACTTCATGTCAGTAAAAGGCCTTTGACCAAGTTCCAAGGGAAGTCATCTGGTGTATGAGGGAGAAAAACTGTACCACAACTTTGTGAAGCATGTTCAAGACATGTATGTAAGTGTAATGTCAACAGTCAGAACGTCTAGTAGTGAAAACACTTCATCAGTAAAGGTGGGACTGCATCAGGGATCAGAAAGGATTCAATGCTTGTTTAGCCTCATGCTGGATACCTTGACAAGGAACATACAGAACGAGTCATGTTGGTACATGTTTGCAGATGTCATTCCGCATCGTGAGGAGAAAGATGGTCTAGAAGAAGATCGTGAAAAATTGAGAGAGGTGTTGGAGAGACATGGTCTAAAAATAAGCAGAGGAAAAACAGTCTGTGATATGTAATTTCAGTAATGTGAACACTGAAGTATTATCTTTGAAACTAGATGGGCAGACAGTACAGTACTGAAAATGCAGTTTCAAATATTTGGGTTTCAGAATCCAGAAGAGTGGGGGAAATGGATGAAATTGGAGCTAGGATAATTAAATGCCTGGCTCAAAAGGAGAGATAGAAGTGGTGGTATATGTGATAAGAAGATACCAGTAAGATTAAAAGGGAAAGTTGACAATAAAAGGGAAAGTTTGGTTTTACGGTTTGGTGCTGAGTGTTGGGCAATGAAAAAGATACATGAGTAAATGATCTGTTCCATAGAAATGCGAATATTGAGATGATTGAGTGGTGTAAACAAAAAGGGGTAAGTGAGGAATGTGTATGTTGAAGACATGCTCAAATTAACACTAATAACAAAAAAAGAGGGAGTGCAGGCTCAAATGGTTTTGTCATGTAAAGTGCAGTCCTGACAACTATGTGGGTAAGAGAGTCCAACTGATCGGGACTAAAGGAAAGAGACAGAGGCCCACCCAAAAAGTAGTGGTGGAATCTCATAAAAGAAGACATTTGCATATGGTGTGACAGAAAATATGGCATTGAACAGAGCACTTTGGAGGAAGGGGGCTTGTAGAGTAGACCCCATTTGATGGGATTAGTGACAGGAAGAAAAAAAAAGTTTGTGTTTTTAAGCAATTGACCTCGTTCTAGCTAGAGGACTCCACGTCGGGAATTTATCTTCCTTTTTACACATGCTAAATGTTAAGTTGTCATTTGGTTCCCACGTCTCTTTTAATCTTCTGTGATTGGAAAAATTTTTCCACGTCTGACTGAAGAGAACACATTTGCATTTTCTGTAAAAGGGGGATATTTAAAGTTTTTAAAGGACTATGTGTCATTTAAGTTGGAGCAAGACATATTGTAGTCTGAAAACTACCTATTACTCTCTAGCATTTAAAAATTCTTAAAACATGTAATATTTCAGTGTATACTTCACATGTGTGGCCCAGAGAATGGCAGCCATTCTACAGTGGTGTACCTGAGCAGAAAAACACTTAACTGATGTGATTTAATAGGGATAGATACAGGAGATGGGGCCTACTACAAGGTGGTAAAATTATCATTTTGTGCCAAAAGAGAGTGGATGATAAAAATTGCAATGACAGGCATGCAAAATGCCATCTTTTCAGCGAGCAGAGTAGTTCGCAGCAGTTGTGTAACAGCTGCAATACAGAGCATCTGTGTATAACCAGTATGGCAGAACAATCTGGTCATCCTCGCATTGAAATTTCCTAGTAGGAACACTGAATAAAAAAAGTTGTAAAATTGTCAAATATCTGAACATAATGCTTGAACATTTGATGTCTTTGGACAGGCTTATTAGTCTTGCTGGTTTCTAGTCTTATTAAAACCTGCCCCTTGTGTGTAGTTGGTTCATCACAGAGATACTTTTACTTGCCACTATTCTTTTTAGACTAGAGAATATTTGTCCCATGTACATATTCTTTTAAACACTGCCCATTAAGGGGACCAGTCCATCTTCCATTGAACGCAATAGAATGACTTAATGATCTCAGAGGAATTGAATAGAGCCCTAAAAAGCAAGAGCACATGGTGTTTATAAACTTAGACTCTTCAGCTTTCCTAATGTCCAATGTTACTCATGGTTATCAAGTTGAGATTTATAAATTGTACTGTAGGTGGCAGTAGAATGCAAATAAGTTTACTTTAGTTGCACTGTAGCTTAGACTTTGCAGAGGGCTCTATTTTAATTTTGACACAAGCGGCAGTCCTGTCTAGAATGAATACTGCTATACTAATTGCAAACTAAAAAAAACAATTAAAACTTCTAAGAGATTAGACCTTTTTGGATGAAAGGTTTATTTGATGGTCATCTTCCAGTTACGTATCTCCAACCAACAGCCTTTGCTGGAGGTACAATTTTAATATATGGGACTCATCCGGATGTAAAGACACCCTTCCACAGGAATCAAGGCAAGAGTTCCCTGCAGAGTGTACTCTTGCCATCGTGGAAGAGTGCAAGAGTGTGGCTAGGACTTCCTTGAAGGTAGCTCTGGATGCAGCCAGGACTGTGGCATCTGCAGTCACCATAAGGCGTTGTTCGTGGCGCAAGTCCTCTGGCCTCCCTCATGAAGTTCAGCATCCCATCCAGCATCTCCCCTTCGAAGGCTCCTCCCTGTTTTCGGAGTAGATGGACTCGAAACTTCATGGACTCAAGGGCCACACTTTGTTCCCTAGGCCTTTACACGTGACTAGCTTCCAGGAAGCACTTTAGGCCCCAGCAGCTTTCCAGGTTCATGATGCCTCCCAGGCAGGAGCTTGGGAAAAATAAGGGGAAGGGTTACAAACAATACCAGCTCCTCCTTTCCACTTCAGCCTCCCAGTCAGGCTCTCACAAATATTCTAGCAGGGCCAAGCAGACCTTTTTGAAGGTGTGCCTGAGGGCGTTATGCCAGTCTGCGCTCCAGATTGGCGCTCTCCTTTTGGTTTTGGACCATCTGTCGCCTTTCAGTCCAGCGTGGTCATATTTAACATTAGACCATTGGGTCCTGAGTATGGTAACAGTTGGTTATATCCTTTCCACCCATTATCCTGTCCCTCTTCCGAGACCCTTCTCATGAGCAATTTCTCACCCAGAGGTGCAATTCCTCCTACGTGTGGGGGCTATAGAGGAAGTTCTCAGAGACTTGAGAGGGAAGGGATTCTACTACCTTTATTTCCTAATCCTGAAGGCAAAGGAGGCCTATGTCCCAGTTTGGACCTGTGTTGCCTCAACAGGTATCTCAAGAAACTGAGGTTCCACATGGTCTCCCTAGCCTCCATCTTTCCCTCCCTGGATCCAGGAGACTGGCACACTGCTCTCAACTTAAAGGATGCTTATTTTCATATCTCTGTCTTCTGCGGTCACAGATTTATCAGGTTTGTAGTGGGTCAATGCAACTACCAATTCACCATTCTCCTCTTTGGCCTACTGGCAGCTCTACAGGTCTTCATGAAGTATATGGAAGTAGTAGCAGCCTTCCTCAGGTGGTGAAGCATGCAAGTCTACTTGTACCTTGACAACTGGAGATCAAAGGTCAGGCTCAGGTACAGCACAGCATTAGTAGAGTCTGGGCCTCCTTCCAGGCACTGGACCTGCTGATAAAGAAGCAAAAGTCAACTCTAGTCTTGGCTCAGAAAATAGAGTTCATCATGGCAGTGCTTGACTTGACCCAAGCCAGAGCCTTCTTGCCGGAGATCTAATTCCGGACTATGTCGTACTTGATATTTAAGGTCATGGTCCGTGCAATAATGACTGTTCGGGCCTGCCTCAAACTATTGGGACACACGGCAGCATATACTTGTTTGGTACAGTACACAAGGCTGCGCCTCATACCCCTCCATATGTGACTGGAGTCAGTCTACTCCCCAAGAAGACACCACTTAGATTCAGTACTCATGGTCCTGTCTCTGGTCCTCCCTTTCCTGGCCTGGCGGAAAGAACCAGTAGCGGTAATGAAGGGGGTACCCTTTGTTGCCCCTCAGCTATCATTAGCTTTAGTCTCAGATGTATCAGATGCAGGGTGAGGAGCCCACCTCAGCAGCCAGGGCCTCTGGTCCCAATAAGAACTCTCCCTAGATATAAATGTCTGGTGATTCTGGGTGGTACACATCACTTTGCTCCCAGGAAAGACTCCCAGGAAGGAAAGGAAGACCATGCTGTGCCAGTTCAGTGAACAGAACTCAGGCAAGTGTTCCTTCTCCAGATCTCAGGCAAAGTGATGCAGGCTCTGATGGACAACACAATATCCATGTTTTACAACAAGCAGGGAGGGGTTCAATCTTCAGCCTTGTGCCAGGAGACCCTCTAGCTGTGGGACTTGTGTGAAATACGCCATTCATCTCAAGGCAGCACATTTCCTGGGAGCCTGAAATGTACTGGTGAATCACCTCAGCAGATCCTTTTCCTCTCACCAAGAGGGGTCTCTTCACCCAGATGTTGTCAGTGTCATCTTCCAGAGGTGGAGGCCTCCCCAGGTGGACCTGTTGGCAACCAGGCAGAACAGGAAATGCCTTCAGTTCTGTTCACTAAACTGGCACAGCATGGTCTTCCTTTTCAATGCCATCCTGCTCTTGTGGGCAAACCATCTAGTGTATGCCTTTCCTCCGATCCTTTTGGTTCATAACGTTCTCCTAAAAATCAAACTGGACATGGCAGTGAATATCCTGACAGCACTAGCATGGCCATGCCAGTGTTGGTTCAGCCTGCTTCTGGACCTCTTGGTTGCAATCCTCTTCGTGCTCCTATTCTGCCTGGACTTGATTTCAGAAGACCATGGTTGGTTGCTTCACCCAAGTCTTGCCTCCCTGCACCTAACTACATGGATGCCACGTGGTTGAACCCTGATGAACAGGCCTGCTCCGATCAGGTTTGACAGGTCTTGTTAGGTAGTAGACTGCCTTTCACCAGGGCTGCCTGCTTAGCCAAGTGGAAAGGTTTCACTTGTTGGACTGTCGAACAGAATCTCTTTCCATCTCAGTCTTCTCTGCAGTCTGTCTTGGACTATCTGCTCCACCTAAAGCAGCAAGATCTGGCTCTCTTGTCTGTTCAGCTTCATTTGGCAGCCATCTCAGTCTTCCACCCTCCATTGAATGGCAGGTCAGTGTTCTCCCACAAGATAACAGTTAGGTTTCTCAAGGGACTGAAAAGACTCTGTCATTTAGGTTTGCAATTGACACACACCTCTCCCAAAGGACTTAAAACTGGTCCTGTCAAGGCTCATGGAGGGGCCCCCATTTGAGCCGTTAGCATCGTGCTCCTTACTGCTTCTCTCCTGGAAGGTTTTCTTTTGGTAGTGATCACCTCAGCCAGAAGCCTCTCTGAGATCAAAGTCCTTATGCTGAAACCTCCTTATATGGTGTTCTTCAAGGACTAGGTCCAACTGCTCCCTCATCAGGCCTTTCTGTCAAAGATGGTGTTGCCATTTCACAACACCAGGTCATTTTTCTACTTGTTTTCCTCCTGAAACCTCACAAGACCTCTGAGGACCATTGACTTCATACATTGGATGTTTGTCAGGGCTTCACTTTTTACATTGAGAAAACTAAACTCTTCTACAAGTCCACACAACTTTTTATAGCAATAGTGGAAAGGATGAGAGGATTACCTGTGTTAACCCAAATAATCTTGTCCTGGATAACCTCTTGTATCTGAGCTTGATACAAGCTGGCGAACGTTCTGCCTCTGGCCACAGTTATGCTCATTCCACGAGGGCCTAGGCTTCATCAGCAGAATTCCTCACACAGGTATCAATCCAGGACATTCTGCAACCTGGTCGTCGGTTCCTAAATTTGCATCACCCAACTCCATCACCTAACAGTCCATGATGATGCCGGGAGAGCACAGTTACATTCAGCACATCCATGAACTCGAAGCCCGCCTTCGGTGGTACTGCTTGAATCACCTAGCATGGAATGGACGTGAGTAAAAACTCAAAAAAAGAAAAAATGATTAATATCCTACCAAAATTTGTTCTTCGAGATGCATTGCTCATGTCCATTCCATGACCCACCATCCTACCCCTCTGTGGGGTTTACCGGCAAGAAGGAACTGAAAGGGTGCAGGACCCCTTACATTGGCACATGTGTGACTCCAGAGCTGTGCTGGAGCCGGCCCTTCGGATACCACTAAGGGAAAAATTTCTGGCAACAGCACGCAGTGCGCGCACGCCAAGATGTGTTGTTCGTGTCCATTCCATGCTAGAAGAACAACAGTTATGCAAGATTAGTAACAGTTTTTTCCTTGAATGAATTAGATTCGTGATTTTTTATGAAGCATTAGATACTGAGAGTTTTTTCCTCTGCATATGAATAAAGAATATTGATCTACAAGCGCTCTGCAACAAAAAATGGGGCACATCTGTGCTGGATATCATTCTACTGAATTTGCAGTGTGGTTATTGCTGTTCAGTGGGACGATAAAGATGACAGCCTAAAGCAACACAGCTGCCAACAGTTTTATTGCAAAAGGATGAAAAGACTTTCTGTATCTGTAGATGAAAATGTGAAAAATCCACCCCATAACTAATCTTATTTTGATTGATAAATAATCTTAAGAAAGATTCTTATTTGACACACTAGATGGCTTTGACAAAAATGTACATAATACATATACAAAATCAGCAGCTTAATCTTCTCCTTTCTCTAAAATATCCACCCAAAGCAAGTTAATGTAAAAATACCCCACCTTCTGCAAGCATACCAGCCTATAGCGATTTAATACCTAAGAAAGTATATTAATTTCCAATATGCTCTGAACAAAGTTAGGTTATTTCAAGTCAAGGGAGTGAATTCCAAACTCAAGAGATGCTCATACATAATGTCTTTCCAGCAGTCCTCTCTTCTAAAAGCAAGAGAGTTCAAGTTCAGGTAAGTCCTCTGGTTACATCCTGAGGCAAATTCAAGGTGTGCATCTTGGCAAACTGTAGTCTCCAAAAAATATGAAAGCTCTCAAGAGGCAAAGACTTACATTGTATTTGAATGTCCAGACTTATTGTCCGGGTAGAGTTCAAAATCTCTGATGCAACGGTTTCAGATGTATTTGTTACATTTTTACAACCTGGGTTTTGCACAAATAATTTGTGAACCTCTACCTGCTGCCAATCACATTGTAGACTCTGTTTTTGTATTGGACAGGGATCTAGAGCGAAAGGAGATGCCTTATGGCAAAGAAAACACTTGTGAGTCAGAGGAACTGAGAATGCAGCAGCATTAAGTATCTTTCTGTTTAGAAAAATGAACAAAAACGAAGACCCATTATTCCATAACCGAACCCCAGCCACCCAAAACCCTTTTTAATAAACCAAGAGGAGGCAGGAGCTATGTTCACATTCTTTAGTGGCATACTTAAACTTTCCTTTATCCTGAATGGTCTGGAGGCTTCAAATATTTTTTTTTCTGGTTCTTGATATTTTTCAACTTTTCTATAATGAACTTACTGAAGCAGTTGAAACAATCTCGCTAGATATTTTGCGTGATTTTTGTTTCTCTTGCATACGGCTATTTCTTTGTGTGAAACCTTTAATATTTTTCTCAGTATCTCACTTTTCTATTTAGCATGTTTCTTCTATTACAATTCATTAGTTAAAGGACAACCAGAGTTTAAAGTCTTTCATAATTATCTCATCTAGCTGTAAGAAGATAGTTGTCGTACTTCACTCTTCCTTCCATGATTCAAATGGCTGAATGGATTTTTTGTTAATATTTTCAATAATTTGTTTCTGAACTGAGAACAAGAATGAGAAATTTCAGCCACAGCAGAAAGTATCTTTTATGTTAGTTATAACTGACTGAAAATAGGGACTTAAAATAGTAGTGCTATTTCTACCGGAGTCCCTGTAGAGAATCATTTTAATGAAGTCTGATTACTTGACTGTCTGGTTAGGTCCAAGATCCATTTCTTCTTCTTAGTTTGAAAAATCTATGCAGTTATTTAGACAAATAGTCCCACTAGAATCATTGGGGCTATTCATGTGAATAGGACTCTACCCAGTAAATCCTTTACTTTGAAACAAGTAGCTCATTGCATTCTAACAGTTTTGAACAATCCTACAGTAAAATATCACTGAACATAAAATTTAAGGAAAGGAGGGGAAAAAGTGAGGCTGTGCACTTCTTTTTAGGCATCTAAAGAATTGCTGTGAATCACAGTGTGGAGGAAATACTTTTAAATTTACGAAATACTCTTCATAGTGATTTTTTTTGTTTACATTTGCTTACGGAGGAGGGGGGAATGTTGTTTGATAAAGAAAGTGAAACTAGGATGACCAGATGTCCCATTTTATAGGGACAGTCGTGGTTTTTGGGTCTTTTTCTTAAATAGGCTCCTATTACCCCCCATCCCGATTTTTCACATTTGCTGTCCGGTCACCCTAAGTGAAACTATTGTCATTTTAAAGATTGTTCTTTGGAGATGAATGGGACGTAGCTGCTCAGTGCTTCACTGTCAGACACTGGCGACCATAAACTATACAAGGGGCAAAGTGAAATATCAGAAGAATAAAAATGAAAAAAGGCAGCTTGGCTCTGTTAATTTCCTCAGCATTAATTATTTGATACTGGCAGTTACAATGCAAGTTAGGGAAACCTAAGGCTCCGATCCAACAAAACCTTAAACGCATACATATTCAAGCACATGAATATTTTCACTGAAGTCAATTAGCTTTCTTTGTGCTTAAAGTTAGATGTGCTTTAGGGCTTTCGATCAGGATCTAAAACGCAACAGTTTCCTGCTATGTTATAAAGAGATGATAGTCACCATTCTTTACTATGCTCACTTGTGTATTTATGGTATCCCAGGAACTCCAGCGACATCATGATCAGGTAGATTTTTATGTCACTTAGGTAGTAGTCAGTATTCTTCATGGGAATTCTTAGAGGTCTACATGACTAATATTTCATTAGGTGAAATTAAGGTATATTTTAATCTTTTTGGGAGAAATAAGCATTAAATAAAACTCCAGGACACAAATTAATGGGAGATCAGATATAATGTATTGGGCACAATGTTCAAATATGGTAGAACAGTTTATTACCACTTTGACTTTTTTCTCCTTTTTTTGATAAGTCTTATGTGAAATTTGCATGGCCAGATAATGATAAGGATGTCCAATGTGAGATTGTCTCCTGTTTGTTCTACACATCCCTTGAAGTGGAAGTTTGCTTTTAAAAACTTTACTTAGGTTACAACAAATCTTAAAAATTGGAAATGATCTCAATAATAAAATAGCACAGACAGAGTTAAAAATATACCTTGGGGACCATAGTTTGGTGTGGAGAAGTGGAAGGGAACATAATTTAGAGGAAGAAGAAATACTGTCTGCTTGGAAACTGAGATTTGACGGCACACTACTTTCAGAAAATATGTTTGTGCTGTGACAAAGCTCCAAGTTTGTACTTGTGGGTCCTGCACTTCCTGGCAGATTGAGGGGCCTCAGAAACTCATCTAGGCTCCAGAGTGACCTTCCTTTCTCAGCATAATTGGCAAAAGTCACCGCCTAGTGAGTTACCTTCATCACAGGCCAGTATGGAAGATGGAAAAGGGGGGGAGCCCGGGCCCGCCCTCTACTCCGGACTCCAGCCCAGGGACCCTAATAGTATCAGCTAAGATGGCTGACCTTTTAGGCACAAAACACAATACAATTCCCTGGGCTACTTCCTCTCAGCAGTCTCCGCTTCTTCAAACTCCACTTCACCCTTACCTCAGGGCCTCCTTCCTTCTCTACGATATGTTGTCCACCACTCAGTCTCACCAACAGCACAACTTCCTCTCACAGCTCCTGACACCCACACCCACCTGACTAACTGGGAGGTTTTTATCTGGTTTCAGCCAGTCCCTGATTGGCTTCAGGTGTCCCAATTAGGCTAGCTGTTTCTACTCCTTTCTAGAAGGTTCTTAATTGGCCCCAGGTGTCTTGATTGGCCTGGAGTAGCCTTTGTTTGGCTATCCAGGGAACAGGGACCTGCACATCCTCAGACTAATATACCGGCCTTCCAGCACTCTCCTATATCCTTCTGGACTGACTCCGTCACAGTGCATAAATGTCTCCTAAACACTGTGTATGAAAAAGGAGTCTTCAGAGCTCCTAGCCACCTCTACATACCCACTCTTCATTTGCATTTTGTTCCAAGAGTAGGTTGGCAGGAACTGAGAATTGGTTTCATAATCTGCTTTAATCATAGTTGTCACACTTGTTCATTTTGATCCTCTAATTTTGCCACTTTTGTTACAACGTACCCCAAAAATCCATTTTATTCTTTTGTGGCTTTTGATTTGCCTTTTTAACCTCTTTACTTCTGTTTCCATGTAACTGGATTCTGACTGTGATAATTTACACTTTCTATGAATTTACTAGCTATGTTTAAAAAAAAAAAAAAAAAAAAAGGAAAACCTTGTGCTGTATGGAATGATTGGTTTTGAACATATTAGAAGTAGCGTTAGTGCTTCTTTATGAAAACACTGGCAACAGTGAAATCACCTTTTTAGAAGATAAGAATTCTGACTTGTGAAGCTGAGGCAATGTTTTAGGTGTAGCTAAATAACTGCACACTTAACCACAGGAATTAATATAATGCGAACCATCCTGACTGAGCACCAAGAGTTAGTGTGGCAGACCCACTTGAGAAATTTGCATCTCTCTCACTGCCACTGCACAGAGTTCAACCACTGTTGCAGTCTTCACTCTTCTCAGCATGAGAATTACTGGCTCCTAGCACTGTGGGAAGGAGATGGTGCAGGGGAAGACAGGTTCCCTGTTAAACTTCAATAGCAAATGTGGCTGGTGTTGTAGAGTAGCAAACCCCTTAAGAATGGAGGTGTTGCTTCTGCCCTAGGAACTTCATAAGGCATTATGCCTTGCACCCCCACCAACTAAATGTTTGATCATACTTCCCTCACACCGATAAACTCAGCAAAACCCAGAGACAGTTTCTTGAGGAACAAATGCTTCTTGGAACTCTGGTGCAATGTGGCTCCACACTACCTTATATGCTGAGCAGTGGCTTAATGTCTAAGCTAAATCCTAAAAATGGATCCATGCAGGTTCCGTTCAGTTGGACACTGAAGGGAACCTGCATGGATCCATTTGACAGCAGATTTATTGTCAGGATCTAGCCCTGATAGACTAAACCTTTCAAAAGAATGTTTGGACTCTTAGTTAAATGTATATACTTAGATGTACTAAATACTAGTTTATGCTACAGGCATACTGGAGGTATAATTTGACATTTGTCAGAGTAATGACATTTATGGGTGGGGGAAGTGGGTATTGTCGGCTAAGTTTTTGTTGAGTGTCTTGGTGGAGAGTCTTCTAATTTTAATTGGAAATAGGAATTCTGGATTAATATGTCACTTGGCCCTCTTGGACTGTGTCACATCCATTTTAGCTTTGAGAGTTTTGAGTTGAAAGTGTAGTCCATGGTGTCCTGCATTCGTGTCTTCCTTTGTGTTAAAATTACTCCCTCCCTTTTACCATTTCTTGCAGGCCAGCCCTCCAGATCTGTATATTGAAAGATTTAACATAGCTCTTGGACAATATATGGGAGCATTGCAGAGCATTGTGCCTCTTTTCATATATATGGTAAGTTTAGAACATTCTTTTTGAATAGATTATGTCCATGCACATTGAGATGTTAACTGAAAGTAGAAAGAGCTAAGTGCAACTTTAGTGACTTAGTTCCATAGAGAATTTGGTATTCATTGTTGCTTTTGCTGCTGCTATCATGCTTATGATCAAATCTAGGAAGATAAGAAAAGCAATACACTTAAATTGAGAGTTGTTTGCTATTTTTCTGCCTTGCCAGTGTCTTCATAGTAGAAAGATTGATTTTTTTTTTTATTGACAACAAAAAAATCAACCTTTGTGTAACTTTTTAAATGTATTGCGAGTTTGGCCAGCTCATAGACTTGCTGTATGTTGGCCTTGTACTTTGGGTGCATTATGGAGAAGGTGATCTCTCTCTTTAGATTGCACTAATTTTCTAGGCCTACAATGGTTTCTTGCAGTCATGTAAGTGGGGGGAACCACACAAACAAAAAAACTAAACCCCCCACCATCTGGTGTCTCAGAAGTATAAATAGCCATAATGATGATGGAACTTGGAGTATCAGTTGCACTAAACAATGTTGTTTATAAAGTTTACAGTTTACAAGTATTTTTGAAGAAGTTTTAAACTCATTGGACTGTAACTATTGGTCTTATAGGTTTTTCTGAATTCCTGCCTGTGGAGTTTGATACCTTTGATACCTCTGCAGAGGTTTATAATAACTCTGTGGGAACTTGTTGGAGTGCCAAGATTTCTATTTTTGTAATGAATAACTAAAAACAAAAATTGCATGTGATCTTATCAAAAATAGTTTATGCAATGGATTTCACTCAAGAATATGAATAGAAGGAATATTTCATGTCTAGATCAAGATAAGATTTTCAAGAATGTCCTATACTTTTAATCTCAAGCGCTGTTTAAAAAAATTTCCCTTTGTTAGATGCGAAAAAAAAAAAAAGTGTGTTAGAAGGGGGAGTGCAAGTGCATGTGTTTAATTCACTTAACACAATTTTAGCTAAGGGGTCATTCCTGTATCTTTATTATAATCCTGCAAATTATAAAAGGAGATGGGGATTCTTCAGTCCCATCCATGTGGACCAGTGAATAGTGGAGCCAAGGAGCACGATGAAGAGGTGAGGATTCTTCATCCTCTCCATGGGAGCAGGCACTGTCTATTTTGCCCAGCTTAATCTTTTATACTAACCCTCCCCTCCAACAAACAAAACCAAACCAACAGACCCCTACCTCAGATTCCCCAGAGATCTACTTGCTGGTGAAGGGATGAATCAGTTCAGGCCCTTGAGATGGGATATGAAGAACTAGGCAGAGATGCTTATACCTCTTGATTTACTCATCTTTGTTGTGATGAGTTTGCTGTATTCGGGAGCATGCAGGGCTTGCTTTCTGCGTCCTACGTAAGAATCAGTTGCATTATCCATATATGCTTTGAGCTGTCCTTTATTTGTGATTTAGAGCCCATATCTAATATAATATGTTCTTAATGTTCAAGTACATGCTTTTATCACCAGGAGGTAGGTTTATTGTGTAAAATCCTGGTCAAAAGCTGTCTTTAGCAGATTAAGTTTGAGCATTGCAGTAATTGTGTTCTCTTATTCAGTACAATGATAACTTCTATTTAATTACAGGTTCTGATTGCTGCATAGGTTTCCCCATCCCATCTTTTGTCTTTTTATATAGCAGTCATAACAATGTTGTTTCAGCTGGTGTTCATTTCTTCTTGATGTGAGGAGAAACTTTTTTAATTCTGTTAGTTTCTTGATAGAGAGTTTTTGAGAGTGCAGTTAATAGCATCAGATAATGGTGAAAACAAATAAGAAACTGTAATTGTAAATCAAACTGTCAAAACTTAGCGCTGATTAGACACTATGGAGGAGGGCTATGTAAGTAGTAAACAGGCAGGTGGAAAAGATCTCTGTCCCCTCGGGCAGCACCACCACCACCGGCACGATTGGTACCAATGGAACTCGGCCATTCAAGATACTTCCGCATCACGGATGCACTGGAGTTCCCTCCTCTCAGTATTGCACCTCTGAACCGAGCCTCTACCAAACATGGGAAGTATCCCCACTGCCATTCCGTGCCCCTCTGCCCTCTAGCGAGGGTTCAAACAGTGAGCCCGAGGAGGTCGTGTTGCAGTACTCCTCCCAAGCTCCATATGGTCCTCACTATCAACAGAGCCCAAGGATATACCCACAGATGATGGTCTTAGAGATTGGTAGGGTGGTGACGTGAGCATCAGTCCAAACTTTCACAGAACACTGTGATCATTGGGACTCTGCCTCCAATGCCATCTTCAGCTCTGCAGGACTGTTATCTGTAACTGACCCAACTCCGAAGTCCTGGCCCTCTAGAAGGGATACTACTAGGGAGTTGGCTACAGTGGAGCCCCCATAGGAACACTACTCAAAGAAGATGTTACCTTGTACATTAACCATGGTTCTTCGAGATGTGTGTCCCTATAGGTGCTTCCTTGTTCGATGACAGTCCTATATTTTGCCATTCCTGAACTAGTCCATATTAAAATTTTGTTTTGTAGATTTTTTTCTTAGATCTTGATATGTATTCCTTTCTCCCCTACCCTAAGAAAAGAAAATACTTATGTATCCACACCCCCTCTTACAATAAAGTAGTCTGATTCAGATGCAGGTAACAAATACTTGTACTTAACTGTACACTCTTATAGTCTTTAAATAGATGTAGCAAAACAGTTGGAAAATCTATTGTTCCAGAACTAACTGTTCAGCTAAGTGGTAGTGCATTGAAAAATTTAATTGCCTTTTCTGTATTGTCAAGTTGTATTCAAGTAGTGTATTATGAAAGGATCATAGTATTATATTAAAAAAAACAAAACCAAGAAGTCAAACAACCTTTTTTCCTGAGAAATCTGTGGTACATCTTGAACATGTTTTTGTTTCTAAGCTCCTTGGCTTGTCTCAACCTGTCTCCCCAATACTGCCAAACAAAGTATTTTGCTGTGGTTTGAATGTGTGTACCTACTGAATTCAATAGCAAAACTGCTATTGACTCCAGTGGTACAGGATCAGAGATCCTATGACATGTATAGGAGGATTGAAAATGTAGGAAGTATGTGCGCTTGATCAGTTCAGTGTGTTGACCAGCGGATGCTGTAAGGCTCATCTTTATGAGGTGGTGGTGGTGGTGAATTTCTGGAGAAGGGATTGTTGCAAGAGAAGGAATTCTCATTTCTTCCTTTTGCTAAAAGCTGTCATTTATGGTATTAAGGTTGCTGCTGGTTTACTCTTTGTTTAGATGTGCTTTTAGGCAGGGCTTTTCTAAGGGTCTTAAAGGAGCTAAGCACCTAACTTCCACTGAAATTCATTAGACTTTGAATCCTCTGAAATCCAGCCTTTTTGAACAACTAAACAAAGATCTAGCTACCAGCAACCTACATCTGAACTCTTTTGTCTCCTTTGAAAATCCCAACCTTAAATAATTGTCCAGGGCACATAGAACTTAGGTGCATTGTTTTTTAATAAATCCAGATAAAGATATGATTCACTTCTGGATGCTTACTACATGTTTACTCCACAACATGCTGTAGGGACATAAACTGTGGAATTCAAGTTAAACAAACAAGACATTTCCTATTACTCCTTTAAATTTATCATTTTGGAATATTGACCTATTTTTGTCTTTAATTTGATAATTTGGACAAACTCATGACAAACGTCATTGCTGAGTCCCAGCAAATGAAACTCCGTTACATCTCATGTCATGAAGTCAATCTAAACAAAAGTATGGGTCCTTCTGGTTTTGACTGCTGAATTTCATCACCACATCAATTCCTCTCAAATGGTAGCATTCTTATTTTGGCACCTCCACATACCTTGATGCTCACTGGATGGAGAATATCTTGAATGGATAGTAGTAAAAGTACTTTTCTTTCACATTTTCTGGTTCACCTTAGTAGCACTAACTCAGGTTCACATTTGACATTTTAGTTGCAGTTATTTTTTACAAAAAATCTGCTGGTCTCTCCACTAAATGGGGTTGGGGAGAGAAAACCCTCCTCCTTGCCCTTTCTGCACTGAAATATTTATCACTTTGTCTTACAGGATAGCCACATTTGTGAGAAACAAAGTGGATGTAGCAGTAGTAAATCACTAGGACCAGATAGTGTTCACCCAGGAGTTCTGAAGGAACTCAAATATGAATTGCAGAACTACTAACAGTGGTGTGTAACCTATCGCTTAAATTAGCTTCTGTGCCAGTTGACTGGATTGTAGTAATGTATTGAGCCCTTTTTTTAAAAAAAATTGACAAGAGGAGGTCTTGGCAGTTATAGGCTAATAATCCTAACTTCAGTACAAGGCAAGTTGGTTGAAACTGTAGTTAACAGAATTATCAGACATGTAGATCAGTGGTTTTCAAACTCTTTTCAGTTGTCAACCCCTAAAAAAAATTTCAAATGGAGGTGTGGACCCCTTTGGAAATTCAACGTGTAGTCCATGGACTTCTACCATAGGTGTGTTGAACTGAAAACTGACTGAATAGAATTCAGCTAAAAACGTTGCACGTGCTCAGCACAGCATTTTGACGCGGCATGCGAAAGGGCACTAAACTGTGGCAACACTGTTGACAACCCTGGTGGGTTTTGACCTGTAGGTATGGGTAGTCACATACTTTTGATCAAGGGAAAAATAAAATACCTTTTCTGGGATCTGCAACTTTTATTTTCATAATCACCCTTTGCCTTCACCCTTAGTTTGCAGACCCCAAATTGAAAACCAGTGACATAGATGAACACAGTATGTTGAGGAAGAGTCAACATGGCTTTTGTAAAGGGAAATCTTGTCTCACCAATCTGTTAGTATTCCCTGAGAAGGAGTCAATAAGCATGTGGACAAGGCTGATCCAGTAAATATAGTGTACTTGGACTTTCAGAAAGCCTGTGACAAATTCCCTTACTAAAGGCTCTTCAGCAAACTAAGCAGTCATGGGAAAAGAGGTCTTCTGATAGATGAGTAACTTCCTAAAAGATAGGAAAAACAGAGTAGGAATAAGTGGTCAGATTTCACAATGGAGAGAGGTAAATAGTAGGGTCCCCCTTCCAAGATCTGTACTGGGACCTATGTGTTCAACATAGCCGTAAATGATCTGGAAACAGGTGAACAGTGAGGTGGCAAAGTTTGCCAACAGCACAGAATTACTTAGGTAGTTAATTCCAAAGCTGATTGTGAAGAATTACAAAAGGATCTCTCTAAATGTGGTGAATGGATGACAAAATGGCGATGAAATTCAGTGTTGATAATTGCAAAATAACACACATTGGAAAATATCCCAACTACACATACAAAAGGAAGGGATCTAAATTAGATGTTACCATTCAATAAAGAGACCTTGGAGTCATCATGGATAGTTCTCTGAAAACATCTGCTCAATCTACAGCAGCGGTCAAAAAAGCTACCAATGTTAGAAACCATTTGGAAGGGGGATAGATAAGACAGAAAATATCATCATGCCAGTATTTATGCATGGCCACGCCTTAAACTGCATGTAGTTCTCGTGGTTCCATCTCAAAAAAGATATTTGAATTTGGAAAAAGTGCAGAGAAGGGCAACAAAAATTATTAGGGGAATGGAACTGCTACTCCCCCCTCTGACTCCCACGTTCCTCCTCGCCGCCCCCCCACTTTTTGTTGTGTATAGAGCAGGTAAAACCTTATGACTCATCCTTTGATGCACAATTCAAGTGCATCTTTACTTGTTTTTTTCCTCCAATTTTTTTGATAAAAATTATGGCTCTATATCTAATAGCAAAAGGGAAAAGAAAGGCTTCTCCTCTTTGTCTTGCAGTGAGTCAAGGACAGCAGTGCTGCTCTTGTCCAGACCTTTTCCCCTCATGGTATCCTCAGCTACTGCTGCTGGAGAAGGAGGGCAAGACACCTCATCCTTTGCCCCACTTCCCACACTACCTCTCCTAATTCCCTGACTCTGGGTTCTGTGTAAATACAGCTATCATCTCATCCCTGTCTGTCTCTTGCTCTTTGACTAGACCTTCATTAGGTGTAAAAGTATGTTCTTATCACATTGCCTAACTCATGGCAAAATCCTAATGAAGTGAAGGCAGGTTGTAATTTTAATTTGTGTTAACAGCTCAAAACACTAGGTCCCAGATATTGATCTTGACCTGTAAATTGCCTTGTGGTCACTAGAATTTTACCTTGTGCTAGTTAGTTACATGTTAACACCCTTTTCCTTCAATTTTTGGGGGCGGTAGCCGTGACTCAGGGGACGCGATCAGAGTTGAAGCGGGGGAGGGAGTGAAAAGCTAATACAGTCAAAAATATTGCTCCCAGTAAAATTCAAACCTCTCTCCTCCCTCTGGCATCAGTGTCTAGACTTGTTTCACCTTGTGTTAATTTGTTGCCATGTAACTCAAGGTACTTACTACATTTGTAAAGGCTGGTATGGATGTTCCCCTTGCATTTGCTCCAGGTTATGAATGTTTGTTGTCGTTATCAAAATCAATTGGATTTAGGCATTTTTCCAAACTTTACCAGCATTGTTTGAGCACGGAACCACGCTGTTTTAAAACACTTTATTATGTGATCAATTAAATCAAAATAGCACCATTTAACGTTGCAATTTTTTTCCCCTAAATTCATTTCAAATTTAGAACTGCTGTTAACATAAATTACTAAACAAAACTGGTGTTTCTGAAAGAAATCTGTTTCTGGTCTGTTTAGTGTATTACAGATTATGATTAGAGAATAGCAAGTGTATTCTGCTGTAGTATTTCACGTTTCCTTTTCTCCATGGTTCTACTGGGAAGAACATGATTTCTGTTTTGGCATGTACTTTACTGAATGTTCTTACACTGTCTTCTATGGTTGGTTTAAAACTCCTAGTTATCTGCAATGAGATTTATTCTTGGGAATAAGGTGTATTGATTAGTGCTGTGTTTTGCTTTGTTTTGGTTTTTTTTGCTTACTAACTGACTCTGTGGGGACAAAGCAAAAATATTGTAAGCTTAAGTGTAAATAGTAGTTATGCAGTGGTGGTTTTCTCTGGGAATAGTGAATTAAAAACAGTTTACAAAAAAGACTAAACCAAAAACTTAAATCTACAGGACCTCTCCAACCAGATCATAATTTTAAAGTCAGTCAATTTTGTTCATAAACGAAGGTCTTCAATGAAGACTTGTATAATCCTCATGAAACTACCAGTGCTGGCACAAAATCTGCTAACACTTCTTTGCCATGAAGCTGATGAAAAACACTTCAGATGTTTTTTACACACACGCGCGCGCACTCTCCCCCCACTTCACTCCCATCCTTCAGAAACAAGTAGGTGAGTAGAATTTTGCAGATAATAAATCACATCTTAAACATTTTCATGCCTTTGATAAACACATCATTGCTATAAACATGATATCCACACCTATTTTGGTATTGTAGTCTGTTCAAAACTATCATTAAAATGCAATGTGTTTTGCAGACACAAACCCCAATTCTGCAAACATGCATGTGCTTAATCTTAAGGATGTTTCATTGGCTTCAGTGGTACTATTCATGCTCTTAACTTTAAGCATGTTGCATGTTTGTAGAATCAGGGCTGTTTTCTGTAATATAAATCAGATTAGCAAGTAATCTGTTTAGAATTCAAACAATAGCATTATTTCAGTTTTTAAATTTGGACTCCATTCAGTGGTAAAGTATAATTGCTTAGTCTGCTATTGTAAAGTCAGATATAAAAACCTCTGTCTGTATTGTTTTCCAGAATAAATTTTACATAGAAACCAAGCTTAACAGAGACTTAAAAGATGACCTTATAAAGCTGTTTACGGAACATGTTGCAGAAAAGCACATTTACAGCCTAATGCGTAAGTAAACTTACTGGACTTTTCTTAAAATGGAGGCGGGGGGAGGTGGCAATCAGATTCTGTTGCAATTCTGGGAAACTATAATATTTTCAAGTGTAAGTTTTAGGAGAAAAAGCAGAATAGGTAAAGAACTAGAGGATTTAAATATAGATTCCAAGAACAGTACTTACAACAAGATTTAAAGACAGGGTAATGGATGCCATACTGTGGCGTGGGTTTTTTTTTTTTTGATCTTCAGTAAAAATGCAGTGTAATTAGGTTGGTTATTTATAAAACTATAAATTTAGTAATGTGCTAGGAGGAAGAATGAGGCATATTAGTGCCAAAACAACATTATACTCTCACAAACATCATTGTGTAGATGTCACTGTTGTCCAAGTACTTTATGCCAAAGATGCCCACCTTCTGATTATGAGGAAATAATATTTTATAATATTTTATTGTCCAGCTGCCTATGCTCTCTTCTAGTTTCAATATCAAAATAAGTAAAATGTGACTGGTGTGGTTGGAGAAATCAGGTGCCCAGGTGTGAAATGTGGTTCTCTTCTTGCTGTACACCCTATCTCCCTTCCCACCTCACCGATTAAGAAAAGGTTGGGGGGTGGACAAAGTAGTGGCTCGTATAGCCTTCATTTTTATTTGAAGTTAATTTTAGTGATGTTATATTACACCATTGAGGTGTAATGGTGGCTACAGTCTCAAGTTTAGCAGAGTTATCGTGGCTTGTTGTAGATCTAGAGGCCATAGGAACACATGAAAGCATAGGCAAGTAACACATAATCACAAGAACAAGGTCCACTGTCTTTTATCAGTTTTATTAAAGTTACTGACAAAATTATGACTGTCAGCATATACAACTCCTAGATATTTCCACACACTAGTTATAGCTACAGAAATACTCACATCCTCCTAGTGACAAAGAGTCCTGTGGCACCTTAAAGACTAACTGAAATTTTTTCAGAGCATGAGCTTTCGTGGGCTAATACCCACTTCGTCGGATGCATGCAGTGGAAGTATCCAGGGGCAGGTATAAATAGGTAGGCAAGAACCAAGAACTCTGCGGTGTCCCTACGAAAAAGGATAAATGGACACAAATCAGATATCAGGAATGGCAATATTCAAAAACCTGTAGGAGAGCACTTCAACCTCACCGGACACACCATAGAAGATTTAAAGGTCAGCATTTTGCAGCAAAAAAACTTCAAGTCCAGACTGCAAAGAGAGACTGCAGAGCTGCAATTCATTTGCAAATTTGACACAATCAATTTGGGACTGAACAGAGATTTTGAATGGCTAGCTAACTACAAAAGCAGCTTCTCTTCTCTCGCTATTCACACCTCCAGTTCAGCTGCTAGAGGAACACCTCACCCTCTCTGATTAGAGATAACAAGCTGGTTCAGCCTGATTGGACTAACCTTGTTATCTCCCACCTGGTTCTTGCCTACCTATTTATACCTGCCCCTGGATACTTCCACTGCATGCATCCGACGAAGTGGGTATTAGCCCACGAAAGCTCATGCTCTGAAAAAATTTCAGTTAGTCTTTAAGGTGCCACAGGACTCTTTGTCACTTCTGCAATTCCAGACTAACACGGCTACCCCTCTGATTCTTCACATCCTCCTAGATAGTGTTAGGGTCTGGCAGGTGTCTCATGGATTGATCATCATTAGAGGGATCGTTCCTGCTAGAGTTTTCCCATAGTAAGCTCAGTTTTCCCACTCTGGGCACTGCATTTTTATAATGTGATTCTGCCTATACCTACATTCTCAAGGAATCAATTCTGAAGCACCTAAAGGAGGGGAAAGTGATCAGCAACAGTTGGCATGGATTTACCAAGGGCAAATCATGCCTGACTGACCTAATAGCCGCCTACAATGAGATAACTGGCTCTGTGGATGAGGGGAAAGCAGTGGATGTGTTATTCCTTGACTTTAGCAAAGCTTTTGATACGGTCTCCCACAGTATTTTTGCCAGCAAGTTAAAGTAGTATGGGCTGGATGAATGGACCATAAGATGGATAAAAGCTGGCTGGATTGTCGGGCTCAACGGGTTGTGATCAATGGCTCCACATTTAGTTGGCAACCGGTATCAAGCGGAGTACCCCAAGGGTCGGTCCTGGGGCCGGTTTTATTCAATATCTTTATCAATGATCTGGAGAATGGCGTGGACTGCACCCTCAGCAAGTATGCAGATGACACTAAACTGGGAGGAGTGGTATATACACTGGAGGGTAGGGACAGGATACAGAGGGACCTAGACAAATTGGAGGATTGGGCCAAAAGAAATTTGATGAGGTTCAAATGCAGAGTCCTGCACTTAGGATGGAAGAATCCCATGCACTGCTACAGACTAGGGACCGAATGGCTAGGCAGCAGTTCTGCAGAAAAGGACCTAGGGGTTACAGTGGATGAGAAGCTGGATATGAGTCAACAGTGTGCCCTTGTTGCCAAGAAGGCTAACGGCATTTTGGGCTGTATAAGTAGGGGCATTGCCAGCAGATCGAGGGACGTGATTGTTCCCCTCTATTCAACACTGGTAAGACCTCATCTTGGGTAGTGTGTCCAGTTTTGGAGCCCACACTACAAGAAGGATGTGGAAAAATTGGAAAGAGTCCAGAGAAGGGCAACAAAAATGATTAGGGGCCTGGAGCACGAGACTTATGAGGAGAGGCTGAGAGAACTGGGATTGTTTAGTCTGCAGAAGAGAAGACTGAGGGGGGATTTGATAGCTGCTTTTAACTACCTGAAGGGGGTTCTAAAGAGGATGGATCTAGACTGTTCTCAGTGGTACCAGCTGACAGAACAAGCAGTAATGGTCTCAAGTTGCAGTGGAGGAGGTTTAGGTTGGATATTAGGAAAAAATTTTCACTAGGAGGGTGGTGAAGCACTGGAATGGGTTACCTAGGGAAGTGGTAGAATCTCCTTCCTTAAAGGTTTTTAAGGTCAGGCTTGACAAAGCCCTGGCTGAGGTGATTTAGTTGGGGTTGGTCCTCCTTTGAGCAGGGGGTTGGTCTAGATGACCTCCTGAGGTCCCTTCCAACCCTGATATTCTATGATTCGGCACATGTACATGTCAACTCTCCTTTTTTCTTACTGGTCTGTTGTGCTCTAGGAACTTAAGGGATCCCGATTTCTATAGATTTCTCTGTATTCTCATTAGCATTGACGCACAACGTGTATCCTGTGGTTAAGACACATGTTAGAGGTAGATGTGCTTCTACAGCTTTTTTGTGATTTAAATTAATCTTCCAGCTAATTTTTTGCAATGTTATTGCTTGGTACCTCTTTTTTTCAGGTTATTCTTTGAAAGAATATCAGGGTTGGAAGGGACCTCAGACGCTCAAAGGAGACCAATCCCCAATTAAGTCATCCAATAGATTTTTGCCCCATATCCCTAAATGACCCCCTCAAGGATTGAACTCACAATCTTGGGGTTAGCAGGCCAATGCTCAAATCACTGAGCTATCCCTCCCCTACTTTGGTCACTTGTTTAAGAAATGCTAACATATCTCCAAGGTCTAAAATAACTAAGCAAAAAATCTTACAGGTTTCAGCCTTCCTTCCTTAGACATCTAATATATGATTATACCTTCTAAATATTGATCAATCTTATACTTCTATAATCTTACAAATTCACTCTATTTAACATACAATGACTATATATAACATGACATCGTAATTAATCATAACATCACACAATAAATGAATAATACATTAAAATCATTTGCTGTACTAGCCAAATAAACTGTAATATTGACAGATCTTTCTCTCTGATGCTATTATGATAATGCAGATACAGTATACTGAAACTATCAGATAATTTCCAAGAACTTTGGGCTGATTTAGACCCCAGTGC
Organism: Dermatemys mawii; assembly: GCA_007922305.1. NCBI lineage: Eukaryota > Metazoa > Chordata > Testudines > Dermatemydidae > Dermatemys > Dermatemys mawii. Next base: position 1,549,324 of record ML677335.1, on the reverse strand, counting down.
TTCAATTAACTCCACGTGGGTGGGTACCTGCACTCCATGAAACCCTTGAAGTTAGCAGGCATCCCACATGGCAGAGCCAACTGGAGGATTGGGGCCTTATGAAAGTCACAGTTGGCTCTGTTGAGTGATGTGATGGAAGCCACTACAAGCGTGGCAGAGGGCTCTTGTTCAGAATATTACTATCTAATCATCACTGGATTGTGGTCTGTTACCATTCAGTTTTAAGTCATACATTTTGACTTTACAAATACACCCAGGCACTGTGCAGCTACAGCGAGACATATATCTGTGACATGCAGAGAGACCTAGATTATTGTGATATCGTAGGTAACTCAATCCATCACCACTCTTGTTCTACAGCTGATTTGCATGCAATAATTTCATTAGTTATGTGAGAGAGACTGCACAAATGGAGGATTAGGTGGGTGAACTGCCACTCACATAAATCTCCAAGCACAGCCCTTCTCTCCACCAGATACAAATCAAGACATCCACCCACACAACACAACCAGCATACCAAATAGCCTCAAACACACACAGTCCCTTATGTTAATAGAGACCACTTATTTGCCACATGCACAAATCCATACAACTCTCTGAGCACAACACAACCATCACACCCAGTATAAGCAAACATCACTCAGAAGCACAAAATGTCTGAGTCACTATGTAGCATGGAAAGATTTACAAGCATGGTTGACAGCTCTTTTTGTTCAGAATATCACCGGGTTCAATCATCACTGGGATTCATGGTCTGTTACCGCTCAGTTTTTAAGTTCTCAGCCGCTTTTGGCTCTCTTACTGCGCACGACTTTACAAATTACACCAATGAGCTTTCAGCTACTAGTGTGATTTAATTGAGTAAGACCTTCCATAAGGAAATAAGCTTTGTGGTACACTAGTTAAAATTTTTATGAAATAAGAAATTCCTGCTCTCCCTTACTATATAATTTTTCTATGAATTATAATCGCAATATCAAAAGCAGTAGACAAATAATAGAAAAAAGAATTTACCAGGTAGCATGTATGACTTTTTCCTTTGATTACTACAGGCTATATCTATCTTCCTTCTCTACTGTTTGTGATGAGCTGCAGAAATCAAATTAAAAGAAAATATTGGAAAAAGATAAAAAAATAAAAAACTGCAGGTAGTAGAGAAATCTGCTGTATGGCTTTGTGTGAAGTAGGTTTGCCAACCTTGCAGGATTGTCCTGGAGTCTCCAGGAATTTAAAGGTTAATCTTTAATTAAAGATTGTCATGTGATGAAACCTCTAGGAATACAGCCAACCAAAATGGACAACCCTCGTGTGATGTGCACTGTTAATGGACACCCTGTTATGACTTCATTTATTTAGTCTCACTATTCAGCTTATTAGAGCTAAGCCATTTAACATCTTGTGTTGTAATTTTAAACCTTTCACAAACTTTTTACTGTGATCTGACTTTCTTATATCATGATTGTAATAGTGTTTTTTTTTTTAAATCCAAGATTAAAAAGTGGTATCTTAACAAAATTTTAAATTTGCCAAAGTATCACTGGAGGTAACTGAGTGCATGCATATACAGTAGAGATTTTGAGAAAGTTGTTGCAATAACCTTCTCAGATATTTTCCAGTCATTCTAAAATTTAATGCCAGAATAAATGATTTTGCCGTTTATAGTTTAAAGACTGTGTGACAAAAACAATATTATATCGTACCTCGGTGACTGCCTACAGTATGACTCAATATCTTTATATAAATTGCATTTTTTAATTTAATAAAATAATTTGGATGTCAGGTTACCTGCTACTACAGTTCTGCAAGACAATATCAAGAGAATAAATGTTCAAAATAGGCATCTACTTAGGCAAATAAAGTAACTTTAATTTGTGGTCCTCTTGGAAGATTGAATTTTCCAATATATTTGAAAAAGTTTTGATAAGATGTTGAAACTGTCATTTTTTTAAACACTTCCCCCCCAATTCCCCAACACACACACCCTGCCAATCTATCAGTGTGAAGAATGCTTGGAGATTATATATTCTAGGCTCAACGCCAAGGAATACCTTTTATTTTTACTTTTGAAATTTGTTCATCTTTTTAATGCATTTTTGTGGATGATATCTGGTCATCCTATTAAAGGCTAAAAGTTGAAATTTCTATTTCAAATCCCATTCACGAGGGAAAATGAGTATAGTTTAAGTTTAATTGATTTGTAAAGTACATCTGCACAAAGGCACTGTCAGAAAAAAGAGAAATGGCATGGAGCTTTCCACCTGTAATATGCTGGAAAGGCAAAGGCAAAAGTCCCACAGACTAAGGTTTGTCTGCTCTAACACTTTTGTCGGTAAAACTTTTGTTGGTCGGATTATGAAAAAAAACATACCCTTGACCATGGGCGGTTGGGGGAAGCCAACTCCTGGCCCCTCTCGTTCTGGCCAAGGCCCCACCCATCGTCCTTCCCTTCTGCAACTCTCTTACACAGGAAACCAGAGCACCCCCACGGCCCTGCTGCAACAACCTCAACCCGCCTGAGCAACCCCAGCTCTGGGCGAGCCCCCAAACCCAGCCTCGGAGTGCCCTCAACCCCAGAGCACCAGGTGGCATGACCGCAGTGCCCTCATTCCTGAGCTCCCAGCCCTAACCAGCCTGGGATATGGAAGAGGAGGAACTGGAAAGGAACTGCAGGAAGGGGCCTAGGGATGGAGTGTGAGCAGGGTCACATGAGGCTGTTTGGGGAGAGACAGCCTCTCCCAGCCTATGATACCCGCTGCCCATGCCCCTGATCGGCATAAGTTTCACAGACAAAAGTGCTAGTGTGGACAGCGCTATGCCAATGTAGCCAACAGGACTCCCTGGGCTTGGTTTAATTATGCCTGCAGGAGATCTCTTTCCTACCGGCAAAGAGTGGCTGTATAGGAGACCTTACAGTACCATAGCTATAGCGGTACAGCTATGCCGCTGTAAATTCTGCAGTGTAGACATAGCCTAAAATAGGGCCTGTTTCGGCTTTCATATACTTGGGGATGAGAAGAGAATAATTAGAACTCTAATCTTACTTGGAATCCTCTAAAACACCCAGGCAGTTGAGGGTGCAGTTCTGAGTTAGAGCCTATAGTTGAGCCAGCAGTTGAACTTGAGCTGCTAACTAGTGTTAAAAGCTGCATAGCTGTGTCTTCACTGCTAATTTAATCAGTTAAGAACACACCTTTTATGTAGTATAGGTTGTGGGTTGTGTGTGTGGTGGGTCTGAATTTAGCGTCACTGAAAGAAAAAGGAAACACCTGCATAAGGGATGCAGTCTTCTGTGACCAGTGCAGGATGGGGCCTATACTCATCTTCCCTTTGCAGAAAAAGCATAAAATATATGAGCTTTAGGCAGATTTCTGGCCATGTTTTGCCTGTGCTCATACCTGTTCAACCTGGTTGTCTTCGCAAAAATATATGAGTGTAACTGGTTGCAGAATTTGGCCCATAGTGTGCTATTTCTGGACACAGTATCATAATTTTAAAAATACTATATAGATGCGCACACACAATTGTGTACATGTGTATAAATATATATATATGTATATATGAAATCACACAAAAAATAATTGTCATGTCAGAGCTTTTTAAAGTACAGCCACGTAAACTAAGTGAATATAATCATCATTTTTCATATGAGGGCTAAAGCTGGCTTCATTTGATAAGGCAGCTATATTAAATGTTAACAAGGAGAGATGCAGCATCTTTACAGGAAGCTTTGGTAATATGGAGTGATGCAGATAATTTGTTCTCGCTTTATTTCATGAAAAAATCTTGATGGCATTTATGCATGAGATTATCATAAATACCAAAATCCAGAAATGAGTAATAGTCACTAATCTAAACCACAATCACTTTCTTTATATTGTAAACCTAAATACAGGTCATTTGAAAGGTTAAATGTCATTCTTTTCAAACACGCTAATAAACAAATCTCAACTCCTTCACATTACAAGAAACTGAGGTAGAAGATAGTTTTGTTCCATCGCACTTGGTGTGAGCAATGTGTCCCATTTGAAATGGTAGGAATAATTTATTTTCTGATCGTAGAACACATATTATCCCTCCCAGTTTGGTCATTGACATTATAAGTGGATTGTAGTTCAGGAAGCCAGGCTTTTCTACGGGTCTAGTTGGAGACCTCTCCAGACAACTCACACCTATGCCTTGTGTCCAGAAGAACCTTTAAAAAAAGATTACTTGGTTGGGTGACATCACTGTTCACCGATGGCTCAATAGGTACCTGAAATTCTGTGGTCCATTTGCAACTTCTTATATCTGCAAACATATCCAGCTGTTTTCAAGTAACAATTGAGGGTTCTCATCTTTGAGATGAACAGCTCTTTTGTACCTACAGGAGGAGCTCACTACAACTCTAAAGTAGAAAGCTCAGTTGAGGGTCTGATGCCCAAAGAGCATAGTGTGTTTTCTGCTTATCTATGGATAGACCAGGATTTACTATTATAAGGACTTGGGATAATCCCTGTTCTCACTCCAGAAACTAAAGAAAATCAGGTGAGTTTTGCCAAGAAGGTAATGTGGTCCAGGCAGCATCTAGATACTGAGAGAAATAGCTGTACTAATTTCAACTGGTCTACTAAAGAACAAGCTAATAATGATAAAAACTGGATTTGGAAGAGTATCCTAAGGCATAATAATTCTGATTATTCTCAGTGAGCAGCACTGCTCTAAACTAACTTGTTTGGCTGGGGGGATATTATTAGATTTTATCCTTCCTGGCACACCAAGAGCCTCTGTAAATGTTAGCATCATACACTGTAATGCTGACCATTCCTGTTTTCATGTGCACGTTCCCCCCTTCCCTCCATGTCAGTATTTGAGCTGAGGAATTTTCAGAGAGATAATTGTAGTTGGGGTCGGGGGCGTGGGGTAACCTAACCTTGTAAAAAGTGATAATGCCTGCCCTTTGGTGCAGATTGATGATTTCCAAAGACATAAAGATTGCCCTTCCAAAGCATCATTTTGATCAAGGCCAGCTCCAGCTTTTCAGCTGCCCCAAGCGGCGGGAAAAGAAAAAAAAGAAGAAAAAAGAAAACCCCAAGTCATGCCGCGAGAGCTGCCGCCTCCGAAAGAAGAGGAGTGATTGAATTGCTGCCGAAGACAGAAGCGCAGGGAAGGATTCACCGCCGAAGGCAGAAACGCAGAGAAGGACCTGCCGCTGAATTGCCGCCGAAGGCAGAAGCGCAGAGAAGGAATTGCCACCGAAGACAGAAGCAGAGTCATTGAGCAGCCATCGAATTGCCGCCAAACTAGAAGACCTGCCGTCCCACTAGCGGACGGAGTGCCACCCCCTAATTTTGGCCACCCCAAGCACCAGCTTGCTTTGCTGATGCCTGGAGCCGCCCTGCTTTTGATCCAAACGTAAAGCATTCCTGCCTTGAGAGGGAATCATTTAGCTGTAACTAGAGGAGGAGATCAGCTTCACCAGAGGAAAGAAATTAATTTCTTGCACATAGCTTCCTAGTTGCCACTTCCCTTTTCCATGGCTGCGGGAGTCAGAGTGATGGGACGGAGGCTGAATCTTCGTGCTCTCCATTCACTCCCCTGTCCTCTTATATGAATGGATGAGAAAGGAAAACCTCCCGCTATCTCTTAGTATATGTGTGTGATAGAGTGTGCCGCTCATGCTGAGGAAGTACCACAAGGAAAGAGGAACACTGGCTGCAATAACTCTTTTACTGATATAAAACTCTTTGGTCAGATTTCAAACCAGAAGTACAAGATCTGAATAAAGATGGACCTTAGAAATAGAGTCCCATTAAAAACCAGAGTCTAGGCCTGAAAATACAGGCAGAAAATTATACAATATAATTGTATATTGTTTACAATATAGTTCAACACTGATTTTTTTCTAGCTCCAAACTTTTTTAGTCAGTGCTTTCCCAAGTCATAACACATACGTAGACAGTCGTACAATTAGGTAATCTAAAGCTACTTGTTTGTTTGACAGATTTGTTATCTACAGGCTGATTCACTATAATAGCAAGCAGGCATTTGTTTTATGTAGTACTTAGGTTCAAGATTTAATTTACTTAAGTGCATTGAGCATAAATATTTACCCGAAAAGACAAATTTTGATATTGATCAAAAGCCAAAGCCAATATTTCTATCATTGTTTGTCACAAAAATAATTGTGGCATGGATTTGTGTGATTTACATTTTGAAATCTGAGTGTCTGATGTTTCGCTCTGTCAGGAGTCTGTGATTCTTTTGCCTTGACACTGGAACCACCTCCCCATCTCCCAGAATTCTTACCTGTCAAACATTTAATTGATCCTATGATACATTTTAGCCGAGTTGTCTTTCACATAAAGTTGTTTCTTTTTTCCAGTCATATTCCCCCCAGGCTCAGCAAGGGGTGGGTTTAAAGCTGTTCACCTTTTCATGTTTTAAAAGGGCAGGAGTTTTTTCTTAATTGCTGATGAGAAAAGGGTTTGTTTTCAAAGGTCTCCTTTGACAAAGATGGGGGAAAGTGCTTCAACTGTACAAATTTCAAGGAGGAAGCAGAAAAATTGACCTGGAAGTTAAATAAGTTCAGCGATTGCTCTTTGCAAAAGAAATCCACTCAGATCATCCTTTCTTGCTTCTGATATGGAATTAAAAGTATACATGCCATATGAAAACACAGGAAAAACTAAAGCAGTTGGAGGCTGGTACATGTTACGGGGAAAGAGGATTTCTCTGCAATAGTAGGTTTTTTTCCCTTCACTTTTTCATACCTCAGTTAATGAACAGGCAGGAGAGGGTGGGTTACTTGATTTGCACTCGAGTGTATTACTAACAAGTGTGTAACTCTATACTGTCATCGGCTCATTAATGTCAGTGGAACAAAATGTACTGATTTGTTCTTTGCTTACTAAGAAAGAAGGCAGTAGAGTGACTCACTGTCTTACAGTGATATGTCCAAGCCCAGTTTTTATATATGGGAAGAGGGACTATGCAAAATGCTCAGAGAAAACCAGACAGTACATAATGCCAAGATCAATGCCTGAATGGGCTGCTATGGCAGAGAAGGTGGTGTCTTCCCCCACCTCACCTTTTGGAACAGACAAGGCAGAACAAGATTAATCAGAGTGAAGGATTTTGCTACTTTCCAGTGATGACTTCTCTTTATTTCTCCAGTTTGACTCTTCCCTCTCAAGGGGTCAGCTGCATTGGCAAAGCAAACTAGAAAAAGGGACTGAAAAGAATATTTGTTTTTGGTTTGTTGGCTGCCAAGAGGGATGGGGAATGCGCAAGAGTCTCATGGATGCCCCCATGTAAAGCTCTGCAAATCCATGGATCTCTGCTTTATATTCATGGATATCCACATCCATAGATGCAGATGCGGATATCCAAGGACCTTTTTTGTGGATTGGACGTGGTTACAAATTTTGTATCTGTGCAAGGTTATAAATGTAGGATCTCAAAGAAAAGGAAGCAGCTGTCTGCAGCTCATAGCCTATAAGGCTGCTTCTCCTCTTTCCAGAGCCTATATTCCTCCCTCTCCCCCCGCCCCCCTGCATACGCACTTTGTAGAAGCAGCTGCCTCCCTCTACAACTGCCGTGATATGGCAATAATGATGTCAGGAGGGGTTTCCTAAATAGCTTGGCCGCTTAACCCATGGCAATAGGAGCATGGGGGATTTTGCTGCCTCTCTTCATCTATCACCTCCCCTTTCTCTGTATATGGGGGGCTGCTTCCCTGTCTTCCAGATCCCCCACTTCTCGCCCAGCCCCCATACAGAGAAAGGGGAAGTGACAGATCAAGAAGCAGTTGTCTACTGCTTATAACCTATGAGGCTGCTTTCCTGCCTTCCAGATCCTCATAGGCTATGAGCTGCAGACAGTGACTTCTTGATCTATTATCTCTCCTTTCTCTGTATATGGGAGGAGGGGAGGGACTATAAGATCTCAAAGGCAGGGAGGCAGCCTCATAGGCTTTGAGCTGCAGACAGCTGCTTCCCTGCCTTTGAGATCCTACAGTATACACGCATGTGCACAGACGGTCCTTTGAGAGGCACTGTCCGTGCTGCTGCGCGGGGCGGTGCAGATGGAGCTAGAGATAAAAGATTGCAGGTTGCAGGTTGGACACAAGTTGATTCTTGCTGATTCGGATCGGATGCGGATCCACATTTTTGTATCTCTGCTAGGCTCTAGTCCCATGCTTCCTTTACCTTTTAAGTTAGAGTTAGTACCACTCCTACTTTCCTTTTCACCCCTGCCTCAATGAGGAAATGAATCTGTGTTGTAGGAAAGGAACTATTTTTACTCTTTGTTTTGATGACTTGGGCCCAGCAGTTGTGCTGTCTCAAAATCCAGTGTAGTTGGAGTTACTAATCCAGAAAAGCTTTCTCAGTGAGCTTTTGTAGCTTTAAAGGCTGGTGCTATCTGCCTACCAAAAACAGCTGGTAAAAAATGTTGGTGAGTCAAGATGTACTAAGGTTTGGAGAGGAAAGCACAAATTCACTTCTGTTAAAGAGAGGATTGATCTCCAGGTGAACGTGGTAATGAAATTTGTTTATAAAAAGGTAGGTGCAGTAATCGATGAACCAGCACAGAGATTACTACTCACTTTTCTTGCCATGTATTGTGGCTGCATTTGGTTAAATCTTCAAATACTACATGTTATAGAATAGGATTATACTGTATGTCAATTTGAAAAAAAATGTTTTTATGGGGAAAAAATCTAAACTAGTGTGGAAATACTGTAGTCAGCAACTAAAATCTAAACATCTCCAAGCTATGGGTTAGTCATGCAAACAGTCCTGATTTTCAGGACAAGTTCCATTGACTTCAGTACAAGTCAGTTCCACTGACTTAGTCCTATCAGTTTGCAGGTTGATTCATGAGCTGTCATCTCCTATGACAAAGGGGTCCCACCTCCTGGTCCAGTGTCCACTTGTGCACCTCAATTGTCTAAACTGTATCCTGGGACAACTGTGTCACTGAGAAAAAAATATATTTTGTGTGTACACCATGATTTTTAAACAGTGTTTGAATCAGCCCTGTCATTGCAGAGGGCCTGGAGGGGAAGCACTTCTCTAGCTGCCGCCCGTTGTTTCCTCAGCAGCCTCAGGATTAGCTCTGATGTGAGCTGGGAGCACTCTGAGTAGTTCTTATCTCTTTGATAGCTTCTCTGCTGGCTTCTTGCTGCATTGTAGGGGTTGAGGAATGAGTTGCATGCTTGCTTACCAAACTGTGAGAGCCCCAGGGAGAACACAGCAGTTTGACATGACCAGTGTCTAAGGGAAGGAATGCCTGTTGACAGATGGCTCTTCTTTTTCCTCCTCATACAGCCAGGCAGGGTAGCCCAGGATCGGGAGGACAAAACAGCTGAGAACCAGCAACCAATTATATCTCCCTTACTCTCTGCCCCAGCCCTCTCACAGATGAAAACAGCTTGGGGGGCTGTTCTAACTTACACTTGGTGGAGTGCAGTGTGATCCAGCCATGCTTCCTCCCTCCTTCCCCCCAACATGACTGCTGTACCAAAGAATAAGTCATTGCTAGCATCTCCCGGTTATATATGAAGCCAAAAAGTACATGAAGAATGAAAGATAAATATTCTCTCCCATTTAAAAGAAGAAAGCACTGTTGCTTATAGCTGATTTTTAAAAAAAACAAAACGTTTTGTTTCAGGGTGAGTGTTCATGTTCGGACTTCAGAGCCAGAGCAGATATTGTTGCCAGGATAGTGTATGCCTTAGAAGAGTTATTAGTGGAAATTCTTATGCTTATCATAGCACTGTGAATGTTACTGCTAAAAATAAGTTGTGTTTACTTCAGTTCTGTCTCAGAATCATTAAAACACAGTTACTTGCCTGTTTTTCCTTAAAAGCCATATATGCTTAGGTGTAACAGGAGAAAGATAAAGTAGTATTTCACATTTTTGCCACAATTAACTTTATATTGTATATTGCACTTTAACTAAAAGGTTATATTTATGCCTGTAAGAATGCAGTTCTCACTCATTTGTCTGTCACTTGGTTTCTTATTTATGAACAACAGGTGACAGCAGGAAAAAATAACTTTTTCTTTAACTGCCAAAAATATATGCAGAGAACCTAAAGTATTTGACCAAGAAAATGGCTAATCAGGCTTCTGTTTTCATTTCAGCTTTACTTTTAGAAGCTCAGTCAACACCGTTTCAAATAACCCCTTCAACCATGGCAAATATTGTGAAAGGCCTGTATACACTTAGACCAGGTAAATATTAATTGCTTCCTTTTGGAATCTCCCATTGTATTATAGTGCCAAAACATTCCACAGACTATAGTATTATGTATTTTTAAAAAGGTAGAGTTTCATCATCTTGTCTGTCAGTCAGTGTTTATCTGTGGTGTTTAATGTCACAGCAAAGCCTTTGTTATGAATGCAGTAAATCTATGTTGTGAACTGTGAGAGGCCTGAGTCTTGCATTGGGCTCCCACCTTCACTTAAATAGTTTAAAATAAGAGGGGGGAAACTGAAGCATGAGCACTGTGCTTCTGTGTGCTACTATAAGGGGTGAGGCTGCTCAATAGGAAAATCCTGGCAGATAATCAAAAACAAGGTAGATAAAACTGTGGGCCTTTCCATCTAAATGGCCTTTCCATCTATAATGCTGTAGTGATTACAAAAGTAATTTTGCTATAACAAATAAATAAATCATTTATTTCATGGTAAAGTTTTATTTTGCTCTTGGGTAAAATTTATATATGTGGGCTTCAAGTCCACCATTAGTTATCTCAACAAGCCCAGAAAATTGAGGTGTGTGAGGGTATATCTACACTGCGATAAAAGACCTTTGGCACTGTCACAGATGGCATGGGTCAGCTGTCTCAGGCTGTCAGGGCTCTGGCTATGGAGCTGTAAAATTGCAGTATAGATGTTCCCATGAGTGGGGCGGGTCTCAGAGCCTGGGCTCCAGCCCGAGTGTCTACTCTGAAATTTTCAGCAGCCCTGCAGCCCGGACTCTATAAGTCTAAGTCAGCTACCCAGGCTCTGAGACTCAGTGCTATCGGATTTTTATGGCAGTGTAGATGTACTCTGAGATTTTTCATGCATTAGAAATTTAATACGAAATTGAAAAGGTACTGTACGGTATAATTTGGAAACTGAAAGGCGCCCTAGTCAAAGGACAGTATTCTCAAGGAGTTTAACAATGCAGCAGCGGTAATTAAAATAACCATTAGTCATTGATATGCGTAGTTTGCCATGTAGTGATCTCTGCAGTTGTTATAAGACTTACTAGGCATATAATAAAATATGTAATTTTAACAATATTGTAATGAACTTGTATTCGTTATGCTTTAGTGACTAGGTATAGTCTCTGCTGTAAATCTCTATTGACAACAACATCTAACTGGCAATGAAGAGTGGGAATGTTTTAAGCACCCTGTGAAGTTCCTGGAATGAACATTCATCATGCTCCTTTATTTTTCTGCTTCAAAAATGCTAATACTAAAATGGACCTGGTTTTCTTCTTACCTACAATGCCCGTTTTAGCTCAGTGGAGTTATTCTTGTTTTATACTCGTGTAACTGTGGAGAGGATTGTATCCAGGTGCCATCACATATTCTTTTGTATGGAGTTGCCACTCAAAGAACCAGAAATGACAAAGAGGGAGGCTTTATGAAAACTTCAGAGTCTGGCAAGTCTGAGGGCCAGTAATATGGTGGTCAGATTATCTACAGAATTCACAGATTAATCACTTTTAGCAGGCATGTCTTATTTTTAACAAACATTAAAAAATATAAGTGATAGGAGGTAGGGGAAGGAAACTGGTGATGACTTTCATCTTTGCCCTCTTTTACTTTTCAGTGCTGGAGGAGGAAAATGTATTTAAAAAGAGCACAAAGGCATGATTTCATTCTAAGTTGAGCCGATCTGTAAGATTTTGATATTACTATCCTATTTTATATCCCAAAAGACAAGAGTATTGAAAACCTTACAAAGCCTGTCAACATTGAATGGAACTTGCCTTGCCTTTTCCTTCGCAAAGTTTAGTTTGGTTCAGTACTGTCATTTCCCTCTCAGATTTTCAGTATTCTTATTGTGTTCTAAAGGATATCTAAATAAGATTGTTAGCAGGTCATGAAAAATCCACTGGCTTGTGTTGAGTAGGAAGACCCTAAGCCATTGATTTCTGCAGAATTTAAGCCTTCCCTTAAAAGCCAGTCCGCTTGTGAAACTTGCTGTCAGTTACCAGCTGCTCCAACTCCTGTGGCAGTGCTCTTGCAAGCCCCTAGCTCAGTCCTCGTGTGACAGATCGCTCAAGTCATTCCATTATTTGACCAAAATAACTGACAACCAGAGGGGACTGTACAAACCACCCTCGCTCTGCACCATCCTAACATAGAGTGACTGGATTTTGTATTGCCAAATGTTTAAAAATCATGAGTTGTCACGAAGTTACCGGATGGTGCTCTGGAACTACTCCATATGAAGCCAGTCAGGACTCTGGGGGAGCCTCCTCTCTCTGAGCATACTCTTTCCAAGGAAAGAAGCTTATACAGCTTTGACCTTCCTGGATCTGACGGAGCATTCGGCATCCCCTTCCACACCGTGCATTTCCTGCAGCGAGTCTGCCCGGGCGGAGCTCCTGGGGAAGCCAGAGGGCCCTGCACTCCAACTCCGCAGTCTAATATGACTCTCCACCAGCATAAAATGGAAGGTTTATTAGTCAACAGGAACACAGCAAGAACAGAACTTGTTAGCACAGAAATCAGTGACTTTTGGCCAAATCCATCTTGGGGAGTCCTGGGCCAGAAGCCCTGGACTCCCCCTCTTCCAGTCCCTACAAGCAGACTGCCAGCTTCCAGCGACCTGACCTCAGACACCCGCATTGCTCTTCCTCCTTGTCTTTGTCTCGCTTCCTCGGTAAAAAGTCACCTGATTGCATTCCTTCCTGATCTCAGGTTATGAAAGGCACCGGTCATAGCATACGTGCAGGCAGCTGGAGCAGCCTCCCCTGCCTCAGAGGTCTTAGCCAAAGTCACACACCCCTATTCCCACCAATGAGATATTGGTGCAGCATGCATGGAAACTGAGGCGCAAACAGTATTCGTGCAAAACAATAAAACGCACATAGACTCTCATACAACATAACAAGGGAAAATCTCCACTTCAACACAATCATGTCCACAAAAATTAGATTTTAAAAGATGATCAATTTGCAGTTATTTTTATTTGCCTTCTAGTGTTTGAGCTTTTGGCCTTAACATTTTCAATCCCATCTTCACCATCCTGAGGGATAGAAAAATGAAAGCTGAAATTGTCCTGTAACTGCATGACTCCAGAAGTGTACGCTTTAAGAAAAACACCAAACAGCACAAGACTTGCCAACTCTCATGATTTTATTACAACACTATAATTATAATTTTGAATATCATTTATTCTAAATTTTCAAGTCATATACCTGGTGAGCTGAATACCTGTTGACTTTGACTAGAAGTACATAGTTGTCTGAGTAATCCTGTGAGACACTTCATAAATTAGCATTCAGATACATTCGGGCCCATTTAGCCAATCTGTGAACAATGCTTATGCTATGGAAGAGAACAGAAAGTCTTTGGTTAGCAAATAAGGAAAGACTATAGAGTTTGTGATATATAACACATCAAATTCTTAAGCTCCATCTGTCAAATATTCACTTTGTCGTGGCTTTAGTCAACAGTAACGTAGTAAAACTAGTTGTTTGGGTTGAAGAGATAAGGATATTATACAAATTGCATTCTAGCCAGACTGGAAGTATTCTAAGTTTGTACCAAGAACAATTCCTCTGTATTGAAAGATGTTCCTTCGTAGAGTCAGTCCATGATGACTTAGATTCTAACGTGTTCAGAGGAGCAGGCCCCTGGGAGGCTGTGAGATCGCTTCAAAGGCGAGAAGCTGTTCAAGTTGGATATGATTGCTGATGCCACTCAATCTCCAGTGCTGGCACTGGAAATACAGACCAAGGGAATATGAGCTTCAAGAACTCTCTCTTCTTCACGCTCTGTCTCCAAATGGTTCTATGAGACTAGGCGTTTGACAGAGTAATAGAAGAGGCTGGCAAAGGGAGGAGAAGAAAAGTAGTGCGATTGGAGAGACTTGCCATGCACTTATGTGCTCTGATCGGGACTGAAGTCAGGTAGCAAAACATGTCCAGCTGCTAATTTCCTTGTAAGCTGCTCAGCAGGCTATTTAGCGCTGCGCAGGTGTTCAGGGAACCCGGCCCGGCCCAGACCTGCTGGAGAAGGGGCGGACTGAACCCGGCCTGGACATGCTGCAGCCAGGGCACCCTTCCCCCAGCCCAAACCTAGCCCTGGCCTGGACCTGTGGGAGGAGGGGTGCCTATCCCGTGGCCCCAACCTTGGAGTTGCTGTGGTGGGAAAAGGTGCCTCTCCCCACCCTAGCCCAGGTGCTGTTGTGGGGGGAGAGAGCTGGGGGAGTCCTTTTTCTCCCTACCGTAACCCCAGAGCACCCTCCTGCACCCCAAACTCCTCATCCCCAGCTCCACCCCAGAGCTTGCACTCCCAGCTGGAGCCCTCACCTCCGACACTGCCCCCTCCCCCTGCCCCCCAAGCCTCTGCTGGCCGTGGCAGGTCCAGCCCTGAGCCCCCCAGCCCAGAACCCTGCACCCCCAGTCGGAGCCCTCATACCCCTGCACCCTAACTCTTTGCCCCAGCCCTGAGCTCCCTCCCATACTCCGAACCCCTTGGCCCCACCCCCATCACATGAATTTTGCTGTGTGCACCAATATGAAGGTGATGTGTCCCATATCACCTCCATATTGGTGCACATAACAAAATTCATTCTGCACATTTGTGTGGAAAATGAGAGGGAACACTATCCAGCAGCTGTCCTTCAGCAGCTCAATCTGCTTCTTTTCCTGCTCTCTTCTCTAATGTGCCTTTTCTGGAGGAAAAGGCACATTAGATCTCCAGATCTCCTGCAGCAAAATTTGCTCTGTTTAATGTTGGGGGTGGGGAGGGCAAAGGGTAGAGAAAGGAAGCCACCTAGTGGAAGGAAGGAGACAGAAGAAGGAAAGAGAATAGGGGTTGGGAAAGAGGAGGAAGGAGAACTGAAGGAAGGAGGTAAGAATATGAATGAGCAACATGTACAGTCAAAAGAGATGAAGGGGTGAAAAAAGAATGAAATAAAAATGTTGGGGGATGGGGGTAGGGAAAAGAGGATGGAGAACAACAGGTCAGATGCAGTGACCAGCCAAGGCATGGGATTGAAGTAACCCAGGCTCGAAGCTCTTGAAGATGTGGGGATAAATGTGGGTTTAATCCATTGTTCTAAGAAAATATGTAGACATTTACACAGTGCATTTGGCTGTTGTCCATAACTTTCCTTCATTGCTAAAGAATTTGTAAGATACTGATCTCTCTGACTCACATCACCATCAGAGGATTTATTGTTTATAGGTTTAAACACTTTTTATACCACGTTTGGTGTCAATGGCAATAGCACAAAAGAGCTTGTCAACAGTATTTCATGTTAAGAAATTAGCTTAGGCTAACGTGTCCAATGCTAATAGTTTAATGGGATGTGTATGTATATTTATTAAATGGTATCTATAGTACCTTTTAACTAACTGTGTAACATGAAAGGTGGTATTGTTTTGTGTATAAGTCATTAGTGAACCATACTGCAGTGATGAATTTATTGGTTCATTCACTGATGTTCATGTGTAAGGCCATGTCTACAGTAGGAACATGATGTGTTTTTAACATATTAGCTAAGACATGTTCAGTAGTCAGGAAAACACTGTGAGGGAGCCTAGGGTTTGTCTTAACCAATGAACACATACCAAAAGTACAACTTGCCTTGTCTCCATTAGGATTTCAGCAGTTGTTAGAAAGCATTCCCTTCTTCTCCAAGCAATCTCAGCTATAAATACTTACATTGTGTCCCTGTGGTACTTCTCCTTTTCTGCATGTCTCTAAGGCAGTTGCTATATGCTACATTCTCTTTGCTTTGTCTCTTCTGAGAATCTATAGAATCAGCCTGGGGGCATGGCTGCTTCATTCAAGAGGCTCTGTCTGTGGAGCTGCCTTCTGGAGGATGTGTATACCATTTTGACTTAGTATGCCGTGCACTTGTTTAAAAAGCTTGCCTCTTTCACTGCCAGCAGTTGATCCAATAAGACATTACCTCATCCACCTTGTCATTCTGACTTAGTAGCATTTTACATTCTTACTCTTGTGGAAAGTATTATAGAAGGTACAGGGCAATGAAGTATATGGCTCATACTATTTACAGCTGTAAGTGTCTATGGTGCCATTGGCTCATGATGGAGAAGCACAGACTCTTGGGCCAAAAATTTGTGTGACTTTAAGCATATCTAGTCTTTTAATTCAAGCTATTAAACAATTTATATAATCTTTTAAAAAACCTTCAGTCCTTCCAAATAATCATTGCTAATTGTTAAAGAAAAAAATACTGCTCAGAATATATTTTTTCTATTCTGTATGTTTCATCATTATTTTTTTTCCCTTTTCACACAGAGTGGGTTCAGATGGCACCAGCTTTATTTTCTAAATTCATCCCAAACATTCTCCCCCCTGCTGTGGAATCTGAGCTTCAGGAATATGCTGCTCAAGACCAGAAACTTCAAAGAGAGCTTATGCAGAATGGATTTACCAGGTAATAATTATTAACCTTCAAGGGCAGTTGCACTAGACAGCACTGAAGCTACTAAAATGCATATGCTTTAAAAAAAACTATCAACATTTAAGTATTGTATTATATTCAATAGAATATTAAATATTATTCTAAAGACTTGAACCAGAATGTTCAAATCTGGGTATTTAAACATGTAACAATGTGGCCTGAGTTTTCAGAAGTTCTTAGCATGCACACATTCCACTAAAGGCAATAAGAAGTAGTAGGTGATCAGCATCTTTCAAATACTTTCAGATAAAACAGAGATGCTTCTGATTTGTTTGTACCCTCATGATATTTTGATTGATTGATTAGTGCAGGCCTGCACAACATGCGGCCTGGGGGCCACATGAGGCCCGCATGGGCTCGCTGTGTGGCCCGCGAGGAGTAAGTAGGGGTGGGGCAAGCCAAGCGGATGGGAGTGGGGCTTTTTGGCCCGCAGCTGGTTTTTTTGCAGTAATATGGCCCTCACTGCTTTCCGAGTTGTGTGGGCCTGTATTAGTGGGTGATCATCTTCACTGTCAATTCCCGTACAGCATTGTCCTTTGAACCTCACTTTCCCTAAAGTAGTAAAAGAACACCATCAGTTTGAATTTCTGTTACTTTTAAAAAATGTGCTGGGACCTACTGTGCTCATCTTCTTCTCCCGCTCTAGTCCATGCTCTCACATCTTACTGGCCTATTGTCTTTCAGCGAACTTTGCAGGCTGCAGCACTGCTGCTGCCTCTCCTGACCCAGTGTCCTGGCTCCCTCTGCAGGAGCCAGAAACCCCAAGGTTAGGCTAAGGAAGTTAGCAAGCCTAGATCCTTTCGCAGGAACATCACTGCAGAGGAAAGCAGCCAGTGCATGAGGCAGGAAATTAAAGTGATCCTCAACAAAACATTGAAACTGATTATACACAAAGTAAACAAACCAAGAAAAAGAGATTTTTTTCCTCTAAATGTCAATTCTAATACTAACGGCTGCTTATAACAATAGTAGGTATACAATATTCTCACAGAAATGGGAGTTTATAGATAACTGAAAGCCTTAAGAAAGACTATCACATAGATTAATATCATAATATTTCAGCTGATGATCAGTATTTCTGAGAAGGTCATTCTTTTATCTCCTAACTAGAATAATGTATCGTCTTATATGATGGCTGTCAGGATAGTATGCAAGGAGACAGAGAACCTTGTTCTCGCCAATCATAAAGAATGCACATAAAGGTCAGGTCAGTCTCAACACATTGGTGACCTTCAGATCACTTTGTGATCTGTAGCTGAGCATGTCTGAGCTGCTTTTAATAATCCCCTAGGTGCAAGTTCCAGTTACTAAAGTAGAAAAGTTACTAGTAAATGTTCTACTATTCAAAGCATCAGTGCTAAAGAGTAGTCATCTGCCTGTCTTTTGACACACAAATAGCACTCTGTATTTAGTATTGGCTTCTATCGATGGGCAGCATCCTGGTGCTAAGATTAATGCGAGTAGAATCGGGTAGTATTTTAAGTATTTCTTATGTGCCCATTGCCTTGGTATTTAAGTGGTAATTTGAAGACTCACACATTTTCTATTGTGCTTCATTAAATAATGCTTGTATATATTGAGTAATCTAAGAAAATGAGAGTGTGTTTATACTAACTTGGAAATTTAGTCAAGCCTTTTAAGTTTTGACAAGCTCCATTTCAGGGACCATAGATAGAGTAGAATTGATCTAAGCTGTTTTTGAGAAAAATCGAAGTCATTAAAAGAGACCCCCTACTGGTCTCTTGAATTATGGTTTGCTCTCAGTTATGGGGTTGTTCTTTGGGAGTGGAGAAGCAGAAGGGAGATTGCTGTTGGCCTTGGTACTGTCCACATAAAATGTGCATCCCGAGTGAATTGTGATGCTTATAGATTCAGCTAAGAAAAGTAGAAAAAGTTCTCATTTTACTAAAACCCAAATTAAGAATGTGCTTTACAAAATAGAGAAAAAAATCAAGATTAGAAAAGACTTCAAGTGCATTTATTCGCAAGATGACTTGAGATTTCTAAAGCTTTATTTTTGCCAGTAAACATATTTGAAATTATACATTTACATCTAATCACTGAAACCTGGAATCTGAATATGAAATTTGTCTGTTTTTAATTGAGAAGTTAAACTGTATTTCCTCAGAGACTATTCGTAAGGAAGCCTTGAGCTGAGCTTTTTAAACACTAGCAGTATTCCAAGTGCTAATAAATTTGATTTGAAAGATCTTTTCCCATGATGACATAGGTTAATAATTAATGATTCATAGTTTTATCATAAAGGGTTTAACTTTTCCCCGTCAAACTATGTTAAGAGCAGTTTGAGTTGAAGGAAAAACTGTTAAAGCGTGTGTCGTGGAATGTATCTATTCCAGCATCACTTCTGATCTCACCACTGCAACGCAGAGCTTTATTTAAAACCTTACATAAAAATTGTATAGATAAGCCAACCTTTCTTCTTATCTTATTGATTATTCGTGTAAATCTACATTTCCAGGACACTCTACATTTATTTTGTCAGAACAATTTGGTAAATATTCTAGAGTGTATATTCAGTCTTGACTGCAGCAGTTTTTCTCTTTGATCCCCCAAATTATCACTTTGCTCCTCTCCAATCCCCTCCAAAAAATGCTGCAATTTTCACCTTTTCTCACCATGCTACTCTCCTCTTCCTATCCCTTCACCGGTCTCATCTCACCTTCCACATCATATTCTAACTTCTTGTCTATGTTTTCAAGTCTCTCTTCTGTTCTACGCTACCTCTTCTCTTATTTTCTTCTCCTCCTTGCTCTTCCCAAGACTTTTACCAGCACATTCTCTTGTTCTGCCTTTTTTCCCTATGCTGCTCTTTTTCCTGGAATCTTTGCTTAAGGTGTGGACTGTAACCTCCATAGCCCTTGATCCTACACTGGGATTTAGATGGGTGCAAGAAAATACCTTTACCTCTTTGTAAAGGACTGATGATATTGGTGCATTTAGTAAATAATTTGTGGGGCCCTTGGGCTTAATATCTTTCTCTTAGTTTTCTATCTGCATATGTAATGTTGGATAACAGTTCCTGGGTACATCTGTCTCAATGTTTTCTGTGAATTAAAAAAAATGTACTTTGCTATCTATCAAATGCTACCTGAGGGGGGTGGGGGGACTGTCTTTGAATGAGGAATATCCACAATTTGAGGTTAGCCTTCGAAGGTGTTTATATGATAACTCTAATATAATGTAACTGATTTTATTCTGTAAATATCAGTACGCTATATGGAAAAAAGAAGGGAAGGTCTGATTTGGGAATTTGGAGTAAAGATAGCTGATATGCATGTTATGCTTGAAAGGGCTGTGTTAGACTATACCATATATGCTTAGATATTACTCTGCTGGCAAGCACTGGTGTTAATTTAAAAAAAAAATTTCTTTTTCTATTTTTAGCCTTTAAAAGAGCTCATCACTGGCTCTGAGTGCCCTAGCAGTAATTTAAATTCATTCTAGTTTAAAATCATTGACAATAATACTAGTATTACTCAACAGTATATTTCCAGTCCATAGATATAAAAATAAAGGACTCCAGTTTTACCATCTACATATAATCATCACCTTCCTAAATGTCTGAGAGAGGCTTTGCAATATATGACTGGAAAGTTCCCCAATCTGTATGCTAGCAGACTAGTAGGGGGAAGTATGTTCAAGAGTCAAGGGGCCCTTGTGGGGAACAACCTACCAGCCATCTCATATGGATCCTATAGCAAGTGCTTTGAACCACCAGGGTTCTTGAAACATAGTTTGTCAAATTTTGCTTTGTACAAAAATAAATAATTGCCTGTTCCTAACGTTACGGTAGCCCAGGTCCAATTCATGTTGTCTCAATACATTACTTTTGGTAATGGTTGTTGTTTGGGATGGGAATACCCAGAGTCTTCTGCTGTCAAGTTTTGGTGCTCCACTTCAGTAGAGCCAAGCATTGATTGCTGACACCAAGAGCAGTATTGGTGTCTCCCTGCAAACAGGCTATCTTGTCATTTCTCTCTCAGCTCTGTCTGGGACCTCATTGGAGCGTAGAGGCAAGAGGTCATACAGAAAGTGAGATGGTAGAACCTGGAACAAAAACGTGGGTGATCCTCAAGACTTCTTCTGAGCAGCCTTTGGTCAAATGCACTGTGAGAAACCACGTGCTCAGAACTATATACTAAATTAAAAAAATTAAGTTGTGTTAGGCTTTTATATTGACAACTATAGGCTTATATTCAATTAGCAATTGGAGCTGCAAAGTTCCATATTAGTTACTTCCTAATTTAATTGTACATATGATTTGCTTATGTAATTTACATTGATGCTGATGAAACACTTATTCTGCTAAATTAATTCTAGAGTTGCTAAAATTCAGTTGAGTCAAAAGAATGTGCATTGGGATGGAGATAATTTTCTGCAGTTAGACTAAATTTCCGGTGTGCTGTTCAGTACTTCAAATTACAGATTAACTCATTTATTAAATATAGATTAAAAAGTCATCAATTTTAGCAGCCTGATATATAAATTATGAAGTCAAAACTACATTCCTATTTCTCAAATGAGACTTTCTGTAAATGCAGCGGATTGTTAACATCTTCACTGTTCCACATCTCAAACCAAAATGAATCACACAGAGCCTGCATATTGAAGAGTCTTCAGCAGCACTAATTACATGACAAGCACCTTTCTAGAAAGTTTTCAGCAGTGATAATCAAATAACTAGTGCAACTGAATATGGTGGGGAGTTACATAATCACTCAGTGGTGATTCTTGCATTAATAACCTTAAACAAAGTGCACACCGCAGGCTACTCTCAAAGAAGATGGATTTTACTAAAGTGGTTCATTACTTCCTGTTGTCACAGGAACGCTTGATTTCGATTGTCTGTTAGCAGAGAAGTGTGAGATTCTGGCTGGCATGAAGAAAATAAATAACATTGAGACATCTCTCTTGTCTCATAGTGATCAGCTTTTGCCATCTAGCTTCAAATAAAACTACAAAGCAGCAGAGTTTTCTGTACATCCTAGTCAATAAAGTCAAAGGGATGGAGAAATCCTAACTCTTTTGACGTGAATGAGAGTTTTGCTGTTGACTTCAGTGGAGCCAGGATTTCATACACAATATTCTTTCAAAGAAATCCTCTGTTTAGAAAAATTGTATTTGGATTTAGTAGATCAGAAGAATAAGAAGATTTTGGCTACTGCTAAATCTAAACATCTTTCAGATCTTCTAAAGTAGCTTTATAAAACTGGTATAAGAAGTTTGTTTTAAGACACATTGCTCAGCTATAGTCTGGTCTCAAATCAGACATTAAATAGTTTTATTTAAATCCAGAGGATGAGCTTTTTATATATCATAAGAATTATTTTAAAAATCTATTATAAAGAAAAGGCTAGAGTAACTGTACAATTGTCCGATAACACTTTTTATTGTATCAGGTGTATTGATTCTGGTGTGGTCTTTTTCCTTAATCATATACTTTGGTTATTGTTATTTGCATATTTGTGTACTGTTTAATTTCTACTAAATGTCCAAGTTTTTCTTTTATAAATTAGATGTAATGACTTCACTGTAATTGGTCTCCATACTGTTTTTCTGTTTGATTCAGTGACCATTCTTTTCTCCCCCTTCCTTCCCAGAGGTGACCAGTCACGCAAGAGAGCTGGAGAAGAGTTAACTTACAGTAAGTAATAATCTGCTATTGTTTAGTTTTTAAAAAATAAAACAGTCTTTGATTCTCTGTGCTAGCTGGGTTATGGGTCTCTCAACCAGGAGGTGGAGACAATATTATTTTCCATGTATATAAAGTTGTAACTCTCCAGCAGGGGGAGGAATGATTCCTTTCTAAGTGGACTGCTTGAATACAGAGAAAAGGGTGGGTCTCTGAGGTCTCGGAGTGATCAGAACCTAAACTCCACTGTGTTGCTGACTTCCACGTAACTAGTGCTAATGGGACCAACTCTAACAAGGCCCACAGTGTCACCTCTGAGACAACAAGGTGTCTATGCAACTGTGGAGATGGGGAGGCTAGATTCTCCACACAGTCATAGCCCTTTGCACCATTAAGCCCATATAAAGAGGCCATAATTTGGCCAAAAAAAATGACCGACAGACAACTCTCTTTGTTTATGCAAGTGTACCAGATCTGGGCCCTGTACCTGAGTTTCCCACCTTATTCCCTCCCCTGCATAAGGAATTTATGAAGGGAAGTGGGAAGGAAAGTGGAGCTCTGCTACAGTTCTTTGCTGGCTACCCTATCCCAGGGGTATCAAATTAGTATCCCAGAGGCACAAATTAGAGCTGCCCATCAGCTTGCCGTAACTTGTCACGGCTGGAGCTGCCCTGCTGAATCAGGAATTAATAACTAGGTCTTTGGTGCCCTCACCTCAGTAGAACTTTGGCACAGGAGAGAGGCTGGTCCCATATCTTTTATGGTGAGACTTAAAAGCAAGGTCCTTATCACTTGACACTATAAACATCCCTTGGATCTTTTGGTGACTGTTAATAGCATCAGCTCTTGTTGAATTTTGACTACATTCTGTGTATCCAATTTCTTCCAGTAATATCAGTGGAATATGCCTTTCTTAATTTCCTTCTCTAGACTGATACGCAGCATTGCTTTGTGCTGCCATCCTTCCATGCAGAAGGGTGGTGGATGAAATGACTGTAGAACTGCCATATCCGATTCTGGGTACACACAGTATTTTAGGGTCTGTCAGGATGAAAAGTGCTACGGAAGTGTAAGTTGTAATGAGGATTTCTGATTGACCATTCTTTTATGTACATTTCAGATGGCTCATCGGCATGTGCAAACTCCAGAGGGTACAGATAGTGAAGATACCAGGTGTGCTTTTGTTCCTAGCCAGAACAGACACTGGAGGAGCACAGATGATATCCAGAGCCTTAGCTGGGCTCTGCTGATATTCGGGAGCTCTGTCACAAGCTATACACAAGAGGAGTTTGGACTTTCTTCGTTATGTAATAAAATGTCAGTTGCTGCTACACTTGGGATAACTTTGAAAGACATGATGCTTTGGTTTGGTCTCTCAGCAAGTTCTTATTCTCTGATTCCGTGAGGAATGCGCCTTGAAAAACAGATAATTTCTAAGTGAAAATTGGCAGCCAAAATCAGCAGCTTCCTCCAAAAATGTTAGAATGGAAGAATCCTTTTTGCACTCTTGTTTTTTATTATGGACATTCTTTAAACTAATTAACACATCCGTGTATTAGTTTTAAAACTTCAAGGTATTTTCTGAAGCTTTTACTTAAATAATAAGAATAAAGATTTGTTACTTTGCAGTATTTATTATTCAGTACAAAGTGACAGCAGCTTTAAGAGTTGGTCCCTTCTAAATATAATTTTGACAATGAGGTTTTTGATTCCGGATTTGTTTCTTCCATCTGTTTTTTCCTAACTTATTTTCCTTTTTTTTTGGATATGTTTTTTGACTCTGTGCCTTCAGTTTGTGCACTTGGCAACTTTACAGACCATATTTGGTGAATGCAAAATGTGTTCTTAAAGAAAAGCTTGGGATGTTGTGAACAAATATGCTGCAAAGTCTCAAGTTTCTCCTGCATTAGTAGAATATGAATTTAGAAAGGGAACAAAAATTAACCTGACAATGTCACTGATAGTGACTTGGCCCCATTCCCACTTCTTGTTTTCCATGTGTTTATTTAGCATTAATGCTGGGACCAACTCTTGTAGAAACATCCCTCTGCCCCGCTTCCTTTTCTGGTGACTTTGTTGGCCTCCATAGCAATTACAATAGATCATTGTGAACTCCAGAATGAATGCAATGCCATGTTTTGTGTTGTGTGTTACTTTGGAACATTAGCTGCCACATCTGAGAGTTGGATTATGAGCAAGATTCTCCGGTCTGTTAAATTATTCTGTGTGCCACTCTGGTAGCACTGAGCAGACTTAAACCTCCCTTAGTTGGTCCGTGGATGACAGCATCCATACGGGGCTACCGGAGTGGCTCTCTCAGTGCTCCTCCTGGCTACCAGCATAGGGAGTGTGACTGGTGAAAAGGAATATGGCCCTGTTCCCAAACAGCCAGAGTGTAAAATACACGGCACCGTTCAGGATCAGGGAGATACCAAGATGATATAATGCATATGTGCATGCACACATCATCTTCTAGACTCGTGTCAGCTCAGTTGAGCTGGTTCAGTAAATCTGGACCTGCAGTCTTAATCGTAATGGTTAGAAAATGAGTTTCAGTCAGCACTATGGGTAATCGAATCCCGTTAATTTAAATAGGGGAGAAACGTACTTGAAAAAGTAGCCTTTGATTCCAGATTCCTTTTAGCATCTTTAGTTAAGAAGAAAAAAACCTTTGTTGTTTCAAAAACATTTCTGAGCTGAGGCACAAGTGTATCCACAGTTCTGCTACACACCCCTGTCAGACCTTTAGAGAAATTCTCCAAGCTTGCATGAGTTGTCTGTAGATGGCAGGGAAAAGCAAAACATAAATGTGGCAGTGACAGAGTTCTTTTCCTTCCAACTTTGATTTATAAACAGACTATATTCCCTTCATGTTTGAATTCATAGTGTCATAGATTCCAAGGCCAGAGGGGGACTATTGTGATCTCGTCTGACCTCCTGTATAAGATGGGCCATAGAACTTCCCCAAAATGATTCCCAGAACATAGCTTTTAGAAAAACATCCAATCCTGATTTTAAAATTCAGAGATGGAGAATCCATCATGACCCTTGGTAAAATGTCCCAATGTTTAGTTAGTTTCACGGTTAAAAATTTACTCCTTATTTCCAGTCTGAATTTGTCTAGCTTCAACTTTCAGCCATTGGATGGTGTTGTATCTTTCTCTGCTAGATGAAAGAGCCCATTATTAAATATTTGTTCCCTGTGTAGATACTCAGACAATAATTAAGTCACCCCTTGATCTTCCTTGTAAGGCATGTTTTCTGATCTTTTAATCATTCCCATGGCTCTTCTCTGAACCCCCTCCAATTTATCTATATCCTTGAATTGTGGGCACTAAAGCTGGACGCAGTATTCCAGAAGCGATAACAGCAGTGCCAAATACAGAGGTAAAATAACCTTTCTAGTCCTACTTGAGATTTTATGCATTCCAGGGTTTCATTAGCTCTTTTGGCCCCTGTGTCACCGTGGGAGCTCATGTTCAGCCGATTATCCACTATGACCCCCAAATCTTTTTCAGAATCACTGTTTCTCAGGATAGTCTCCCATCAAGTAAGTATGGCCTACATGTTTACATTTAGCTGTATAAAAAACACACATTGTTTGTTTGCTCCCAGTTTACCAAGAGATCCAGATTGCTCTGAATTGGTGATCAAAAAAACCCCATCAGGGATAGGGTTTTCAAAAGCATTCAGCATTTGGTGCATCTCTGCTTCGACTTAAGTCAATAGGAGTTTTATCGCTAGGAGCAGAGTTAGGCCAGTGTTGATTGCTTTTGTAAATCCTACCATGAATGAACACAGTGGAGAAAGTAATAAATTCTGATAGAGAATGGCTACTGATTTGAATTGTTGCCAAGTTCCAAAATTTTATCAAAAACAGTTTAAAAAAAATCAAGTTTCAAAATGAAAACCTTTTGACAGTGTCCTTAGTTGTACACGTACTCTGTATACTGTGACAGCAATTATTCTTGAATTAAAAATATATACATTAACTAGTTGATTTACTACATCAGTACCATTCTAGTTCACATGATAGTGTGCAAGCTCTCAGCTTTATCACGCCATTACGATTTTGCTGTTTTTTTGGTTTTTTTTTTACAAAGGGTTTACTGATCTACGGTTTGTAAATAACTTGTAGGACTTAGGCCTCATATTTGAGGCAATGATTTTAATTTACTCCTTTATTGTTGCATTACACTTAGGACACAGACTTTTGAAACAATAATTCTATAAGAAGGTAAAATAAAACATTCCTCTTAGTGTGGACAATATTATATGCACTATAACAGTACTTGAAAGCTTTTCACCATGTGGTCTCATTTGGCCAGCAGACATGAGAAAACTCTCCTTGTAAAGCATTGTATTATGTTGTAAATTGGCATTAAAATTTCTGTATGTTTTGGCATTATTAACTTAATGCTGAAGTATTGTTTATCTTGCCTTCTAGGGTTTTATCATTGTGAGCTGAGCATGAAATGGAGTATAGCATAATATGCTAAATTATTTTGGTTTTTTGTAAACTTGAATTTTACTTACAGTAAAACCAACTCAGCCAATTCGAGCATTGATGCTGTAAAACCATGACTAAAAGGGAGCATGGTCCTAGCTATACTAGTAATTCTAACCAACTAACAACTTTGTGGTAAATTTGCATCTGTTGCTTACCATGAGCCGAAACAGTAAATTTGGTTATACATTGGGTGTCCTATGTCGCACTGGTTCTCTAGGCAAACTTGCTGTATTAAAATATTTTTCGATGAATTTCATTTCTTGCTTCCAAAAATTGAAATATTTATCTTATTACTGTTAAGAGTTCGGTTTGTAGGAAGTTCTTGACTAAACAATGTTTAAGGCAGTTTTCGACACACAAATAGTCTGTGGTTCTGTATATGGCCCAGATTGTAAGGTGCTGAACACTCAACTCCTGTATAGACTTTGGACCTGACTCAGCATCTTATATAGTCATGGAAATGTAATGCAGCTAAATGGAAAAGGTGGAGAGAAGGGCAATGAAAACGACTAGGAGGATGGAACAGCTTCCATACCAGGAGAAAGAGAAAAGACTGGGACTGTTCAGTTTAGAAAAGAGATGACATGGTGGGGGGGAGGGGAGGGGGCTATGATTTGAAGTTTATAAAATCATGAATGTTGTGAGAGAGTGACTATAAGAAGCAGCAGGTTTGCAACAAACAAAAGGAAGTACTTCACACAACGCCCAGTCAACCTGTGGACTTCCTGTCCAGGGATGTTGTGAAGGCCAAAAGTACAACTAGGTTCAAAAAACAATTTAAGTTCTTGGAGGACAGGTCCATCAATGGCTATTAGCCAAGATGATCAGGGATGCAACTCCATTCTCTAGGCCAACTGCCAGAAGTTGGGAGTGCACAACAGGATGGATCACTCATGACAGCTCTGATATGTTCATTTCTTCTGAAGCATCTGGCACTAGCCACTGTCAGAGTCCGGATACTGGACTACATGGATCATTAGTCTGACTCAGTATGGTCGTTCTTATGTAAATATTTGTGTCTTTCTCTCTGGGATAATTACTGGGCAGAAATACAGTCTGCCAGATTCATCCTTCAGTGGAGTCAACTGGGGTGAATTTAGCCCAACTTTTAGCCCAATTTAGCCCAACTTTTCCTTTTCGTGCATCAACTATAAGGCCCAGTTTTACAAGGTGCTGAATGCCTCCTCTCTTTTCAACTTGACCAGGCATGTTTCTTCATCATCTTTCATGTTGAGAACTCCCTGACCCCAAAACAAGTATTAATAAGTTCTGAATGATTGAAAAATTCTCATGTATTCTGTGAAATTTTTCTGTGGAAAGAATCGGTTTTATCGGACTAACCTAACTGAAGCACTTGCAATGAACCCCCCTCCTCGGGTCTGGCTGACTTGTGCTCGATGCAGATTCCAGTCAGAAGAAAGTCATCTGACTACACCACCTTTGCACTCTCCCAATGCGTGGGGCTGGTTCAGCCCCCAGTGCAAGTTGTAGCAGTTTCAGGGTTGTTCAGGGTTGTTCAGCAGCGCTCTCCAGGGCTCATGGGTTATCTTCAAGCACTGTGTTTTCCCTCTGACGTCGTCCCGGCATTACACCAGGGGCTTGTGAGGATGGCAGCATATTTGTCTGCACTGACACTATGCCACCTGGACATTGCCTTATGCTAGGGAAGGTCACATAGGCCAGGTTTAAGACTGCTTTTAACCACTGGAATAGTGTGAAAAAAAAGTCTTATTGGGGCTGAGGATCTGGCCCATACTGTCAGGGTTTTTTGTAGATGTGGCTCTGTTGCTATGTTACTGGGTTCCTTTGTCAGTGTCTGATTCTAGTCTATTGTTGTCTTGGCCGCTGAGAGGGAAGGGCATCTCCTGAGCTGTCCCCGCCAGCAGTTACAACCTCTGCTTTCTCAGTGATGCAAAAGAGAAGATCTGTGTTACATCTCATCTGAAAACTCCACACAAAGGAAACTCACGATACTTGTTTTTTTTCTACTATACCAGGCAATGAGGAAGGATTAAATTGATCTTGTCCAGATTTTGAAATCCTGTTGATTAACCGCCCGGTCCTGAGCTCCTGCTAAAGGATTTTAATTAGCATAGCATTGGAAATGTTGGATCCTGTAATGATGGGATAAAAATAGTGGCAGCTAATTCCTTTCTAGTATTGTTTTCAACCTGTTGCTTGTAGACACTGCACATGTAATTTATGTGAGGTGACCTGAGGGTTGGGTGGGCATTTCCCCAGAAGTTCTTCCAATCTCTGTTAACAGACAAATGGTAATTTAATTGCGAGCATTGCAATCTCTCTCTGCTTGCTATCAACAGGAGAGCTGCTGTTTACACAAAGGGAACAACTCAAATTGAAAAGCACCAAATATTTAATTGGCGTTTTTCAAGTTGAGGAGTTAGTGATGTGGGCTGCACAAGGGAGTAAGGAAGAATAAGAACCTCCCTTAACCCCCTGCTTCTGTCACCATGCCTTAAGTCTGGCCACACCAGGAGTAAACGCTAATGCTGTGTGCCTGCTTACTACTGACCTGGAGCAGGTGAGAGGAGGGGTGGGGAATGGCTGGACACTTGGTTTCAACCCCTCCCTCCCTCATTGGCCAAAGTCAGGAGGAAGCAGGAGAGGGATTGTGACTCTGGGTTACCTCTGAGGGATAGTGCTTTCTAGAGCTTCCCTACAGAGTTTGGGGTACAGTGTACACACCATCCCTTGCTCAGATTTGTGCCTAAGGGCACACTCTAGCCCTTAGGAGCTGTTGTTTAATGGTATTCTCCATGTTGTACATCTGAGGTCTGGTGGTGTTTGGAGGACCTTCTATATGTGTATGGTGGTCCTATCCACAACTCCATTCTAAATGGCTGTCCAGACACTCCCTGTGAGAAGTGGTTCTGCTACAGGTCCTTGTTACACTTCCCTAATCCTTTAACTCTGTTTAGCTTTTGAACCCTTCCCTCATGCAACCACATTTCTCTCAAATCTCCTCTCAAACACCATCAGTCATGTCAAAGCCTCCTCTCTTCCCAGCAAGAATAAGCTGAAGTCTTTCCTCATAACTTACAATCCCTGTATCTGGTAACACTGAGTCGCATGATGCCCAGTGCAATCCTGTCTCGGTGACATGATGGCAGCACTAAGCACAGTACTCTAGAGAGAGTTAAGAAATTTAATTTATTTCTTGGCATTACTCTGGGGTTCATCACTATAGAATCTCTGCCCCTTATAGCGTATAGAACTATAACACTGATTTTCTTCTCTCCTTCTGTTAAGTAGTTACTCCACCCCTCACTCCTGCTCACTGTTCCGGAGGATTGTTCCATTTAGCACGTTTGGGCACTTTCCCCTCTGCTGTGCAGGAGGGAGCGAAAACACTGAAATTCAGCAAAAAAAGGAGTAGACAGGAAATGCAGCCACACAACATGGCTCCCTCCTTAGATTTCTTCTATGCCTGTAATGCACAGTTTTGTGTGTATGGGGGGAGTTTATCGGCAGCTGTGGGGAGTAGTTGTCCTGGATGGCACAGTCCTCTCTCACTTAAAAAGTGACTGTCTGCCCTGACCCAGCCATGCCCTCAATGCTGTAGGGGAGGAGTTAGACTGTACATAGGTTTGTTTTGCTCTTTTGGAGCTCAATCCTGCTCCACGTAGAGTCAATAGCACCAATTCCATTGACTTCGATGGTGCAGCATCTAGCCAGTGACTGGAGATCTCCAAGGTCTGGGTACTGTGTTCCTGTAAATAGCCATCCAATGGGAACATTTGTAGGCCCTGCCTGTACTTCCAGCCCTGCCTCACTAAGGGGAGCCTGAGATAAAACTGCAGGAAGTGGAGGATGTATGTCTTTTGGGTGCTTCCTCAGGACTGACTTAATTTATGCTTCGTCACCACTGACATGTATTTCCCAGCTGCTGCTTGTGCAATCCAGCTCCTCTTAGAATCTGTCTGTATTGTTCCTCCACTATTTCTGCCTTTGCACACCTGAAGAAATTCTTTTGTCTGAATCACATGGGTAAGTATAGGCGGTGAAAGTGTGTCTAATGAACGCTTTGAGATGTCTCTTAGCCCTTTTATTGTAGCAGTTGCTATTATGGGGGGAGCGGGGGCAGTCCTCTTATGCTGGCTGCTTTCCAGTCTCCTGGAATCCGTCTCATTTAGGATTTCATAATCCTGCTTATCAATTTCCTTTAAAACATAAGAATCTACAATTTCTGGTGCTTAAACTATGTATAATGCACACAATCTTATTGTGACAAAGATTCCTGTGGCACCTTAAAGACTAAAGTATTAGTCTTTAAGGTGCCACAGGACTCTTTGTCACTTCTGCAATTCCAGACTAACACGGCCCTCTGATTCTTGACAATCTTATTGTATTTGTTCACTCAATTACAACTCTCCAGAGAGCTTTCTAAGAATCAGAGAAGCAAGTGGAGAGTTGTAATTGAGTGAACAAATACTGTAAGATTTCTAAATTATTTTTTTCTATTTGTGGTGCCTAACTGCACAGCCACAGTTTGGGGGGCCCTTGTGATTGACACTGTATAAACTATAAGAGATGGTCCCTGCCCTGAAAAGCGTCCAATCTAAAATAGCCAAAGACTGGAAAAGAGTCAGAGGAAACACAGGTCATTTACCCAAGATCACACAAGAAGCCAGCAGCCAACCTGGGAATAGGACCCCGGTCTCCTAACTGTCACTCAAGTGTCTTGCCCATGCAGCTGTATGAATGAGTCTACATTTTCAAAAGGGACTAGTGATTTTTGGGTGCTCAACCTGAGACGACATAAAGGGCCTGACTTTCAAAGAGTAGGTGCTCAGCAGTTTCTGAGAAGCATACCCCTTTAAGGTGTGTCAAATTTGGTACCTGCAAACAACTTTCAAACCACTTGTCACTCTGGAAACCTACGCCCTTGTTACTCTAGTTCTAATGTAGCATCGAGGGATCAATAAAGAGACTTCAGAATTCACCATTGTGACATCACAAGCAGCATGAATGGTAATGAAAATTGCTGTTTGTCGGGTCACTGTAGGATATTGCTAGTGAACCAGGAAATACTGTACTAGGATTATTTCCCAAGAGAAAACAAAGTGAAAAGTATGAGTTATTTTGTGTGCTCACACATGTGCTGAATGCCTAGTTAGTGAGGGAGCCAAGAAATATGTGCTTATCTCAGTTTTCTGCTTGTTCTTTAAGTAGGAAGTAATTGTCCTCCAACCTGTAATTTGGTAGTAGTAGTGTGGGAAGACCTGGGTTGAGAGTTCTTCACTACTGAGTCTTGCTAGTTTGCTGCCAACAAAACCAACTCCCCTTCAATCATAATTATAATTAAAGACCCAATCAAAACAGAGTAGACTAATTCTACCTAAATTCAATTAAACTGCCATAATTCAGCTTTTATATCTGTGACAATTGCTTCAGAATTCTCCTCTTTCATCCGAATAAATGTTGAAATAAGTATTGAATTAGCCCTCTGCCATATTTTTTATATCTGAGTTGATTTTATCCTATTTAATTTCTTAACATCTGCTGTTTCCAAAGAAATCGTTATTCTGGCTCTCTAACCCTGAGGCTTGTGCAATACCGAAGAATCTATTGTACTGCTAATCTGTGATGGCTAGACTGTGACCTGGCCTCACTTAACTGAGAAGGAAAACAAGACCTCTCTGCCTGCCAGTCTCTTACCTAATTAAATCTGCTTGGGTCCATGTCTGGTTCAGAGTAAAGTCCTTGCTGTGCAGATATTCCCATCTGTGGGGAATGAAGCATGAGAGCTGGCCCAGGCATGGAGGAGCAGAAGTAGTAAACTGCGTCCTTTAAGGAAGGAATTATCCATCAGAGACACCCTTGTAAGACACCACATCTTCAGTACTACTTTCGGGTCCGTGCATTTATACTCCAGTCCTTACTCAGGGCAATTGCCTACAGGGATGGTCAAGCTTCAACTAATTAGCCAACCTACTGCAGATTATTTTTCATGAGCTGGGGGAAAGATTAAAATTTTAAAGAATTTCTATTTTAAATTATGTATTGCAGAACTTGGAGAGCAGTGGTGACCTTGGTCAAAGCCATATGCAAAATTCTACATTAACACTGATATTTCAGTCACAGCTACGGCATGTAATTCAGAGGATAGAGCCCCACAAAAGTGGCACTGTTGCCCTTGTGCATACTATAATGGTCTGTTTTTAAATAACCTGATCATACGATGTATAGGCAATAATACAAATTGTGGATAAAATGCAAAGTTTAAACCTAAACCATGACTATTTGTTTACACCAATTTTATGGGGGTGGGAAATCAGTATTAAAATTCAGCTTAAAATGTAATTATCAGAAACATGAGTGGTATCTGCTTATTATTAGGCGACTTACCAGTGCACGTTTCACCAGTTTAATCATTTTCTAAATTGATTTAAACTGCTGCAAGTCCCTGGTGTGGACATTTTTAAACTAGTTTAAAAGTGACATTGATTATTATGCTTATTTTATTGGCACAAATTACTTTTACAGCTGTAACTCCTTGTTATATTCAGCTATGGAATATGTATTTCTATAGCAAATATGTGATTTATTTCAAACCCCACAGCTAACTCTCCTGTTTATGGTGAACTCATTGATTTGAATTTTTTTAAAAAAAGCCCTGACCACCAGTAAAAATTATTCTTCTTCAAGTGATTGTTCACATCCATTCCAAATTAGGTGTACGTGCATCGCGTGCATGAACATTGGAAACTTTTTCCCTCAGAGGCTCCTGTGGAGCTGGCAAGGAAGCCTCCGGTACCGCCTCCGCGGGTGCCATCCAGAGGGAAGCAGGCTATGGTGTGCCATTCGAGGTCACCATCCCAGCACTGCTCCCAGTCAAGCTCAGCCTCAGTCGACTCCCAGATGTGTTTGACCCAGCTGGACACTATGGCACTGGAGTCAACTCCGCCTGCGGCACCCGCTCCCTCTGGGACTCTGATCAGCCATGATTTCCATATTCTCTCCCTCTAGGAGCTGGAAGAACAGGACCAGAGCCCCCGAGTATGGTAGGAAACTGAAGCAAAAGCTTTTCCAGCTTGGGTGCCAAATGGCAGGTGCCTCATTACCCTTCTAAATAAGTGGCCTTTACTCAGAAGTACTGAGCACACATACCGATTCTACTGACTTCAGCATTAGCCACTAGCCCAGGAAAATGCTGGCCTAGGCGAATGGAGTTGGACAGTCCCTGAGTGGGCTCCCCGGATCTGGGTCCAGAGGGTGCTTACAGGGGGTGGATCACTTGTTCTGTTCATTCCCTCTGAAGCACCTGATACTGGTCACTTTTGGAAGTCAGGATACTGGGCTGGATGGACTTTGGTCTGACCCAGTATGACTATTCTTATGCTTTATGCAGGCATAAGTGGGAGCTACATGGAATAGGTGGAGTCTTGTCTCAGACCCTTCCCCACCCTCTGAAGAACTCGGGTATGACCTGGGGCTCTCTCTGTGCCCCAGCAATCCTTGGCTGCTTTAATAACCTCTTGATAACCTCTGCAATTTTGTTCCCCCAACTTACTTTGGGAGCAGAGCAAATGTGCATTAAAGTTACGTTTGCAATCCTCTTTCTGAGTTGCATGCCTTGACCACAGCTGAAGATTTATGGGGCCCATACTTTAGGCAGTACCCTGGCCACAACAGGTGGCTAAAGGATGGTGTGGCAGCTTTAATTCTGATCACTTCTGGCTGACTTAAAGCAATTGCCAACACATTTAGGTTCTAGATCTAAGTTTTGTGACTGGTCGCTAAAGCAGCAAAGAAGAAAATCTTGATGCCTTGAAAGTGCCAAAATAGTGCCGGATACTTCCTGTGTCGACACAGGGCTCTCTGAGGTGGTGGCAAAGGGGAATTAATTTAAAGGTAGTAAAATCTTCCACTGTTAGTGCTGGTTCATCAGTCCCTAGGTGTTGCTGTGCTGTCATTCAAATACTCATGATTCACTGATTCTTACAGTATATGAGATTCTGCCAGTAATCTCCTTTCATAATTCACTGTAATGCATGTCTGATGTCAGTGACTCAGCTAAAAAGGAACAAGCAGAGCTGGGTTTGCAGCAGTTCCGTGATTCTTAGTGAAATGCCTAGATTTTTCTTATTTAAGTTGAATTTCTTCAAAAGCCATTCAAACCCCATGACCTCTTTTTATCTTTCATTCGGAGCCAGAGCTTTTCAAACAGGCCTGATTTAGTGCATGATCAATCCCTGGATATATTTAAACAGAAAGAACTAACTTAAGTGCAGGAGCTTTTGGCCAGAGCTATAATATCATCCCAAGTGAAGAAAAAATATGAAAACAATCATTTTAGTGGAACAAGTAAAGGTTCATGAGCCATGTGCGGATTCTCGAGTTGGGTTAGCAGCCAGTGATTGAAGATTTTGAAGGCTTGGTATACCCAGCTTCTGTTCTGTTCTAATGATGTTGCTTTGGTGTGTTTGCCAAAATAATTATACCAGTGTGGGGATGCTGTGGATGTATACTAGTGTGGATGTTGACTGGGTCTCAGGAGCATGATTTTGAGTGATAGTTCTGGCATGTTCTCTTAGTGAATGGAAAGTCCCCCCACTTCACTGTGTTTGAGGAGTTTAGATACTAGGACTAAAGTCAAGCCTGGCTTTTAGTTGCCTCTTTCTGGTCACAGCTTTCCAACAGTGTTGCAAAATATGCAGTCTTGGCCAGCTAAGCCACACTCTTATTAAACAGAATTGAAAAGGAGAGGGATAGGAAAGAAAAGAAATTAGGTGGGAAAAGAAAAGGACACCTAGGGGGCAGAAGGGGAAAGACAAAGTCTCTGATCCCAGGTGATACTGGGCATTTAACTGGAGCTGGTAAAGGTGGCAGTGTCATCTTGGTGCCTCTGCCTGTGGTGAAGACATCTCTTACTATTAGGACAGAGAAAGTCTAGGGTGCCAGGAGATGGTGGTGTGGTCGCCATGATGGTGAAGCTCACTCTTTCCCCGTCTCTGTCTTGCCAACATCACAGTAGCCTCCAGCTGCCTTTCCATATTCCCGAGGGGGGGAGAGTGTGTGTGTGTGTGTGTGTGTTAAAGATACCCAAAGGAGTAATAGGTGGAATAATCTAGCCTCTCCTTAGGTTGTCTGCTAGTTGGCCTAATTTCTAACACACTAATTTTGGTACATTGACTTTTGGTCTCATGTTGTCTTGCTTACCAGGCATGATCTTAACACAGTCCTTGTGTTTTATACCAGTAGACCTTTTTATGAATACTAATTCAGCCTTTGTCTCCATCTAGCAACTTTTCCCATCAATATTTATTGTTATAGGTGATTGTGACACTTCATGAACTTTCACTCTGCACAGTTGAGCTCACAATTTGGGTAAATTTGTAGGCCCAATGATCACATCAGACATTTAAAAATAAATTGAAAGGTTTTGATCCTTTGGTTTTAGATTTGTCCTTCCAGGCCCAATTTTCCACTGCAGCAACTGCATCCTCTTCATTCTTCAGCTGTAGTACCCCCTTTTCTGTGCCATCAGCCATCAATGTCCGCTTTAGAGTAATATTAAATGGATGGTGGTGGGATCTGATTTATACTCAGCCCTTTTATCCTGTCGAATGCAGAAGCTTTTC
Organism: Dermatemys mawii; assembly: GCA_007922305.1. NCBI lineage: Eukaryota > Metazoa > Chordata > Testudines > Dermatemydidae > Dermatemys > Dermatemys mawii. The sequence continues at coordinate 1,512,901 of ML677335.1, read as the reverse complement.
CAAACCCAGTCGTGTTTACAAAGCTGATATCCATCACTGTGCAGCTCTTGAATGTAATAATGCAGCATGTATTTGACTTCTCTCCCCAAGGTCTGCTGTGTTCTTATAAAAGCACAAATCATGAACTGGCAAAGGCTTATTTTAAAAACAGATGGGCAATGTGTCTAGTTTTTCTTACTCTAATGTTATGCCTATTTCCCCATAGACTACTTTTTTTAAAATAATAAAATATTACTCTGCTGAGTTAAATGACTGGCCAAGGTCTGTGGCCTGCCTTAGACTACTACATCTGGCTTTGGTAGCTTGCTGATCTATGAATTCAGACTCAAGCTGGGCTATGAAAGCTGTTTCTTCTCCTTTGGCCTGATCCAAAATCCATTCAAGACTATGGGAAGATGCACGCTGACTTTAGTAGGCTTTGAGTCAGGGCCTTAATAATCATCAAGGCCAAACAGAACCTAAAGCCCCAGTTCTGGGGTTGTTGGGAACTCTCACAGGAGTTTCTAAAGTGAAGGTGTCATTTTAGATCCTTTATCTGTTTAATGCATTGGGTTGGGACTGAGGAGATCTGGATACAGTTCTATGCTCTGCTACAAACTTTCAGTGTTATGCTGGATAAGACCGTTTCTCTTGTAAAATGGGGATAATATTTCACTACTTTGGGCCTATGGGGAGGATAAATTTAATATTTAGAAGCTGTTTAGATACTGTAGTGAAGAGGCCCATACAGGTAGATTGATAGATCTGACAGCCTACTGAGTGCCTCAGAGTTGAATAACCACGTGTGCTTCTGAGTGCCTCTCTAAATAAGCTATCAAAAAGGCTTTAACTACATTCAAAGAACAGATACAGGGAATGGCGATTGGAGGAAGCCAAGGTGTTCTAAACAGCTGTGTTACCACTATAGTACAGTTAAAATGAAATCAGAAGTTTGACTAATTATCCCATCATCTAAGGGAGCAAAAGGAAACATTTATTTGTATAAAGCAAATATTTAAAAACAATAGAAAACTGTTCCCTGGCTGTATCTTTTCCCTTTGGTACTCTGTGAGGCACTGTAATAATGAGTCCAACATTCTGTAGTGTTTGTAGGCTCACGGAACTGATCTGAGATAGGGGAGTACTGTTATGCTATTTTAGAGATGGGGAACTGAGGCCCAGAGAGACTAAGTGACTTGCCCAGGGTCGTACAAGAAGTCTGTAGCAAAGTAGAGAATTGAACCTCCATATTTCCTAATCCAAGGTTCATGCCCTACTCACTGGACCAGCTTTGCTCCCCTTGTTCAAATGCCATCTTCGTCCCAATAGGATCAGCTATTAGGCTTAATCAGCTTGGAAAAGGGAGAAAATACTGAGAGCTATGCACAGGGGAGTCAAAATGTGGTAGTGCCAACCTTCATTGAAATAGCTGTGGAAAAACTGAACTCCAGACAGTCTTCTAGAATAGCCAGGACAGACCTCTACCATCCCTCGGGAGGGTAGTGATTCTGGGCTCAGTAACCTATCATTACAATAACAGTAACCTATCATTACAATATCTGGCTCTTTAACCTCTATTAACCTTTATTTACACTGAGGCAGCCTCTGTACAAATAATCTTTTGAAACAGGCAGCTATGAAGAAGTCATTGGAAAAATGTAACGTGCACATAACACCTCTGTTATGAGGTAGGAAAGGCCAGCTCCTCAGCTGGTGTAAATTGACATGCTTTAGATTTCACTGGAGCTCTGCCAATTCATACCAGCTGAAGTCTTGCTCCAAGTGGCTGCAGGTACTGCTGTGAATTAAACAGATGTCTAGGTAGAATCATTGTAATGACTTTTTACCTCGTATTCAGCACCAGTGACATTACCATATGCTGTTGCATTCATGCTTCAGGAGCTGGCAAGCCATTATAGTTCACTGCTTTTCTTGGGTAGGGTCTTTGGTCCATACATTCCCATTAATTCCTTGCTGCACCTATGCTTTGGGGTCTCTGTTAACCTCTAGATTGCCAGCCATGAACACATCTGTTTCTGAAAAATCCAAAATTGTTTCTTTACAAGTTTAATTTTTCATAAGCATGTTGTTGTCCGACTGCAGTAGACTTCTTAAAGGGGAACTCAAATAGGCTGATGATTTCACCTGCTTCACAACAATAAGAACTTGGTGGGAAATGTCTTCTGGATTCTCAAGGCCTGACTTTTAAAGGATTCTCGTGCCAGCCTCCCTTTGTGAGGACACAGGCCTAGATCCTCAAAGGTATGTAGCCCAGGTGACTACAGACTCCATCTTGTTACTGTGATTTTGCACAGGAGAACAAAGGGGTTTCTGTCCACAAGAGAGAGAATATAAAAGGCCCTGGAAACCCCTCCATTTTGTCTTCAGCTGGCTCAGAAGATAACGTCTCTACCCCAAAGAGATGCAAGAAAGAAATTAGAACAAAGGACAGTAACTATGAGGGTGTGAGTGGTTGCTGGACCCAGGCTAGGAAGGAGTCTAGTCTGTAACAGAAGCTTATTGAAACATCTCTGAGGGTGAGATTTACCTGTATTTAGTTTCTTACTCTATTAGGGCTTAGGCTTAGACTTGTGTTTTTGCTTTATTTTGCTTAGTGATTTACTTTGTTCTGTCTTATTACTTGGAACCACTTAAATCCTACTTTTTATACTTAATAAAATCACTTTTTGCTTATTAATTAACCCAGAGCAAGTAATTAATACCTGGGGGAGCAAATGGCTGTGTGTATCTCTCTATCAGTGTTATAGAGGGTGAACAATTTATGAGTTTACCCTGTATAAGCTTTATATAAAGTAAAATGGATTTATTTGGGATTTGGAGCCCACTGGGACTTGGGTGTCTGGGTGCTAGAAACACGAGCACTTCTCAAGCTGTTTTCAGTTAAGCCTGCAGCTTTTGGGGGACGTGGTTCAGACATGGGTGTGTGTTTGCAGCAGGCTAGCATGTCTGGCTCAACAAGACAAGATGCTGGAGTCCCAAGGTGGCAGGGAAAATGGGCTCAGAGGTAGTCTCAGCACATCAGGTGTCAGCCCTCTGGGGGGGTCTCTGTGACCCAACCCATCACGATCAGCATCAGTGAAGCTGTTTAATTCTTTCTGTCAAAGAGACCAGAATTCTGGCTTGTGCTCCATCAGAAATGGGGAAGTAGAACTGCCGAGGTGGTTCAGCAGATTACAGGAGTGGGTGTAAGCCATTCTTTACATTTAATCCTTGCAAGTCAGTGGTGTTACAGTCCGACCTGTTACTCTCCTGTGCCATCATTGGGCTGCTGCAAGTGGAGCCGTTTGTGAGGTCCCACATGCATCTGAGCCAGTGGGTTCTGGGTAGAGTTTGGTCACTGTTTCTAGCTCTGGAATTCTAGGGCACACTCCATGCTCAGATCTTTTGTCTGATGCCATACCTGTGTCTGACACCTCCTGTGGCCCCCTTGCCAGTCAGTCACACACACATTTCCTCAGAATTCAACCTAGCTGTGGTCAGTTTGGGCTTCTACTTTAAACCCTTTGGTGACAGTGTGACTGAAAAGCGAGTAACACAGGCTTAGCAATGGAATTACTTCACCATTATCATAACCATGACAAATCCCCAGGGCTGTAGCCTTCTTGCACACTGAGCACATCCTGTATCAATTTCTAGCTGAATTCTTAGGATGCTTCCCCCGGCCTACCTGCATTCCGTCCATCGTCGCTGGATTGAGCCTCTAGCAGCCTTTCCCATCCATGCCCCAGCTACTACCAGACACAGAGAGGAACTCAGCAATATTCTTTGGGTTGAAGAAGATGGAGGGTGAGAGAACTGAATGTCATCAGCAGACTGAAAGGGCTTTAGCCCACACCTTCCTCCTGACCCCATATATACATCGAAGAAGTGGTAAATCTGAGCTATTTCAGCCCAAGGCATGGAAAGAGCTCTTCAGAATTGATGGCCTCCCCTCACATGTTCCACTCAAGGTGGAACAGAATGTGAGAGAGCCCTTGGGGCAGAAAAATAATGGTCCAAAACCACCTACTGAGATATGTCTAGGAGATAAAAAAACTAAGTTCAGGTCATCACCTCATGATCAATACTATCTAAGGCATGATCAAGCCAGTCATCACCTCATGATCAATACTATCTAAGGCATCTACTAGCCAGAAGGTAAGATTTAATGAGACCATGACTCAATTGCCAAGTTTTTAGAAAGCTTACACACAATTGAGCAATTCCAGATTTATTCAGTTCTGATTATTCTCTGAACTCAGAAGAGAGAATTCAGCAAGTCTAACCAAAAGAATGGATTGATTGTGAGGTGTTGAAGATACTTGGTCCTTTTTTCTAGGTGTCTGCTCTACACTGCACGAGGAAATCTTTTATTTTTTTACTAGTCTGTTGTTCGCCCCATTTCTCTTTCCTACCTTGCAATATACACTTATGCAGTAATAATAATAATCAAAAATTCAGCTGAAGGCAAATTACAAAGATCAACTCATTTTCCTTTACAGTAATTAAGCTCATTTTCATCATGTTACACTGGATTTGTTTTTGTAACATGATTCTTTAATGAGTCTATGTAAATGAGAGGTATATCATAGGACTGCACTGAATTAAGAGACTGCAGTCAGAGAATGCTAAAAAATTATTCCAGGAATTTCCTTCCTTTCTGGACTATGTTGAAAGTAATAACTATAATGTTACATTTTTTGTTTTGTTTCAATGACAATTATTTTAGACAGATTCAGACATTTTTCATGAAGGGAAAACTGAATAAACTGATAAAAATTACCAGGCTAAGAGGATAATCTTCCCACTGCAGTAGAGAAGGAAGTACAGTGTAATCAGATCTTTATCTGATGTGACCCCCACATTGAATCAATGGAATTACACCAATTTACATCATGTGAAGATTTAGTTTACTTTAGAGAGTATACACTTACCTTAACAATTCAGGTCCCCAAACACTTATGCATTGGAGTAACGTGATTAAAATTGCATTATTTTGCCCACAAACTAGAAAGCAATCAAGTCATACTTAAGAAGTATATGCATCAATTGAAATGTCACTGATGTTTTTGAGGGTCGGGACTGTAAACTGTATTTCCCCCACCTCCTTCCTTGAATTGGCTCTAGCATTCACCTCACCGTTACCAAAGAAAACATTGTAACTGTGCTAGAAATGACTAAAAAATTTCTAAGTGAAAAAAAAAATCACATTGGAAAGTAGATTTCCTTTAAAAGCAGCACAAAGAAATGATGGCTGGCTCTGGAGACACAGACTTGCATGAAATTGCTGGGACAACAAGTAACTCACTGATTTTCCAGAGGAGCTAGGCCATGTCATTTAACACAGCTAAAACGTTTGCCTGGGGCGCACAGAGAGGTGTGAGGATGGAGGACATGGCTTGAAACTGGTCAGACCATTTTCTTTCCTCCTGTCTCTCCCATGTCATGCATTGCTTATGTTGCTCTGCAGAGCTAGTCACTTCATTTTCAAGTGCACAGACTTGAGGGGTGTAACAGGTCCTCCTCCCCCCAGGGATGCAACATGGAACTGGTGTACCACTGAGCCCTCTGTCTGACCATCCTGGGTTCCTTCTCAACCCCCTATCTGACCCTTCTATCTGCACCACTCCCAACTTTAGGCGCTTTTAAACTTCTAGGTTAAGAAGCTGAATTGGGAAGTGTTAATTGCCTCCCTTTTTGGGTCCCTACCATAAAAGTTGCATTTAAATCTGGCTGTTGCTGCTGCCCATTATGGCCATATCTCTGGATTTGCCAGAGCCCAATTGGGGGGCACAATTAAGTGTGAAAAAGACCCTAACTGAGGGGGACATACAAAGTATTTAGTCAGGAAACTGAACCTGCGGTATGACTCGTTCCTCTGATGTGAATTACTGTTTCCATAACCTGCAGTAAATGACTGTCGTGAATCATTTTTAACAATAGAAGTGAGGGGGAGCACCAAATTGTTATGGAATGTAACTTTGAGACAAAAATGGCCAACACCCTCATAATGTAGGATACTTGAGAGACATTATTTTAGCTGGCTAAGGGGCGAGTGACAGCTTTCCTCTGAAGTCTCCCTGGTATTGTTCCTGCTGACTTTGAAGCAAATAGTGCCTTGTTTTTTTAAATGTATTGTGATGTGCTGTGAGCACTCAACTTCCATAGATCCACTTGAGCCCTTGGATTGAAAGCATCTTTGGGGCCTGGGTTGTGCTTGAGTCAGTCATTTAAATTAATGGAAGTTGTGTGGCTAAACCCCTTAGCTTTGAAAATCTCATCCTCTGGAGTCAATATTCATGATCTGTTGTGAGCTAAGCATGCTTTTTGTGCTTCATAAATAATACAATCCCAGGCATGTTACTGAAAAGAAAATAGGAAGGAGAGAAAACCAAAAGCACTCATCCTTTAGTTACCATAATGGCAGTAAGGATTTTCTTTCTCTTTGTCTTCCTCCCATATGATGAGACTCAGACTGTTTAGTTCCACGAACTGACCTATGCTGTGATATCAAAAAGACGACATGGCTAAACAGAACATGGCTTGGGGCAATCAATGTCTTCAGTCATACTCCACTCTGCATGTGCTAATAACCATTTCATTCTTGGGTAGATTTTAATATTTTTTTCAGATTAACCCTCTTCTTTTTCTTTTAGAGATTACTTTCCATATATCTGTTTAATAACAACAATAATAAACTCTTACATTCATAGTGTTATTCCCGCCGCCCCCGACACTATGTTTAACACTGGAAACACAGCTTCCTTAGGGGTGGAATGAAGCAGTTGCTTAAAGAAAACAGCAAAATTAACCACAGTTTAGGACATGAAATATCTACTAGAGAGTAAGTCAGTGGGAGCTTTATGGGGCCAGGGTTTCACCCTGAGCCTCCAGTTCAGCAAAGTGTTTGAGCATGTGCATAAATCCATCCATATTGAACACACTAAATGGGAGTTAAACACATGCCTAACACTGAGAACAGGCAAAGTACATTGCTGAGTAGAGACAGTCTACTGAGTCATGGCCTCAGTGAAGAACTGAGATTGACTAATTATGTTCTGTCCATCTGGCAAGGGTACTGGGGATTCTATCAGAGGTCTTTGAAGGGGTGGTGGTGTACTATTTTTCCTAATGTACATGGGAGGTTCAGTAAATGCTACCACAAACCAGCGAAAGATGCGTGCAGTCCAACAGAAGTCTACTGCACCCTAAGAGTCTTATGAAAACTATACAGTGACTATGAAGGAGAAAGAGGAGAAGGGAGAATGATTCTAGCGAAGAGGTGATTTGTGGGATTCTGATCAATTCTGCTATTTTTGTTAGCTGTAATGATTACAGTCAGATGAATCCTTCCTCCATGCTTGGTCAGCCAATTGAAATAAGAGGACACAGAAGTAGAGAGCTAATTTCTCAAACTCCTGTGTGTACAGTCATCAGTACCAGATAGCAGCTCTGATATCCACAAAGGATGAACTTCCCCCCTCACCTTGGGGCCTATGGATCCAGGACAGTTCTGAAAGGCTGGAGTGATTTATTGTTAAGCAGGTACAGAACGAGACTTGCAGAAGTACTAACTGTAGTCTGCAATCAGCTTCTGTACCAGAGGACTAGAGGATAACTAACATGACAACAATTTTTAAAAAGGGCTCCAGAGGTGATCCCGGCAATTACAGGCTGGTTAGCCTGACTTCAGTAATGGGAAAACTGGTTGAAACCATAATAAAGAACAATATTGTCAGACATATAGATGAACATAATTTGTTGAGGAAGAGACAACATGGTTTTTGTAAAGGGAAATCATGCCTCACCATTCTACTAGAATTCTTTGAGGGGGTCAACAAGTATGTGGACCAAGGGGATCCAGTGGATATAGTGTACTTAGATTTTTCAGAAAGACTTTTGACAAGATCCCTCACTAAAGGCTCTTATGCAAAGCAAGCTGCCACAGGATGAGAGGAAAGGTCCTCTCATAGATTGGTAACTGGTTAAAAGATAGGAAACAAGGGCTAGGAATAAATTATCAGTTTTCAGAATGGAGAGAGGTAAATAGTGGTGTCTCCCTGAGTTCTGTTCTGGGACCAGTCCTATTCAACATATTCGTAAATGATCTGGAAAGGGGGTAAACAGTGTGGTGGCAAAATTTGCAGATGATGCAAAATTACTAAAGATAGTTAAGACCCAGGCAGACTGTGAAGAGCTACAAAAGGATCTCAAAACTAGGTGACTGGGCAACAAAATAGCTGGTGAAATTTAATTTGGATAAATGCAAAGTAATGCACATTGAAAAGCATAATCCCAACTATACATATAAAATGATGGGGTCTAAATTAGCTGTTACCACTCAAGAAAAAGATCTCCGAGTCATTTTGATAGTTCTCTGAAAACATCCACTCAGTGTGCAGTGGCAGTCAAAAAAGTGAACAGAATAATTAAGAAAGGGATAAATAATAGGACAGAAAAATATCATGTTGCCTCTATATAAATCCATGGTATGCCCATGTCTTGAATACTGTATACAGATGTGGTTGCCCCATCGCAAAAAAGATATATTGGAATTGGAAAAGGTTCAGAAAAGGGCAACAAAAATAATTAGGAGTATAGAATGGCTTCCGTATGAGGAGAGATTAATAAGACTAGGACTCTTCATCTTGGAAAAGAGATGGCTAAGGGGAAATATGATTGAGGTCTATAAATTCATGCCTGGTGTAAAGAAAGTAGATAAGGAAGTGTCGTTTACTACTTCTCATAACAAAAGAACTAGGAATCACTAAATGAAATTAATAGGCAGCAGGTTTAAAACAAATAAAAGGAAGTATTTCTTCACAAAATGCACAGTGAACCTGTGGAACTCCTTGCCAGAGGATGTTGTGAAGGCCAAGTCCATAACAGGGTTCAAAAAAGAACTAGATAAATTCATGGAGGATAGGTCCATCAATGGCTATTAGCCAGGATGGGCAGGAAGGTGTCCCTAGCCTCTGTTTACCAGAAGCTGGGAATGAGTGACAAGGGATGGATCACTTGATGATTACCTGTTCTGTTCATTCCCTCTGGGCACCTGGCACAGACCTCTTTTGGAAGACAGGATACTGGGCTAGATGAACCTTTGGTCTGACCCAGTAGGGCCATTCTTATAGCATCTGCCAAGTGCACACAATTCTCCCTAGAAGGGACTTTAGGGACAGGCTGGGCATTGGGCATGGCTGCTAAGACCATTACATCACTGAGCCATGAAAAGGGATCACTTCTTTGCCTGGTTCTCCAGGTGAATTTCATCCCATGTATAGTTCCCAGCACAAAACTAATTTACTTGGGCTTTACGCAGGTGCACGTGTTTAACTCAAAGCTCGTTGCAGGCTGTTGATTCCCCCGATTAATGCAAAGTGCACCCCCTATTTCCCTAATGGCTTATAGCATGGAGAAGTTAGACCATCATCTATCTAGAGTATTTGACTCTATCATCACTTTGCTGCCCTATACTTAAGACTTAATGTGTCTTCATCAAGCACAATGAACACAGGCTGCTGGATGATAGAATATTTTTAGTGCAGGACAAGGTATGGTAGGGATTGGTGCTTTGGCTGATTAGAAATCAAACCTCTTAAAAAGGCTGGCAGAAAAGAGAATGACAATTGTCATCAGAAAACAACTACAAAGAAGCAAAAGCTACAGTGACATAGCTTCAGGTAGTTTATATTGGCAGTGCTTCAGTGAAGTCAAGGGAACTATTCCGGTGTACTCCAGCTGAGGTGTTGGTGATACTTCCTTATCTACTTTCATCTAAAAATGAAAGAAAATGATATTTCCATTTAAATGACAGTGTGTCCATCTGGGATCCATGAGGGCTAGGTTGTGTAAGATGACTTAATCCCAAACACCTGGCCGCCTCTGCTCAACTGGTGCCAAGCAATCAAACAGAAGGTGAGTAGTAAGTTAGAACTGAAATGCATTGGCACCATTGTGTGAGATGTCTCTAGCACCTGGCCAGGTTCTGCATCTCTCTAGCCATTACAATTAATTCTGATTTTTTCCAAACAAAAGCTTGCTTTATAAAGCGATAAACAAGCTGAGCTTGAGCATAGTAAATGTGACTTAGCGTTGTGCTTGGGTTTTAGCTTGTGCAAAATGCGGACATCAGTACATTGAAATGAAAATTAATAATTTGGCAAGATAAACAGTCAGTGTGCTCTATCTGCAGGATACACCGCACGTTTGATTGCTAAGGACTTGCGGCCTAATTATTGCATCTTGACAAGTGCTGTTTTGCAGAGGAATAAGCACACAATTGGTTTGCTGTTTCAGCCCAAACCCTGTGAGGAACCTCGATTCCATGGTGGATTGATTTCCTTCTCAGACAACAGAGCTGTCTATTGTTAGGGAAAGCGTAGTCGAAGCTGGTGACTTTGGGCTCTTACCATGTTGCCAGTCAATCAAAACAGCAAGTCAAGTTTTTTCCTCATATAGGAACATAATGTAGTACTGAAACCTGTGCAAGTGACTGCTGGGCCATGCTAGACCTGTCATAATATTGGAAAATACAGACAGTGACGTGCTTTAAACCAGAAAATGCTTCTGACAATTCTTTCATTATTAGCGAAAATCTCATGTTCACACAACCTGAAAAACTTGACTTCTCTTATTTTAGTTAGCAGAAACCACCAAGATAAGCACACCAAACAGCTCTTTAAATACTCACCTGACTGTGCTTGTATATTATGGGGGCGGGGGGAAACAGGCAGTCATGCTTTTCACAAATCTGATGCTGCTTTCATAGATTATAAAGCCAGAAGGGATTATTGTGATCATCTAGTTTGACCTTCTGGATAGGACTTCCCTGAGGCAATTCCTGCCCATAGGACTTCCCTGAGGCAATTCCTGTTGGAACCTCAGCATTTCTTTTAGAAAAACAACTAGGCTTACTTAAAAAATGCCCAGTGATGAAGAATCCACAATGGCTCTTGGTTAGTTCTTCTGATGGTTATTTACTCTTGATTAAAAATAGGGCACAAGTGTTTAGTCTGAATTTGTCTAGCTTCAGCTTCCAGCCACTGGAGCTTGTCATAAGTTTTTTGCTAGACTGAAGAACCCTCTCTTATCAAATTTTTGTTCCCTGTGTCATACCTATAGACCAGGGGTAGGCAACCTATGGCATGAGTGCCGAAGGTGGCATGTGAGCTGATTTTCAGTGGCACTCACACTGCCCAGGTCCTGGCCACCAGTCTGGGGGGCTGTGTATTTTAATTTAATTTTAAATTAAGCTTCTTAAACATTTTAAAAAACACATTTACTTTACAAACAACAATACTTTAGTTATATACTATAGACTTATAGAAAGAGACCTTCTAAAAATGTTAAAATGTATTACTGGCACACGCAACCTTAAATTAGAGTGAATAAATGAAGACTTGGCACACCACTTCTGAAAGGTTGCTGATCCCTGCTATAGACTGTGATCAAGCTTTGGTGAGGTGATAAACTGCCCTGCTTTTAAAGGTTTTTCTAAAGCAGGTGGCAGTTTGAAGTTCTTTCCTTTTAATCTCAAGCACAGTGTTAAATGTGTGTACTTCAATAGAACATCCAAGTCCTTCATTTGGGTGCTCAAACCAGCACTTAGAACCCAGAATCAGGACTCTAATGTCCTCTTTGTATGCCTCTATGTTTCAGTCTGAGCATCTAAGGGAGGAATTTGAACATCAACTTAAAATATGAAAGTTGGGCTCACCATCTATATAATTTATATTTCCATTTATATGAACATAGAGAATGTTTTTGTTTTTTCTTCTTACCAAGAGATGACCGGTACTAGTGTTGAGAACATGTTGAGGACATGAGAAATGTCCCAGGAAAATGAAATGAGAAATTGTGTAATTCCTGTTTCCCTACCTGCCAGTGCCCAAATGTGGAGCACATCCTGTGACAAGGAATGTAAAAAAGAAGGCAAAAAGTTATTCAAGAATTAAACTGAAAATACTGCTGGGTTATCCCTTCAGTGTAAATAACTTTCTATAACCTTAGCTCTGTGATTCTTTATAGCTGATTTTTACCATTATGTGAGGGGGACACAAAAATCATTTGGTACTAACTGAGTGATGTCCATTGAAATGAGGTACATTGGGGAGCTTGGCATTTTTTACCGAATCCGCTACTTACCGTTCAAATTGAAGGGATGAGGGAGAATATTTCTCAGTCTCCAATGTTGTTCTAGCCATCTTAGGTACTTATATGGCCCCCATTCCTGGAATATCTGAGCACTACACAATCTTTGATCTTTATTTACCCTCACAAGGTAGGGATGTAAAGTTGTCTCTATTGTATGCATATGGGGAACTGTAGCTAAGAGACTTGCCCAAACGCTACAGGAAGCATGGACTTGAACCCAGGTCTCTAGAGCCTAATGCTCTAACCACTGGACCATCCTTACCACTATAAATGCTCTAACCACTGGACCATCCTTTTTCTCAGTAGCCTACTAGATTATCTCAGAGGGGGATATATTTATCCCCAGCTCACAAAATTACCTTTAATCAATTTTTTTTTTGCCCTTAAGAGTGTGCCAGGTTACACCAAATGGCAGGTATTCTAACAAAAATGGGCATAGGGTTAGATACAGCTGGGCCTCTTAATGTGGGCTTTATCCCACTTTGCAGTTTATTCATTTTCAACACTGCTTTGACAATTTTTCTCTGATCTTTGCTCATCCTTTTCTGTGCTTTTGCTTGAGAATCTGAATGTTCTGTGGGTAACTTGACATGCAGTTAAGTAATGATAATGCCAATTGTTCAAATTACCATCTCCAAATTGCAAACTGATTGTGTTAGCACCATTAGGCCTTTTGACTTAGAACTTTATAGCTTTTACAGAAAGTCTCTTCTCTAATGATAAATTTAAATCTAATTTTGTGGTTTTAACATAAGGGATAGGGAGATATTTTATCTTAGTCAAATTATCGATTCCATCTTTGAAAATCAAATCTTACTCAGTATAAATTAATTAAACTACCAAGGCAAAATACCTCTTTAGCATCAAAATAAAATTAACAACAGAGTAATACAATTTTATGATGAACTGTATTACAAAAATCTGCACATATGATAATTCATCCCTGTAATATATAGCACGTTGTGGTTAGTCCTGCTTTAAGCAAGGGGTTGGACTAGATGAGCTCCTGAGGTCCCTTCCAACCCTGATATTCTATGATTCTATGAATTCCACAACATATGGACTAAGAAAAGGCAAGAGAAAAATACCGTAGCGTGCAGTTTGTTTTGCATCCCTAGAAGTAATTTAGTAGTAGTATGAAGGACAATCTTCATTCATGGCTGTATGTGCTTTTCACAATCTACTCGCCATATAACTTTTTCACAAGTGATTTACCTTGATATTTGGATGCTAATAACTAGACTGTATCATTAAATTTATTAATCTGAATTTGGGTTATTGCGGATTATGTACTACATGTATTGTATTACTTTTAAGCCAACTTTTGTACTTCTGGAAAATTTTAGTAGTATACCCAGATGTACAGTCACTCTTTTCTTAATCTATTGTCATATAATTTTAACAATTTTAAAATTTAAATTATTAATATTACTGCCAGTTTATAAAACACAGGCCTAGACATTCAGTTTCCTTTAAAATCTTTCCATGATCCTCCTCATTGGTGGGTTTCGGTAGCCCCTAGAATTATAATTTAAGTAAGGATGGCCAAACTACCTAATGCATTTGTTCTTTATACCCTCTTCTACTCACCTGTTGAATTCACCACTGACTTTTAGTCTCTCTCTTTCCTGACAGTGCTATCCATCTATAATCATCTCTCCATTGTTATACAGTTTAAACAGTTCCTCATCTATGTGATGCGATGCGACCGTGTCTTTAACCTATTTTCCTTTACCTCTTGTTTAATTTTATATTAGGGAGTCACATAATGAAGTTAAACTTTAATCTGAGCTACACAGGTTAGCAATATCTATCGGAATCATCAAAAGTTTTTGGATATAGTGGATCCTAGAAATGGCAATCTTTTGTTTCTGTTGCAGAGCGGTCCAGTACTCATCCATCAATCCAAGAACTGTGCAAAATCGTTTGAGTTTAAGCCCTATAAAATAACATTTTGGAGCATTTGGTTTTCTTTTTGGTTTTTCCTTCCACCAAATAGTCCTTTTCCCCCTCTGAATTTTTCCCCACTGTTGTTTGCATTAAATCACTGCAAAGGAAAACTCCAGACAGATCTCTCTGTTTATTAAATAGTAGGTGTCACGACTGTATTAATATTTAAAAAACAGATTTGCATAACCACAATATTAAGTGATATCTATCTATTATGACTGGTACAGTGCGTAATTGTCTGCGGTCTCTTCAAGGCCTCTTTGGAAATGTGGCCTGTAACAATTATTATCTTCATGTAAAATATTTCAAGAAAATGACGCTGTTGGTTACCTTCTGTTCAAGGTTGTTTTATTCTTGAAATGAAATGTCTCTCATATAAAGATTCGGGCAGTAAGTATTTACCTACCAGAATGATTTCGTGATTAACCTTTTATATATATGACTACATATCTAGAAAAGCGTTCATCCTTTCTTGACTGCAAGGTTATTCAAATGTGAGATTTTCAAACATGATGAGTGATTTTTTTCACATTGATTTTCAGAATCTTTTAAGGACATCCAAATGCTGACCCTTTCTCCTCCCCCCAAAATTGCTAGTTGTTATTGAAAATGGTTTTGGACTCTCTTGGCCAGAGCTCTTCTGCTGCCACTCTTTTTTTTAAGGATAGTTTGTTTTTCAAGCACATTTCATACCAGTTTATATCATTCGTACATCTTTATTAATTAATCTCTTATGGTGATCCAAGAGGAGACTTAAATGATCTCCCACAATACATGTGGGGTACACAATTGTACACCTCTTTCCATGTGGACACTGTTAGCATGGCATATCCTCTTTACAGTTGGTTGGATGATACTATTGGTTGAATGCATCACAACTGCCTTGATTACAACCCAGGAAAAACCGAAACCTGGATGGTAGATAGGGGTTATTAGCAGGAGAAACTATCCCTTCCCTGATGTTCTGGCACATGAAGAGAGCAAATTTTGATGTAGCAATGAGTTAGGGAGCTTACTGTTCTCAGAATTATCTTGCCACTTCCCAATCAGTCTCACCCAGCAAGTAGAATTTAAGTCTGCAACAAGTTAGAAGGAAGTATAATTGCCCAAGTGTTGCATTTGTACATGCAGTCCATTTGTGTAACATTTCCATTGCTGCTACTCCACCACTTCAGGGCTCGTCCTTTTTTGATGGTGCTCCAAAGCTAATAGCTGTCTCAGAGTTAAGGTTAGTCTGCCCAGGAGCAGGAAGGAGTAATTTCCATCTTGGGGAAAGATATCTGGGCTGGTTCTGATCTAAAAATAAAAGTGTAACTCAAGTGGTGGGAGGGGCTAGTCGCTTCATGTGCGATCCTTTCTGAGGCCCTAGGTGCGTGCTCAAATGTACCCCCTAGTGGCATTGTGGCTGCACCTCCATTTTTAGCACGCTAGCTAGGAGAACTAGTTCAGCTACATCTCCTCTAACTGGAAATTACACATTCCAGCTCCACTGTACAGAGATCCACAGAAGGGCAAGTGAATGGAACAAGGGTAGCATCAGGACATTTCTGCTCACCCCTGGCTCCTCTCCCTCAGCCTGAATCGACTTACCTTCCATGTCCTCCCCTCCCTGAGTTGATTTTTTTCCTCCAAGTAGATCCTCAGATGCAGGAACAAAACATAGTGATATTGTTTTATTTCCCTCCTTACTGGTGCCACTTTGGGTTGCAGGAAGACAATATTTTCTTGTTTAAAAGCTAATGTTCTGAGCTCCTTGGTGCAAGAGCTGATCAGATTTATTTTTTCCCCCAGTGGACAACATTAACTTCTTGTTGAAAAATGGCTTTGTTTGTTTGTTTTTGCTTTGCCTGAAACGGAAGCTTCTTGGTTTGGGGACAGAAATGTTTGGTTTCCGGATTTCTGTACTGTCAATAAAAAGTCAAAAATTTCTGCAGAAAGCAAGTGTTTTTAGCAAAAAACTTAGGTTTGTTGAAAACCCAGTTTTCATTTGAGAAACAGTTTCAATGGAAAAGTGTAGCATGGCCTACTCAATGCATTATTTTCCTCTTGAAAACTTTTGATTTACTTGATTTATTCATAATACTTGATTAATTTATTAATATTTTCTATATTTAAAAGGAAGCAGTGAGGCTATTAGCACTTGTCATGCTATCAGTCAATTTGAAATGTATTTCCAAAAGATCCTATTACCCTAAAATTGCCTGGATCTTCAGAAGATGTGCTAAAAATGTGATCCAAAGCCCACTGAAATCAGTAGAAAGACTTTGACTTTACTGGGGTTTGGATCAGGTCCTTAGTCCTGTTGGCAGACTAATTCACTTTGTTGAAGGCAAGATATTTTGTCCTAGTTTTAACCTGTCGGAAAATAGTTTAATGAAGCAGAAATAAAGCTTCTGAGAATGTAGGAGCTCTGTCAAAGATTATCACAATCTACTCTAGACACTGCACAGCCTTTAACAATTTGCAAAAAGAAGTTTAATAAGATTAATTGAAAAAGTTGCTTTTTTGTATGAGTTGTAAGTATAGAGAACTGCGCAGAGCTTCACCTAGCAGTAGTTTTGTATCATTACTATTATTTATTATGTTTTCCGTGCACAGAGTGTGCTAGATGCTTTATAGATAAATATAGAGATACACCTTTTCCCCAAAAGCCAGTAAGGATCAAACATCAATGGGGATTTTGTAGTTCACTTAAATAGGATCAGGTTCTATATACAATATGTATAGCTAACAGCACCTGACATTAGCCCACAAACTAACAGCATGGTGGAACTGGTGCATGTCTTATTAGTTCTGTGGTTCTGGCTTAGACTTTTTAATGAATTCATAAATCAATCTTAAATATTTAACGCATAACATGGGGAGGACTATGATTTCCAGATCCATTGGAAGAGATGCATACTCAAGGAGAGGCTTGAAAGAGGGTGAAGGAATGAAAATGAACACCATGTAGAAACAAGCAGGTGGGTTTATTATGTACAGTGCTGGCGGAGTGTCACTTTGCTTGTTAAGCTCAGAGACCAATAAACTTGCTAGGCCAATCATTTGATTACAGTGAATTATATTGAATTTTCCATGGGTGGAGGGAAGAAACTGGGTGGGCAATCCCACGTCCTGGATAGGTCTAGCAACAAGACAAGATAAGCACAGTAGCCAATAGTCAAAGATTACGTAATGTCTCTGCCCATGGTTTCAGGTTAACATATGCAATTAGTACACAGGTGTTTTTCTTTAAACAATGTGTAGAGTGTATTAGTATAATATATATATATGTTGAATTCTGATTTGGGATCCATAGGATTGAAGTATCTTCTCTGATTGTCCAACGGGTATATATGTGGGAATTAAAACAAAAAGAAACATTGAAAAGTATATGGCAATAGAAATTGCTTCTCAGTTGCTCATTTGCGCTTTTGAAAGACAGACCCTGGTATCTGGGAGGGAGGATGTCATATCTCAGACTGACATGCTGGGGCCTCTCCATGACCTCAAAGTTGGTATGCAGGGAAGGCATTGCTATCTCCTCTTGCAGAGGAGCATATGCAGATTTAACACACTGGGGCCCTTATCTCCCCTTTGATCTGTTTGCAGCTCGAGATAAAGGCCCCAATTATTGCTTCCCATTTCGGGTTCTTGCTGACCATGCTTATTATAGGAAAAAACAAGCTGGTCTCATATTTGTACTGCTTCTCTTAGCCAATATTATTCAGTACGTTTAAGTCTCAGCCTTTGACCAAACTCTGGGCCTGTGTCAGGTTTTTAACAGACACAGCATAATGGATTATGGCCCTTCAGAGGGAGAGGATGATAGCAAGTTGGGAGGGGTTGCAAGCACTTTCAGAACAGGATTGGAATTCAAAATAATCTTGACAAACTGGAGAAATGGTCTGTAATAAAAAAGATGAAATTCAATAAAGACAAATGAACTGTGGAAGGAAAAATCAATTGCACAACTACAAAATGGGAAATGACATCCTAGGGAGGATACTGGAGGATGCTGGCTTTCCAGGTGAATGTGACGTAGCCACACCAAACATCATAACCCTATAAGTACACCACATGAAGTTCTGCCTAGAGATTGGCCTGCCTGTGTATATGACTGCTACTTGATTTATTGCACCAAATCCCATCTTTGCTTCCTAACACCAGTGACCGTATCCCGAATCTCATATGGCGCTTACTGTGAATTCTTCTTTTCTTTCTCCTTCTGTTAGTTTACATTTTTGGTAGGGGATTTATTCTAAACAGCCGGATTCCACTTACTGTAGCTGTTTTTCTTTTTTAATGAAGGCATTTTAAAATGGAATGATTGTAAAGTGCTTGAAGTTTCAGCTTTAGATATGAAGTCACTTTCCCATTTACGAATATCTGCTTCCAAATCACTGCCTTCTTTCCTTGATTCTAGTTATGTGCACTGTTTTGAAAGGCTTGAAAGGTTGATTGGCATTCTCAGCACAGTCTGCTTTCACTGTAAGGACATGTCATGGTAATAAGACTTCTGCTGTTACAATAAACACCTTATTAAAACCTAATTAAGGGCCCAATTCTGCAAGGTATCATTGCTGCTGACACATCACTGAGTACCCAGAAATGCCAATTTGGGAACTTTAATTGAAAACATTAACCCAAAAGGGCATCATGTACACTAAGAGCCATAGTCTGTTTCTGTACTATCTGCGTATTCCAAATGAATTGACCTTGGTGATATACATTGGCAATGAAATGGTTCTTGCCACCTGGCCCCAATAGAGACTAGCATCCATTTCATTGTTATACTGTGCCATGATTCATGCTACAGCTAGGTGTATTAGGCTGAAACACATCATTTATTGTCTAAAAGTCTTTTGAGAGAGAGTTTTCCTCATATTTATGTGCCACTGAAGTTGCTTTAAAACAGGACAGTTCATCTAGGCCAATCGCATGGAAATTTGACATTAGCTAGATTTGTTTCATTCTGAAAAACAATTCAATTTCTTTCTGTAAAGGCTGGAAAACACTTGTTCCTTCAGAATTTAATCTCTACCTGATCTTATTGCTGCTACATTTCTATCCAGGGGAGTTCAGCTGCTCATGAGAGTGGAAGGGGACTTGTTTGTTTAGATCTGATAATGCCACATGGAGCCTTCACTCCTAAATCAGTGGGTTGAGGGCAGAGGCTTCTGAAGCTCTGCAGTGCTGCCCTGATGATGCCCCCTTACTGACCATCAACACCCAAGTCTGGGTCTATGCTGGATCCCATGAACAAGCTCCCTGGTAACAGGGATGCTGTGTTTGTCCCCCCAACCCCAGCAAACTGTCCATCATGAAAGGCCTCTGTCAGGCTTGTCTGATCTATCTCACAGGGGTGCTGTGAAGGTTAATTAGAGAGTCTACACAGTGCTGTGCAGCTGGAAAGCGCTCTGCATGTGCTAAGCAGTGCTAGCATTATCATCATCAATGTTATTCTGCTCTGATTTCTATCCTACACAGCTCCATACCAATTGCATTTTCCTTATATGTTTCATGCTTATTTACCTACAACAAGATCATAGAAGTATATGGCTGGTAGGACCCTGGAGAGGACATAGAGTCCAGCCCCTGCTCTGAGACAGGACCAGGTAAACCTAAACCATCTCTGACAGGTTGTCCAATCTTCAGTGATGGAGATTCTATAAATTCCCTTGAAAGTCTCTTCCAGAGCTTAACTACCCTTATAGTTAGGAAACTTTCCTCATGTCTAACCTAAATCTTCCTGGCTGCAGGTTAAACCCATTATTTCTTCTCCTATCTTCAGTGGACATGGAAAACAAATTGTTCACTATCCTCTTTTTATAACAG
Source organism: Dermatemys mawii (assembly GCA_007922305.1). Taxonomy (NCBI): domain Eukaryota; kingdom Metazoa; phylum Chordata; order Testudines; family Dermatemydidae; genus Dermatemys; species Dermatemys mawii. The sequence continues at coordinate 1,492,999 of ML677335.1, read as the reverse complement.
CCATTAACTGAAGACTGTTATCAGGGGTGTCCCCTTTCCCCTCAGTCTTCATTTCTCAAAACTAAATGTTTCCAGTTTTTTTTAACCTTTTTTTTCAGAGGTCAGGTTTTCTAAACCTTCTATCATTGTTGTTGCTTTCATCTGGACTCTCTCCAGTTCACCCACATCATTCCTAAAGCGTGGTGCCTAGAACTGAACACAGTACTCCAACAGAGGCCACACCATTGCTGAGTAGAAATGGACAATTTACCTCTTATGTCTTTCATATGACACTCCTGTGAAGGCACCCTATGGTGATATTAGCCCTTTTTTGCAATTGCTGACTCGTATTCAATATGTGACTCATATCCCATGTGATCCACTAGAACCTCCAGATCCTTTTCAGCAGTATGACCACCTGGTCAGTGAGAGCCCGTTTTGCCACTGTGTCTTTGATTTTTCCCTTCTTAATTTAGTACTTTGAACTTGTTGTTACTGAAGTTCATCTAATTGATTTCAAGCAGTTCTCGAAGATGACATTACATTTAACATTTCCTGCATCACTTCCTTGGGTTTTTTAACCTCCAGCTAGAATAAGAATCTGACTATATAATCTTGTTTGTACTAAGGAAGGAAATCACTGCAAGATCATTAGTTTCACAAAATACTTTGTTACATCACTGGTTCTTGCAGCAGGTTAGTTCCACCATGCATGAGAAGTGTTTTTGGTGGACCTATTGTAGTGCTTTCACATAGGGTCTGTTTACAGTACTTAAAATAAACCAGGACTGGCAATGGTTGTCAGCAAGGACTTCTTCCGAGGCCTCCCATCAACTGGAAATGAAAACAATTTGCTGCTAATGTAGACAGGAAAATAATTGTTTTCAGCACCATTACATGGACACATGGTGAAACAAGATGTCTATTGTACTGTCTACAACTGTGCTAAATCCCCGCTCCCCATCTGAACTAGGACCTAAGAACACATTTTTTCATAGGTGGCCTCTCGTTTGGGATACTCCAGTCATTGCGTGTCTAGCTTTTCAGATGTGTAGCTCACCTAAGACCTGATTTTAAAAGAGGCTGAGCTCTTCCATCTCCAGTTGAAGTCAGTTGTAGAAGTGGGTGCTAAGCACCTCTGAGCATCAGTCTCTCAGTGTCTCCAGGTTGGGCACCCACAAATGGAAGAACCCAAAATAACTGGGCTTTTGTGAATATGTTGGCCTAATCATTCTTCAAAACCCAGTGACTGTGGACTTAGGAAACCTGGTTCTAATCACTCTGATACCACTAGGCTATTTTCCTAGTTTAGATGGGTACACAGAACATGCTTTATAACCATTGTTTTATAGATGCATTATGAGGTTCCTGAAGACTTTGTCCCACAGTACATGGTACTGTTCCTCAGAGGCACCATATTGCAAGATAGAGTTTGGAAGACTAAATAAACTTGCACAGCTGCAACACATGTGGCTTCTCATCCACTATGAGGAAAAACCATTGTAGCCTGTGCTGATCTTTAGCTTGACTTGTAGAGAGGTGATGCAACTAATGCTGGTAAAATGTCTGGGATGGCTTTTGTGTGTGGATGCAAGTGTAGAAAGCTCAAGATGTGTTCCAGGTGATGGTTTCCTGAAATGCTCCTGTTTAGTTAAATGTGATGCATTTAGACACCCCGTGAGGGAAGTCAGATTTACTAAAAGCAGCTAGTCTGAGGTTGAATATGTTGGGAGATACACGTTTCATGCAATCACATAAGCTGTTTGCTTCTCTTTAGCTTCTGCACTATTTGTTCAAACAGATGCACCTAATCCAGAATCAACTGGTGATTAAAAGTTATGGGGGAAATGTAAATTAAATCTGACCCCTTTGAACCTTCCCACAAAACATCAGATCAGTGTCCCTCTAGCAGAGCATTCAATTAAAAAACAAAAATTAAGTTTCGGATTCTGTGCTGCCTGTCTTGTTGCCTGTATTAAACTAGGAATGAAATGATCTTTAAGTCTGAATGACATGTGCAGCAGAATTATTCCTGCCTCCTTGCCAATGTTAGTGCTGATGATTTAGGCCACCGTCTGTCTTGGAAAAAGTGTTTACTTTTAAATTGATCTTTAACTCAGGTTTTTTAAGAGTTGTTTTTCAAAGCAAATTGAACACTAAAATTTCTGCTTTGTTCCTGAGTTACCCTGAAATGAATACTTGGCCAGAGAAAATCTCCTATCAAATGACTATCTAACAGAGATATAGAAATTGGCTCAGAGTTATGGTTCATCTAGTTCAATATCCTGTCCATTACAGTGTCCAGTATCAAATGATCTAGACAAAAGGGCAAAGAATCCTTTCTAGCAGAGTCATGGGATAACCTACTGGGAAAATTTCTTCTTAAGCTCCCATGAATTAGAAGTTGGCTTACCCTGAAGCATAATGGTTTATCCTTTTGAGTACTGCATGTTGTCTTTATCCATATAGAGGGTCTGTTAAAGACCTGATCCTGTGAGATTCTGAGTACCCATAACTCAGTAGGAGCAAAACATACATGTTGGGTAGAAATATCCCCCCTCAGTAAGGGGTATGTTGTAACTCTTATCAGAGTTGCCTAGTGGTTCTCTGACTTACTCAAAGAAGAAGCTTACTGGGGAGTAATTGACTATTCACCCACTACTTGAAAATCTTGTGGGTTGCTCCTTTAAAGTAATTTCCAGTGGAAAGTGCAACTCATCTTTCTATTAACATTCAGGTACTTCATGCCTCTTGTTGAAGTAAACTGTTCAAGCTCCTGTCTCTGTATTTTAGCCCTGAACACAAGGGAAATTCAGACACACACTATATCCTACCTTTTAGGAGCTTGACATCTTCTCTTTGATGCTGTTCTTTAGAGCCCTGAAGACCAGATCCTGGAAGTTAAAGATTCTTTGCACTGTTTCAGTTTCACTTGATTGTTAAATACATCCAGTAGAAAATTAAAGCATTTCTGGGTCACTGATGCTTTGTTTGCCATATTATTTTGGAAATATGTCCCTTATAAACTTAAGTGGGAAACAGATCATATTTAACAATCAAACTGTGAGGTTCCTCCCCACCAAAGTGTGATAACCATTTTCTTGAGTCCAGAGGATTACTGAAATTTTTCAGTGTATGTAGATGATCCTTCCTTTTCTGAAACTAGGAACTCCTCCTTTTGATCATTTATATACCCACCATTTGGAGTTGACCCTCATGGTTCATAATAAGAGATGGCAGAATGATTCCTGTGTTAGGCTTGCAGATACGTGAGAAAAAGATAAGGCTTTTCTTTTTAAGTGTGCGATGCATTATATTTCAACATGATGCAAATCACCTTTCTGGGAGGAAAAAAATAAATCAAAGTCTGATTCTAAGCATTGCTCTACTTTATATTTCATGCCATGAGAAATTCGCATATGGACTGTGTTTTGAGTTTTCTAAAAATATTTAAGGAAACATTTATGCCTGTGCTATGTGAAGGTCATTGCAAATGCATACATTCATTTTCATATTTCTGTTTGTAAGTTGCCCTTTGAATGTGATGTTAATGCAAATTTATGTTATTTAAGGGAAATCTAAAGCTTAACATTTAAATACAGAGTAATCCCAAGAGTTCAATTCTCTTCATTTAATAATTCAAGGATTTTTTTTTATATTGTGAAATTTGAACAAAGCACTTAGATGTTACCATGGTAATCAGGCTTTAAAGTATTTTGAATTACTTAGAATCTTAGTGTACTGGCACAAAAGGTGTTACAGGAGACCACGATGAGCTTTTAATTTATTCTGTGGAAAATCCTGCTTGTTTGGTGGCTTTGTCTGTATGTTTTTGACAGATCATATGCTAAACATTTTCTGCTTCACACTGCACCCTCCCTATATATCCTTTAAAAAGCAGGCCCATTCGAGGCAACGGGAAGTGTTGCCATTAACTATAGTGGGACCAGGATTTCACCTCAGATCTTGATATTTTTAATGGAGTTTGGTGTTTTCCTTTATTTCTTTAATTAAAGTTGCTAAAAGGCTGGGGTTTCTGCTGTTCTGAGACAGAATTAGAAAGTTTTAGTCTGTCTTGTCAGCATTTGCAAAACAATACAATGGAAAATGGAACCTGATGCACTAAAGCTTAGCACTAGATAGATGTGTATGCCTGGCCACATGTTTGTATTGGAGGTCTTAGATTGGCCTAAGAGAATTCAGAGTGAGATAGGCCTGTTCTGAGAACAGGACTGGGAACCGAGAACTTCTGATCTGAAGTGCTACAACATAGGATCTTCCAGGCCCTCATATTGGTCTTCACTAAATCTCTTCTAAGGGACAGACACAGACCCAAAATAATCAAACATATAGAAGCTCACAGACACCCAGTTTACTTGGAGAACTGTCTCTTGAACAGGTTCTGACACAAACAGCTGTATGGCACTTCTAAAGCAGAAGGCTGTTTAGGCAACCTGAAAATTCATTCTCTGCCCCCCTTTAGCTCCAAGGAATCCCCTTGCTAGCCCTCCCTCTAAATCCCCAGGACAGCCCTGTGCAAAGTGGGTTGTGTGATTACAGGGAACAAGAATTGTTTACGTTTGAAGTGAGGCAAAAAAATTTAACAGGTTCACTCAGAAACACTGAGGCTGGGCTAGGCCTCTTGCCTGCTCTGAGTCCAACCATGTCTGGACTCGTCCCCAGACAGTTCTCTTCCTGTCCTCTCCTTTTGGGTCCCACCTTTTCCCATGAGCTAGAAAGCAATAAGTGGTGGGAGGTATAGTGATTAAAAAAATGAAGCTATTGTGAAGACTAGGGAGGCAAGGAAGACATTATGCCAGGCAGCTGAAGAGCCAGTCCCCTGCCTATAACTTGATGTGAGACCTTGTCCAGATGTTATTTTTATAGGTACTATTCTGCAAATCACTGAGAATGCTGGGCACCTTTGTCTCTGGTACTATACAACATGGGAGAAGTCATGGAATAAATAAATAGACTCTAAATCAGTCCTGATGGGCAGCACAGATTATTGGCCATCAAGATTCCATAGTTCTGGTTCTGCAAGTGACTTAGCTGGATTTTCCCTTTTCTCTGCGCCCCCATAAAATGGGCAATAATTGTACTAGCTACCTCACATGGGAGCTATAAAGCTCAAATTATATTTGTAAGATGCTTTGAGATTATTGGGTAAAAGGTTGCAATGTAAGGGTATGGTATTGTTATGCATCTGTTGGCAAGGCTACCCCGATATTTCAATAAAGAAGAGCCCCGGGGTATTGACTGGAAATATTTCTGCCACACAAGTTCAGAAAGAAAAAGCACTGACTTAAAAAGACCAATGAAAACATTTGCAAGTCTAATGTTCATTCATATTCACAGGACACATGGAGTTTTGATTGCAGACACAACAAGTACATTACTCTTGCGATAATTGTCACTCACAGATTATTATTTAAAATAATGTTTATCTTTTACTGCCAAGTGTGCTGTGTAACAGATTTTTAATGGGTAAACAATAGAGCAGTCTGATTAAATTATATCGCAGTCCTAGTAGCTTTCCAGTGCCATTGTCAATAACTCTGGTAGTCTGCTCACTAAATCTTTGCAAAGTTAATCAAAATCACAATACCTCTAATAAAAAAAAATTTGTCTCCATATGAAACTAAAGAATCAAAGAAGTCTGAAGACTTCATTGGGTATTTCTGGTTATTTAATGCACTGTGTGTTATTGAAAGGAATAAAAATACTCTATCAGATGAGGTCTTGCAGACTTACTGGTTTTATGAGTGCTGTTTAACAATTATGAAGATTACTGAGATCTGCAAAGATGCCACTTTTAAATGTTTGAATTGAGTGTGTGTTCTTATTAAGGTACTTTTGATGGAATGTCACCATAAGTTCACAAACACCATGCTTGTTGTTTGTTCCGATTAGAATTTATTACTTTTGCTATGCGAGTGTCCAAAAGTCCCCATCAAGATTTGGAGCTTCATCATGCTAAGTGCTATACAATCATTTAAAAAGACAGTCCCTGATGACTTGACATCATTTCATCATCCTGGGGGGAAAATGATAATGTTATTTAAGGTGGTTATTTTTCACCTCCTAAGTGCTTGTGCTAACTCATCAACTCAGTTGGTCCTTAGCTGAGTGTTGGATCTCTTTTCCTTTTGCTATTTAAGGTCATTGCTGGGGCATATCTGGGCATATTGTTTTGGCCAGTGCAGATATGGAATCCAGGTACGTTCTGTGGTGATGTTTAGATTGTATTCCTCCATTACACCCAAGGAAATTATGCACAGAAAAAAAATCAAAATTATGCAAAATTAAACTTTATTTATTTTTTACAAATGAAATGAAATATAACACTATTTGAACCTTCTTTAGAAATATATGCAGGTATTTTGTATTTATATAGCACATTTTATCATAGATTCTGCTGTGGTCCTTGAACAAAAAAAGTGGTGTGATTTTAAAAATTGAATAAAATTGTTAAAGAAGGACTTGCGAAACTGAGATTAGTTTTCAGCAAAATGACCACTTTTCTGCAATAAATTAGATGCTCACACCTTTTCAAAGTCCAAGTGCAAAACTAAAAACAAACGAAAGAAAGCTTTGAGTCTTTGTGGTATTTTACGTACTGTGCAATGTAGCAAGATTATTGTGCAGTTCTATTGGGTTCTTCTCTCATACTTATCAAAATACTAGCATTGGTAAGACTAAACCAAATGATTTTTTGTTAGCATAAAGTCTTTTTAAATTCCAAGACTGAAATAAAGGAACACTGGCTTGTTCAGTTTGTCTTCTGTATAATCTAGCCCGGAAAGGGCTAGATTTTACAGTGAATTGCTGCACTCAGCATCAGCTATGTTTGCTACAGCATTTATGTATCTGAAAGCTAATGCTTTTAGGAACAGTCAACATGGATTCACCAAGGGCAAGTCATGTCTGACCAACCTGATTACCTTCTATGATGAGATAATTAGTTCTGTGGATACGGGGAAAGCAGTGGATGTGATATACCTTGACTGTAGCAAAGCTTTTGATACCGTCTCCCACAGTGTTCTGTAGCGGGACGGCTGCCCCATACAGGCAGAAGAAGGGTTAAAGCAGTTTTGGGAAGGCTGCGCAGAATGAAGCCAATTAAAGGAGGGTTTATTGAGCCAGTCAATAGGAGAAGGCTTAGTGGAGCAGCCAATCAGGGCCAGGCTGGCCCATATAAGAAGGACTGCTGTGCAGAACAGAGACAGCCTCTCTGTGGAGGACAAGAGAGGAGGCTGCCCTGTAGGAGATTTGAATGAGACAGCACCCCTGCTGGGCAGGGTCAGGGGAGCACAAGAGAGCTCCAGTCTGGCAACTGCCAGACTGAGGCACTGATACGAGGGCGGAGAAGGTGTGAGGGCTTCAGGGAAGTGGCCCAGGGAAACAGATGGCAGAGTAGGAGGAGGGGCAGTACATGGTTGCTGGCTATAGGATCGATGGGCCAGGACCAAGAGTAGCAGGTGAGCCTGGGTCCCCTTCTCCTTTGCCCTCCCCCGCCACTTGCCACCGAGGGGAGTGGCCAGTGCATGGACTTTAGTTTGCCACTGAGGCAAGTGGCTGGACTAAGGACTGTTGGGGAGAGAACCAAGTGGGGCAGAGTCAGAAGGCTGTGTCCAGAAGAGGATGCCATGGACCAAGGAACGGTATGGGTCTTAAAGGGGGAGGCAAGAGTGATGACAGGTGAGACACCACTAGATGAGGGTGAGCCAGCGAAATGAGCTAATTCTCAGGATGGCCAGCAGGGGGTGACATGGTGGTGACTCCTGCCCCATTACAATTCTTGCCAGCAAGTTAAAGAAGTATGGGCTGGGTGAATGGACTATAAGGTGGATAGAAAGCTGGCTGGATCGTTGGGCTCAATGGGTCCATGTCTAGTTGGCAGCCGGTATCAAGCAGAGTGCCCCAGGGGTCAGTGCTGGAGCCAGTTTTGTTCAACATCTTCATTAATGATGTCATAAGTATGAAGTAGCCTAGAATTAGTGTTTACCTGTAAGGGGTTAAGCTAAAGGTAACCTGAGAGGTGGACAACTGACCAATGAGAAATTCCTCAGGAGACAAAGGATTTTGAGTTTGTTTCTCTCTGGGGCTTTCTTCTATGTTCAACTCGGCTATGGGATGAATCACAGCTATTTCTTTCACTATAAGTTTCTATCAAGTACTGTAGTCAGTAAGTTTATGTTCTTTTTATCACTTGGAGGGTTCTCAGTGGTGAGCGTTGGCTAGGTGCTTCTTGATATTGTAAGATTCAGCAGAGATATCAACAATGGGAGAAAGTTGCCTCGGGGGAGAGGTTTGGTTTCTGAATCCTTTTGTTGATTATGGTAGATGCTGTTCTATTGATGGTTATAAGGGATTTATTTCTTTCTTTTATTAAAATCTTTTAAGAATCTGACTGCTTGTTTTCCATTGTGTAAGATCCTGGTTTTGGATCGGGCACGTCTCGCAGGAGCAGGCGAGGTTTGTTTTTTATCTCTCAAGCTTCCCAGGGAAGGAAGAAGTTTGGGAGTTTAGTGGAAAGGGAAAGAAGGGTCCCAAACTACCCTAGCCTTAGTTTGGTGGTGGCAGCTACTAAGTCCAGACACAGAAGAAGTTGTGTTCTGGGGAAAAACATTTTAACCCAAGCTGGTAAAATAAGCTTGGGGGGGCGGTATTTCTTTTTCATGTGGGTCCCCACATCTGTACCCTAGAGTTCAGAGTGGGGAGGCAATCCTGACAAATGATCTGGATGATGGGATGGATTGCACCCTCAGCAAGTTTGTGGATGACACTAAGTTAGGGGGAGAGGTAGATATGCTGGCATGTAGGGATAGGGTCCAGAGTGACGTAGACAAATTGGAGGATTGGGCCAAAAGAAATCTGATGAGGTTTAACAAGGAGAACTGCAGAGTGCTGCACTTAGAATGGAAGAATCCCGTGCACTGCTGCAGGCTGGGGACTGACTGGCTAAGCAGCAATTTTGCAGAAAAGGACCTGGGGATTACAGTGAATGAGATGCTGGATATGAATCAACAGTGCCCTTGTTGCCAAGAAGGTTAATGGCATATCGGGCTGTATTAGTAGGGGCATTGCCAGTAGACTGAAGGAAGTGATTATTTCCCTCAACTCGGTACTGGTGAGGCCACATCTGGAATATTGCATCCAATTTTGGGGCCCCCGCTACAGAAAGGATGTAGATAAATTGGAGAGAGTCTAGCGGAGGGCAACAAAAATGATTAGGGGGCTGGGCAAATGGCTTATGAAGAGAGGCTGATTGAACTGGGCTTATTTAGTCTGCAGAAGAGAAGAGTGAGGGGGGGATTTGATAGCAGCCTTCAACTTTCTGATGGGGGTTTTCAAAGAGGATGGAGCGTGGCTGTTCTCAGATTAGTTTTTTATAATTTTCAGAAAAATGATCCCTTTTCTGCAATAAATTAGATGAGGATGGCAGACGACAGAACAAGGAGCGGTGATCTTAAGTTGCAATGGGGGAGGTTTAGGTTGGATATTAGGAAAAAATATTACACTAGGAGGGTGGTGAAGCACTGGAATGAGTTACCTAGGGAGATGGTGGAATCTCCATCCTTAGAGGTTTTTAAGGCCTGGCTTGACAAAGCCCTGGTTGTGATGAGTTAGTTGGGGTTGGTCCTGCTTTGAGCAGGGGGTTGGACTAGATGACCTCCTGAGGTCTCTTCCGACGCTAATCTTCTGATTCTATGAAATTCAGAAGATGGTTGGTTGTTGATCATAACATTGCAAAAACATGAAGCATAATCCTCTTTGACATGACTCATTACAAGAACTCATCTGAGGTTGAAAATTCTTACACATTTCAGGAACTGAATTGTGGGCTGCCCACTGAATTGTCAATAGCTGAATGAAACAGTTGCACCAACTTGCTACTTTGATCGGTTGTTACATTGGTGACTTCTTCAGCCCTGAGATACCTTTGAGAAGTTTCCACCGAAAACTGAGCATGTGTCCCAAAGAAAAACAGTTCTTCCATTTTATCAAAAGCAAAGAGGGGGCATAGTTTCCAGCTTTCAAATATAGCCATTAGGTCAGGGATTGCCTTCCACATTTCATTAATAAAACACAATACAGTCTTCAGCATTAAACACCATGTTTCATCTGACAGCACTCTTTCAAGTTCCCTCAACAGATATGGGGTCAAGTTGTCACACACACCCATTTGTTCTTCAGTAAAGCAGTGATAATACTGAAAGTTCTTTTCATGGTACTGAACAGCAGCAAACCATGTTTTGCAAGAATTTTTCACCATCTTTAAAAACCTGTCCAGGAAAATTGTTTACTCTCTAATGTGCTGGTATATTTGCAATGTGGAACCTTTGTCATGGCATTTTCTGGCAAAATCAATCAATATTCCCTTGCTCCTCAGAGTGATCCAATGTTTTCATGGCCTTTCTCTATTAAGGAATATTATGAAATATTATGTGAGAATACATTGTATACATTTAATAAATAATATTACTCAGATGTATAATTACTAAAATTCCCCGGGGTGTAATCTATCGTTTTATAAATGAGCTGACAATAAAACTCTTCATTGGCTTAGATGGTGCAATACGGGAACCTGAACTCCCACAGGAACCTGAACTCATAATTTTGAGTTTGTTTATCTGATATTGCAATATTCCCACTCCCAAGTAAATTTTATATTGCACACAGTATTGCTTTGACATTGATGGCTTCCCATCAGCCTGGTCCCACATGTCTTGATGACCTTCAGATTCCTGCTATATTTATCTGTTCAGGCACTGATGATGACGTTGAAAAGAAGCATTCTGATTTTTATTTTCCCAGTCAAAACAGTTCAGCCAATTAGGCATGAATTTCTTAAATGTTTTAGCTGACCTGAATTTGTGTTTTTGGCAAAATAATAAGCAGCCGAGAGGTTATGCCTAGCGCTAGTCTCCACCACAAGTCTTCATCTGGGGTATCCCTTGGATCTGGGGGTCTTGCCCTTACTTGATCTGAAGGGCAGATTGTGTGTTTTTAAGGCTTAAGACACACTTTCCGTTCCCCTATGTTTTATCAGTTTTTTAAAATGGGAAATAATGACAAGTCACAAAAAAGCAGAGGACATAGAATCATAGACATGTAGGGCTGGAGGAGACCTCGCAAGGTCATCAAGACCAGCCAACCTGCTCTAGCTGGCTTGTGAAAACGGATATGGCAGCTAGCCATCTCAACATCAATAGTGAATGCTGATTAGTAGGTTGGCTTTCCGAAAGCTTTCACTGTGCTCTTGTGTGTTTTTCCTTTTAGCATATTTATAGCGACACGGGCAAACAAAAACCACCTGAAATATGGAGCTTATGGGGCATCTTGAACTGACAAGTTGCAGTCACATCAATAAATCTAAGATTCTTACCAAAATCTTTAAGATGTAGCCTGTGGTGTGCATTAATATTTACACTAAATCCCCACCATTTGCAAATTGCTTCCTTTCCCCCTTGGACTCTCATGAGGGTGAAATACATTTTCGCCAGACGCCTAGATATGGACTCAATTTTCACAGCAGCGGGAATCTCATTAGAGCTTGTCTGATTGTTGAAGGCTTCCTTTCTTTGGCAGCAGAATGGTGAGCTACTTTTGTAATCAAACTTGAAACCAGGCACAACTTGTTTGTTTCAGTTTGCTGGCTCATCGCATATTTCTGGTAGGACGTTGGTGTCTGCTCTCTACTGTGTTCTGGGAGGAGAAAGAGAGGATTCAGTCATGTGGTGAAGCATTTGGTCTGCTGGATCTCAGCTCTCTTCTAGACCAGCTTCTAGCTTGGGTAAGAAAAGAGAACCCCAACGTGATTTCATTTCAGCCAAACTCCTTGCTGCAGAATGGGGTACCAGGTATGGTGTCTAAAAGTTCACTCAGAATCCATGGTAATGGGATGCAGAGTTACAACCTCAATAGGAATTAGGAATAGATTTTTCCCAATGACTTTTTTATAGACATTGCTTCTTTATAAGCCAAATGTGTGTGTATTTGTATTTGTATACAGGCATTTCTAGATTACTTGTCAGCATGGTATAACTGCTGTATTGTTTGGTGATGAGTCAGACCTGAACAAGAGCCTGATTTAACCATTTGTGATCATGAGTCATTCCTGTGCTAGGCTCCAGCCAATCCACAAGTCAGGAGCCTGGTCTGGGGACTCTCAGAGCAGGTGTGTAAGTCTCACAGGAGAATCAGTAGCTCAGTTTGTTTAATGTCACTTCATGGCTTGAAACTTTCCTCGGTCTGATAATGATAACAAACTCCACAGGCTTCAGCCTGCTCTTGTTCCAGCGTCGTTACCAGTTCTGCTCTAGCCTTGGTCTTATTCCCGAACTTACTCTTGCCCTGTTCTAAGATTGCTCTGGACTCCAGATTCTGGCTGACCCACAGTGCCAACCACTAGCCCTCACCATGCCCATCATGGTTTCTGAGAGTTATAATGCACCCACACCCAACAGCGTTATCACCATGGTATGATGCCTTTGAGCACTCCAGCAAAGTAGCGAGCATCCCAGCAAGTGACCCGGTTATCTAGCCTGTATCCTGTCTGGCTACACAAGATTCCAATGGCCTGCCAGAACCAAAGAGAAAAGGAATAAACAAGCTTTTCAACACAATGAACAATGAATTGTTGGACATGAGATAGCTAGAAACTGGGATGCAATAATAATATTAGCATTCATAGACCTTAACATCTTTAAAGTGTTAAGTGAACATCAAATAATTAATCTTTATAATATCCCTCTGTGATATGTAAATATCACCTCCTTATTACAGGTCAGGAAATTGAAACAGAGAGGTTAAGTGATTTCTTAAAGGCTACATGTCAGAGATGGGTTTAGAACTTTGGACTTCCTGGCTTCTTGGCCTGTGCACAGACCACACAGGCTGACTTCAGTCCTATATGAAGTGAGACTCTTCAATGGAAAGTGTTTGCATTTTGTTCAGACTTAAGAAATACATCTATATACCCCGAGGTGCTTGTTCCCTTCAATAAAGATGATATCAAGACAATGCTTTTCCTTAATGAAGTTGGGAAACATTTTGATAGCTGTCTTGATGGGAAATGACATTCTTAGATAATCAGAGTTGAAGTAAACTCGTACTGCAACTCACCTTGAAGAAAGCATTTATTTGACAGCTAAGTTGTAATTTGAATGGTAAGATTTTTCCCAATGTCTAATGATGTTTTGATGACCTTTTATGCAGCTGCAAGTAATTACTACAGTGGAAAAGCTGAACTTGACCTTGCTTTTTTAAAGTTCAGTGCTAAATGATGAATTTGCTGACATTTTTGAATGACCTCTGTGCCTTGAAGACTTCCTAGAACTGACTTAATTAAAGATTGGCCTGAATGAAAACGAATTTGAAAAGTACTCTGTGGTTTGTGATTTCTGTTGAAACTCTCCTGAGTTTCTCAAGTGTCAGGGATGGAGATGAGTTATCATTAAGATACCCACACAAGTTGCACAAGATAATTAAGTGAAGCCTCGTTTAAAATAGAGAGGAGAAAAGCATTTCATATTATATTCACAGGCTGCTGTCACATAAGACTTATGAGGATTTTTTAATTGTTCTCTGGATTGTTTCAGACTGGCCCATTGAGTTAACTCTGTCTTGTCGTTTGGAAATATTTAAGACCCATCAGAGACTCCAGGGAGTTCGACTTCTGCTTTATGTGCCTGGGCAAGAGTTTTTGCATTCTCCACAGGGTCTTAGATAGCTTTCTTATTAGTTATTAATTGATTATTCTATTCCTGTCCCTACTTCTGCCATTACAAGAGCATCTGGGAATGTTGCAATTTTTAAGAAAGTCAATGAGTGTGGGATTTTCAAAACTGCTCAGCGTTGGCGTAACACTGCTCCTACTGATGTTACGCCAAAGCTAAGCTCCTCTGAATATCCCAGTCCAGGTTTCTTCTAAAAAGAAGAGTCTTTTCTACTCCCCTGGTTAATACCATGCAGCACAGATGAGTCTGGTTATCAGAAGAGTTCCTTTTGTGGACAGGTGTGCTCAGATGTTGTTCCGGGGAGCCTCCCTTAGCATTGCTACCTGCCTTTGTTTTCCTTTTCTCTCTCTTCCTCTGGCTTTCAAATGAGTTTTGCTTCTCATTTCAGATGATCCTATCCTTCAAGTACACCATGAAGTGTTTTAGTTCAACATGCCACATGCCTGGTAACTACAGTTGCGTGGATATGTTTGGCGGGAGGGGGAGGAGTTTGCTGCTGTGCAATGTGAACTCCATGTGGGAGGAGACTTGTATTTCTGATAGGATCCACTCAGAATTAGGCTCCCTAACCTTGATTTTCCATCAGGTGTGGGGAAAGGCCCAGTGGCCTTCTAATGTTTCCTCTGCTCTCCCATGTTCCAGGTTAGCTGACCAACCTGTTTCCTACTTAGCTCCTCAGGGAGTGGATGAATGACCTGGTTCCCCATCCCACTTCAGTGGGTCAGCAATGAAGACTCATTTCTCTTGAAATCCTCTTGGTACCTTCTGAGATGGCAGGCCTGTCCCCACTCCTATCTATTTCCAGGAGAACCAGAAAATGCTCCAATCTGTTTTTATGAGCACTTTGGGGCTCAAAGTGAAACCCAGCAGTCACACGAGTCCTTTGGAATTCCCCTTTTCAACATTTACCCCCTGGCATGGGAGCTTCTGTTATAATAAATAATAAGTACCTGATTTCAGAAGCAGTCCCATCCATTTCAGTGTGATTGTTTGTGATGTCCAAGGTCACACAGGAAGCCTATGGGGACTCACCCTCAGTTCCCTATCTTCCCAGGTCCCAGCCTAACAACCTAACAACAGGCCTATCCTTCCTTTTTCTTGCTCATTTTAGGTTCAAATGTGCAACTGTTACTTTCCCTGGTGAGCAATTACTCATGCAAGAAGATGCCTTGGCTTCAGCTGAACTACTTGTGTAAATAAATTCCCCCTACAGTCAGGGTGGCAGAATCTAACCCTTCACCCATCACTTACTCCAAGTTATGATAAATCTCAGCTTCCTTTCCTCCCTCTCCCCCAAAATTTGCATTGTCGGAGAGTGGAAATCACAGGAGAGTGGTACATTAGAAGCATGCTCAAGTACATCATTATATAACTCTATCCAGATCTGTGGGCCCATTTTGTTTTATGCCACATACATATTCAGTGAGGCTATGTGCCTTTGAATTTTTGAACTGGTGCCATGTTTGTCAATCTGCGGTACCGGAGAAAGCTTTTCATAGTGCTGATGATATCAACCTTTTCCTCTTTTGCTAGGATGGGCTTTTGGAATAGGGCCCACAATGAGAAATGCTTGTTTATTCTCACAACCTTTGCCAGCCTATTAAAAAATAAATGAACAGAAAGTGGAGTCAGCGATCTGACTCTAATGGGAGAAATGCACTCATGTAATGCTTAAGCTGGATTCTCCATGGTTTTCATTGTTCCCTAATTGATCTAGCAAATCTTACAGTGTACCTAGTAGGAAAGGATGAATGCAGGGGAGGAAGCCTTCTGAGGAAGGCATTTGCTATTAAAGATCCAAACAAAACTGCTGCTCTCTTGGGAGCCCATGCAACTCTTGTTAGCCTGACTGTCAAAGCCAGAAGGGAGAAGAATGGTGGGAGTATCCAGGAGGGCTTGGGACAGTCTAAGGAAAATCTTGGCTTTGACAGGGGAGTAATTCAGTTTATTCTGATTTATTGCTTGGAGTGGGGTGGGCTTAGTTGTTATTTAACAATCTGCCCTACGTAACAAGAAGTAATCGGTTCCTAACGGTGCTGCCCCAGGAGCAGAACAGGAGTGGGGAGGTAACTTGCTACTGGCCTGTTCTAGGAACAGATTCTTTACTTCTCTGTATCTGCTCAGTGGGAGGTGGGGTATGTGTGGAGCCCATTCCTTGCCCCTCTGTGCTAGAGAGGATGTATCAGCCTTAAAGAGGCTTCACTCCTTCCTGAGCTGTGACACCACTTGTCACATGAGGCTTACTGGTGGTGGGGATAAAACTTTAAAAGCATGAATGTCTAGTGCCTGATCTTGCTGTCTTATCTCAGAGACTATACAGACTCCTAAACCTCTGTGGTCTGGCTAGGGTGACCAGACAGCACGTGTGAAAAATTGGGACAGAGGGTGGGGGGTAATAGGATCCTATATAAGAAAAAGCCCCAAATATCAGGACTGTTCCTATAAAACCAGGACATCTGGTCACCCTAGGTCCGGCCACTAGAGGTAGACAGAGAGCCACATAGTAAGAATAAATAACAAAGCTATAAAGTATGTGATTACACATACTTAGGCTTGTCAGGATTTGATTTGTATCGGTAGATGTCAGTAAAAGTCAGTTTCACTGTACAGACACAGACTGTCAAAAAATATTTCTCTTGATGATCACTGAAATTTACAGACAGACAAAGTGAGAAAAATGCAGTTTAAGACCTTGTTAGAGTTTGGTTTAAGGATTTTTACTTCATTTATTTTGGCATGATGTTGACTGTTTGTGTTTAAATGGTAATATGGCTTTAGCTTTTTGAATTTCAGCATCTGTCATTAAACAGTTATTGCCTGATTTTCCTCCCCTTCCCCACTACCTATCTCACCATAATTTTGTGCAACTATGAAAACAGAAATAGATAAAAATAGACAAAATGTGTAAACTTATTGATATTACCCATCAAAATGATACAGAAATAAAAATTGAATTCTGCCACCTCACCCATGTCTCTCTTTATTTGGCTGTGAAACCTCCTATGGGCAGGTCACAACCCTTGAATGGCAGAAGATGTATGAACTTAGTGGCCTTCTTCACTTGAGCAATTTGCTGCAGCTCTGTTGGGATTACCACCTATCCTGATGTTTTTATGGGAGCATTTAGATTTCTACAGCGCTGTGCTATGACCAGGCATGAATTAGTCATGCTGAACGAACATAAAGGTGGAATCCCTGGGTTAAACTTGTACTGTGTACCTGAATGAGTAAACTCAGTAAATAGTGCAAAGGCTACTATATTGCTTCTTGATAGTTCAGGGTACTATCTGAGCCAGGTTAAAGAGGTATAGGACCATAAATATCACACATAGGAGGTAGAGGGATTTAGTGGACCATAAATATCACACATTAAACAGAGAAGAAAGGGTAGAACTAACTATAACTAATCAGGAAAAAGATCTTGGAGTCGTCATGGATAGTTCTTTGAAGATGTCCACTCAGTGTGTAGCGGCAGTCAAAAGAGCAAACAGGATGTTAGGAATTATTAAAAAAAGGAATAGAGAATGAGACGGAGAATGTCTTATTGCCCTTATATAAATCCATAGTATACCAACATCTTGATTACTGCATACAGATGTGGTCTTCCCATCTCAAAAAAGATATACTGGCATTAGTAAAGGTTCAGAGAAGGGCAACTAAAATGATTAATGGTTTAGAACGGGTCCCACATGAGGAGAGATTAAAGAGGCTAGGACTTTTCAGCTTGAAAAGAGGAGACTAAGGGGGATATGATTGAGGTATATGAAATCATGAGTGGTGTGGAGAAAATGAATAAGGAAAAGTTATTTTTCTTGTTCCAATAATATAAGAACTAGGAGCCACCAAATGAAATGAATGGGCAGCAGGTTTAAAAAAAATAAAAGGAAATTCTTCCAACAGCCCACTGTCAACATGTGGAACTCCTTGCCTGAGGAGGTTTTGAAGGCTAGGATTGTAAAAGGGTTTAAAAGAGAACTGGATAAAGTCATGGAGGTTAAGTCCATTACTGGCTATTAGTCAGGATGGGTAAGGAATGGTGTCCCTAGCCTCTGTTTGTTAGAGGGTGGTGAGGGATGGCAGGAGAGAGATCACTTGATCATTACCTGTTAGGTTCACTCCCTCTGGGGCACCTGGCATTGGCCACTGTTGGTAGATAGGATACTGGGCTGGATAGACCTTTGGTCTGACCCAATACGGCCATTCTTATGTTAAGTTATGTAAAATAGAACACTACCATACTGATTATCTGTGGCCATTTCTCCATTATCAGTGCTTAAAAACCAGAATGGCTGGTCTTACATAAAGCCTTAAAAGAATGAGGAGTAATTTCTGCTGTGTTTATCATGGAGCAATTTCCAAGCTTCTTATAAATTTGGTTTCAATTAGCAGAAACTTGTCAAAAACCACAGCTCATAATTCAGGGCTCTCTTGGGGATCCAGTAATTAAATGCGCTTTTGATTTCAAATTTAAGATGCTGTCCTATTTCACATGGATGTCTGTTTCTGGCTGACTGTATCATTTGTCACTGATGCCTCAGGAGTGCAGGAAACAAATGATAATCAATATCCGACATAGTTGACTGAGAAAATTCCACTGTGTAAACATACTACAGATTATTCTTTCAAAACCTTCTGACCCAATAGGCCACTTCTCTGGTGCATGAAAGCTACTCTCTGATCAAAGGCTTGTAGAGGTCTGACCATGTTTCTTCTCACGCTTTGCCCACGTCCTGCCTTCTAGTGCCCCATAGCAAACCTCTTGGATTTCTACTTGTCTTGGTGATGGCCTATCTCCTTCCACTGCCTAAGTTCTTCCTGGGTTCCTGCTACATCTGCTCCACTAGTCTCCTACTCCACCTCACTTGATCCTTTCCAGCGTTCAAGTATTACATTCTAGAAGCTTCCCTTGTCTCTCAGTTGTTGCTCCACCAGACCTTCTCCACTTGTTGGCTGTTATCACTTAAAACACATACACACAAGTGTGATGGTTGAGAATAGTGCAGTTGTCTCAGAGTTGGTTTTGGATTCAGCTAAAGCCCAGAAAGGAAATGGTTCTAAGTTTGTGTCTGCTGGGGAGAAAGGCTCTATAACTAGGTCACATCCAGTTAGTGTCTTAGCAAAATCCCAGAGGCCAGACGATTCTGGTGCTTGTATTTTGCCTGTTGCTAGTGTGTTGCTGGAAAAGAGTGTAGCAACTCTGTCTAATCAGAGTGATACCCTGGCCAGGATACAAGGAGAGCAAAAAGGTGATTTGGTTGTGTTACCTACCAACAGATTGACAACAGGTAGCAAGAAGGAAGAGATTCCTGAACTGGTGTGTGGCAAAGGGAAGGAGAATGCTTCTAACCTCTTATCCAGTGAGTCTATGAGTTTGCCTGAAAGGGGGTTGTATAGAAATCTGCCTGAGGGGCCAAGTGTGATCATGGATGTGAGGGAAGCCCAGAAAGAATTTATGGTGGCTCAGGAAAGTGTTCCTTTGGAGCAAGCCCTAGGTGAAGAGGATAAGGTCAGGATTTCTGTGAGGGGTAGATTTTTGCCTAAAGAAATTCCTGAGGAAAAAGATCCTAATCTGTGCAAGCAGTTTGCAGCAGTTGAGGAGTGTGAGAGTGATTTGATCAAGGAAGCCTCAGTTCCTAACAGTCAGAAGTTTCCTGTAGTGAATGGATCTATGGATTTTCCTGTGGAGAAATTCAGTGGGGATAGCTTTGAGAAGGAATTGGGACAGCCCTATGACCAAATGGATGGTATCTCTTTAAGACAAACTCCTGTCTGTGGTGATGCAAATAACTTGGCTGACAGAGAGAGAGACTTGCTAGTAGCTGTTAGCAGGAAGAACCCTCCAGATCCGCCAGGGAATTCTGTTAGGCAAGAAAGATCAGGGTTTGATCCTTCAGGGCAAGGAGGAAAAAGAAAATTTGATTTTGCAAAGGGGAGTCACGAAGTAACCATAGAAGGCCAAAACTCCACTGGTATTGAGCCAAAAGTGGGGCCTGACAAACTTGATTGTAAATGGACACTTGCAATGAACTTGTTGTTATTACTAATGGTAATTTGTGTAACTACTGTGGTGTTATCACCAAAGACTGTAAGAATGTACAATGTGCCTAATCTTTTGGAAAATCCCGTGAACATGTTAAGAGGAATACATGAGAATACACGTTGTGTTAAATGGCCTTGTTCTACTAATGTTCCACAGTTAATGCCTGTACACAGTGTTGAAACTTTTCACAGGGGAAAAGACATTCCAGACCTGATGTGCTGTGTAGAAAGGGAAACTGAGGCACACTACTGTATTGCTTCCATGGATAAATGCCAAGATTTCTGTACTATGGACAACGTTACTATCTGTATGGGTTTGATGTTAATTGGGTTCCAAGCACTTGCCAGAAGCTATATAGATAAAGTAGCTGTTTTCTTTAGCTCTTGGCAAGATCACATGAGACATACAGGAATCATGCTGCAAGAGCAGATCCTGTCCACTATTGTTCTACCCAAGTGGTACCTTGAATTTGTAAAGAGATTCTATCATGTTATTGAACATGACTTGGGTAAACTAGCGGTGGTAAGACAGACCCAGGAATGGGGAGCTTTTGGGATGCAGTCAGTGCTGTTTTGTCATCCCTTCCTGCATCAATTTTGCATTGGGGGTGTCACGTTATTGGAATTATCTGGAATCATATAGATCATTGGTGCAAGTAAGGTCCTGTAGGGGCACCAAATCTTAGGTAAAGGGGGTCATATAAGGTGTCTACGACCAGGTTATGGTCTACTGATTATGATTATGCTATCTGTATGTGTGTATCTTGTTTGTAGCTAGAGTTATGAAGATTGGCTGTATAGTGTCTGTATTTCAAACTTATGCTTGCTTTTGGGTGAAATCCCAGACAAAGTTACTGTTAGCTCCGCCTGGCCTTCCTGATGGCCCATCAATTTCCAGTCAAGCTAACAATGAACTTTGTAGGTGCCTGTCCACACCCGAGCTTCCGGAGGAATGTGGCCTGGCTGCTCAGGTGCTGAATCTTGAGGAGTCATGTGACTGGACTACATGGCCCTGAAACTCCATTTTACAACTGGACTCTGCATAGCAAGAAGGAGGCGGTCTCCACCCACAAGAGGAAGTCTATATAAACCTGGGAGAAAGATCTCCGTTTTGTCTTTAATCTCCAGTCTCCAGCCTCCAGCCTGGCTCCTACTTCTGGATGGGACTTTGCTACAAAGGGGGGTCTGGCCAAAGGATTGATGACCCATTCCTCCTGGAAATGTATTCCAGAGACTCTGATTTGAACCTGCAGTTATTCTACAACTGATGCAAGCCATTACTGCATGTATTTGATTTCCCTTAACCATTCCTAACCCTCACCTATATCTTTTTCCTTGTATAATAAACCTTTAGATTTTAGATTCTAAAGGATTGGCTACAGCGTGATTTGTGGGTAAGATCCGATTTGTATATTGACCTGGGTCTGGGGCCTGATTCTTTGGAATTGGGGAGAACCGTTTTCTTTATTTGGGGTATTGGTTTTCGTAACCATTTGTCCCCAGGACAGGTGGCTGCTGGTGGTGATACTGGGAAGCTGGAGTGTCTAAGGGAATTGTTTGTGTGACTTGTGGCTAGCCAGTGGGGCGAAACCAAAGTCTTTTCTGTCTGGCTGGTTTGGTAACCCTTTGGGGTGGGGAAACCCCAGCTTCGGGCTGTAATTGCCCCTTGTGCCGCAATTTGTCCTGATCTGACGCTCTCAGTGGGTCACACCAGGAACAGCACCGTCACAGTGGCGTAGTCGTGCTAGGATCCACAGAGCTTTGGGTCAGAACCCCACGCTGTCCAAATTTGAATTTTGGTTGTGAGGGTTTAATTGGTTAAAGAGTAAGTTGCAATGAGTGAGCAAAGAGCATATGAGCATCTGGGCAAAAAAGCCCTGGCAGGTTTGTGTTTAGAAAAGGGAATAAGCTTTGAAAAGAAAGCGACAAATCAAGAACTGAAATATCTGTTAATGGCCAGTGATCGGGATGCAGGAGCGCAGTCCTTACCTGATACTGCAGAAAAGGTTAGAAACCAAGACATAGAACATAAACTGCGAATGGAGCATGAACGGGAATTAGCAGAGCTTCGATTGTGAGAAAGGCGAAGGATTGCTGAAATAGATGTGGAGAGACAGGAGAGACTTCGCAAGATGGAACAGCAGACAGCTAGACTTAAGCTCCAAGTCCAAAGAGCAAGAGAAGAACAGCTAAAATTGTGTCCTCCTGAAAGTCCAGTTTATAATGATGTTGGTATGCTGTATTACTCTGAGCACTTTTCTGTGTCTAACCCATTATGCTATGACCAGGGGGGAGGGGATTCTCACCTGGAGGGAAATAACTGTTTGTCTGGGCAGGGTTTCTCCAAGTGTTTATCTGTGCAAGAAAGCAGTTTGTATGTGAAGAACGTCTCTGAATGTCTGTCTAATGTCTCAGAAGTGAATCTGGGGTTAGATCAAGCAGAGGAAGAACTTATTAGTCAGGAAAAGGTTTCTCTGAAACAGATTACAGTGAATGGTCAGGTTAAAGCCCTAACTGAGAAAGGAAAGGGTAAATCTTTGGTGAGCGATGAGGTATTGTTGGCTGGTACAGCTTGTAAAAGTGAACCTGAAAAGGGTAACTGTAAGTTGCTGAAAGGATCTCAGTGTAGTGAGAAGAGCAGCAGTTTGTCTGTTGGGAGTGGCAAGGAAAGTTTGGATGAGCCTAGGCAGCCTTGTGAGCTGATGGCTTTATCTAATCAGCAGTTTGGGAAGGTGAGGATAGTGGAAGAGAAGTGTCCCTATGCCTTACCTGTGTCCTGTGTGGAGAAGTGTGACAGTGAAGGGAATGGGCCTGTGTCTGTCAGGGGTATTGACTTGCCTATGGAGGAAGCTACCTCAGTCTCCAAGCAGTGGTCTGTGAACAGACCTGAGTGCTGGATCAAGGGAAGTGAGATCCCAAGCTGTGTAGCTGGTAAGGGAGAATGTGTCTCTGAATCTTCTTTGTCTGTGGAGCAGACAGAAGGTGTTGTTCAAGCACTCCAGGACAGACTGAATGGGCCTACCACTCCATTGACACGGGTAACACCCACCCAGTTACCTTACCGGGTGGCTCCTCATGGCAAAGCTGCTATAGAATGGGAGATCCAGGACATGCTGCGGATGGGTGTAATCCGTCCTTCTCACAGTGCATGGGCATCTCCAGTGGTTCTAGTCCCCAAACCGGATGGGGAGATACGCTTTTGCGTGGACTACCATAAGCTAAATGCGGTAACTCGCCCAGACAACTATCCAATGCCTCACACAGATGAGCTGTTGGAGAAACTGGGACGGGCCCAGTTCATCTCCACCTTAGACTTAACCAAGGGGTACTGGCAAGTACCGTTAGAGGAATCTGCCAAGGAAAAGTCAGCCTTCATTACGCACGTAGGGCTGTATGAGTTTAATGTGCTCCCTTTCGGGCTGCGAAATGCACCCGCTACCTTCCAAAGACTTGTAGATAGTCTCCTAGTGGGATTGGGAGAATCTGCAGTTGCCTACCTTGATGATGTGGACATATTTTCTGACTCCTGGGCGGAGCACCTAGAACACCTCCGAAAGGTCTTTGAACGCATACAAGAGGCAGGACTAACTGTTAAGGCTAAAAAGTGTCAAATAGGCCTCAACAGAGTGACTTACCTTGGACACCAGGTGGGTCAAGGAACTATCAGTCCTCTACAGGCCAAGGTGGATGCTATCCAAAAGTGGCCTGTCCCAAAGTCCAAGAAACAGGTCCAATCCTTCTTAGGCTTGGCTGGATATTACAGGCTATTTGTACCACACTACAGCCAAATTGCCACCCCACTGACAGACCTAACTCGAAAGAATAAGCCAAATGCAGTCCAGTGGACTGAGCAGTGTCAAGAGGCCTTTAACCAGCTTAAAGCGACACTCATGTCTGACCCTGTGCTCAGGGCCCCAGACTTTGACCAACCATTCCTAGTAACCACAGATGCCTCCGAGCGTGGTGTGGGAGCAGTTTTAATGCAGAAAGGACCCAATCAACAATTACACCCTGTCGTGTTTCTCAGCAAGAAGCTGTCTGAGAGGGAGAGCCACTGGTCAGTTCCCGAAAAGGAATGTTACGCCATTGTGTATGCTCTGGAAAAGTTACGCACATACGTTTGGGGACGACGGTTTCAACTACAAACCGACCATGTTGCGCTGAAGTGGCTTCATGGCTTCACCAACAAGAACAAAAAACTTCTTCGGTGGAGTTTAGCTCTCCAAGATTTTTATTTTGACATCCAACACATTCCAGGAACTTCTAATAAAGTGGCTGACGCACTCTCCCGGGAAAGTTTCCCAGAATCAATAGGTTAAAACTGTCCTCGGAATGTGGGACTATTGTTAGTTTCATTGTAACCAGTAATATGTTTACAGGTGCATGTGTTTTATTAATTCTGTTTTTTCCTAGAGCTCCAGGAAGAAATCGCACCCAGTGATGTTCTGACACCGTTTGCGATTTGGGGGGGGCGTGTCATAAGTGTGAAGTAGCCTAGAATTATTGTTTACCTGTAAGGGGTTAAGCTAAAGGTAACCTGAGAGGTGGACAACTGACCAATGAGAAATTCTTCAGGAGACAAAGGATTTTAAGTTTCAGTTTCTCTCTGGGGGTCTCTCTGTTCACCTCAGCTATGGGATGAACACAGCTATGTCTTTCACTGTAACTATAGATTCTATCAAGTACTGTAGTCAGTAAGTTTACCTTCTTTTTATCACTTGGAGGGTTCTCAGTGGTGAGTGTTGGCTGGGTGCTTCTTGATATTGTAAGCTTCAGCAGAGATATCAACAGTGGGAGAAAGTTGCCTCGGGGGAGAGTTTTGGTTTCTGAATCCTTTTGTTGACTATGGTAGATGCTGTTCTATTGATGGTTATAAGAGATTTATTCCTTTCTTCTTTTCTTTTATTAAAATCTTTCTTTTAAGAATCTGGCTGTTTTCCATTGTGTAAGATCCTGGTTTTGGATCCGGCACGTCTCGCAGGAGCAGGCGAGGTTTGTTTTTTTTTCTCTCAAGCTTCCCAGGGAAGGAAGAAGTTTGCGGGGTTAGTGGAAAGAGAAAGAAGGGTCCCAAAGTACCCTAGACCTAGTTTGGTGGTGGCAGTGTACCAGGTCCAGATACAGAAGAAGTTGTGTTCTGGGGAAAAGCATTTTAACCCAAGCTGGTAAAATAAGCTTGCAGGGGTTATTTCTTTTTTCATGCGGGTCCCCGCATCTGTACCCTAGAGTTCAGAGTGGGGAGGCAATCCTGACAGACCTTCTGCCCTTTCCTAGGCATGTAACTTAGTTCCCAATAGCTCAACACAAACAAGCAAAACCGTGTTCCCCTTGATCTTAAGCAGGATGGGGATAAACACAAAATAGCATCTTATTATTTGTTTGTACAGAGCCCAGCACAATGAGACCTCATTCTCAGTTGTTCTCAAGGCTCTAATAAACATGATGATAATACTATTATATTGGAAAGCAAGGTGCACCTCCCCCTCCTCCATTCTCTCCTTTGACTTCAATGATTTAATGAATGATAGATGTGTAAATAGAAGGAAATGACCTCATAATGAACACAAATTTCTAGGAAAAGACAGTATGCACGAGAGCTCAAGGAAAAGGAATGATCTATAGAGATCGCTTTTGTGAATTACAGTAATAAGAAAGCAAATCTGTTCTAGAAGACGGAAGTCACATTCTGTGGACTCTGTAGAGAGGAAGGATGGTTTTGCAGTTATGGCATAAGACTGGGTGTAGTGGGGTGGTCACCCTGCTGGTGACCCTGAAAGGGTCAAAAGCAGCCCTCGGGAGCTAGGCTGATGGGGGAAGCAGCCACAAGTGGGCCACGGCCCAAATAGGCCACAGCTGGCCCTTATGAAAGGGTTGTGAGTCAGGCGCTCAGGCAGTTTCTCTCTGGCTGTGATGAGAAGAAGGACCAAGCTGCTGGGGAGAAAAGGCTACCTAGAGTGGAGCAGGGCTAGGGAAAGGCCAGAGGAGTTGGGGGAGGGGGGGGGGTGCTCCAGTCTGGCAATTCCCCAGGCTGCAGGGTCTTGTGCAAGGCCTACACAGGTACTTGGGGTTGCAGAAGTGCAGTCCGGGCTAGGCAGAGGCAGCAGGCCCTACTCTCCTTGTCAATGATAAGTGGCCATTACAGACTGCAGTCTGTCCCAGTGAATGAGGGCTAGATGATGACTGGCAGTAGCCATTGAGGCAAGGTGGGATTGGGCGTTGGGGGCTCCCTGGGAGCGTGGGGATACTGCAGTGGGCAGAACCTCAGGGCAAAGGGCACTGGGGTCCGGGAGGGACACGTGGCCCAAGGCAGGTGAGCCACCGGCCTGCAGAGGGCACTTCAAGGCTGGAAAAAGAGCTAATTCCTGGCTGACCAGCAGGAGGCGCCGCGCCGGTGAGTCTTGCACTGTTACACTGGGATTCAGAATAGTTGAGTTCACTTCCTATATGACCTTTGGGCGAATTCGTTGGCAAAACCCTAAATCACAATGCCTCATATCTCTGTAAGATGAAGATAATAATACAACTGTTCTCACAGCCTTTATCTGTCTTGTCTACTTGGATTGCAATGTCTGCAATCTCTTATTATTGCTTGCGGCCTTGCACAAAACGGTCTTGATCTTGGTGGGAGCCTCTAGGCAATACCATAATACAAATAAGAAATAAATACTAATTTGTAGTGGTTCTGACATGGAATCAATGGGGCCAGTGGACCTATTGTATGCTCAATTGTACAACCCCTTCTCAACTGATGAACACTGGATGGGTAGACGTATTGGTTTCAGTGGACTCACTTGCATCAATGCTCACTGTAAGAGCAGTAAGGTTTGATTATTGCTTTTCATCCTTCTTATAGGAGCAATGTGTTTTCTGCTGGGATATATACCAAGGACCGTGAGGCTACATATATTCTTGGAGCCAGGGATGGGATTCCCAGCTCATGTAGAGGTACCCATGGAACACTGGTTCAATTCGCATGCAAAAGTAGCAGTGTAGCTGGGGTAGTATGGGCAGCATCTTGGATTACCCACTTGAGTTCATCCCCAGGGAGAATGGGGCGGGGCTTTTCAATTCTGTGCAATTAAAGTTTACAGACTAATATGCAGAATCTTTTTTGGTAGAATGGCATTGATATTTAAACATCATTTTGTTTTCTCTTTTCCCAGGTCTATCCTGAAATAAATGCACATTTTGAGTGCTCCAGTCTGAGACAGAGCTAACGTTTATGGGAGGCTTTGAAGGGAAGACTGTACCTCTATCTACTAACAAGGTGGGTGTGAACCATTGTATTGGTCATGAGTCTGGAGAACATGATAGCCATCATTCTGGAGCTGGGCCACAGAAGGCCCAAGCAGGTAACATATGGACACAGAGAGCTAACGGACCATTACAGTTAGGGCTGGGAAACCCATTATAAACTGGGAGATTTAGCCCCATTTTCATATTTGTGAACTGTTCATGAACCATCTGAAATTTTTTACAGACACTTAGCTTAACTACACTATCTATGTCTACCTATAATAAAAAAACCCAATTGACATATGTGTGAAACTTGCATTTGGTTTTTACCCAGGTGTGATACAAATGCATACTTCCCGCTCCCTGTCTTCCCACACAAACACCTACACATATATGCTCTTTCTTCATATTGCTTTGTTTTGAGGGCTCAAACCAGGCTGAGTCTGTAAAGAAACTGAAAGCCAGGTGAGTTTCACATAACTTGGAATGGGTTTTGTGAACAATTCACACAGCTCTAGGGGCACAATGCACTGCCCACTGAAGTTAATGGGAGCTATTCCACTGACTTCAGCAGGTCAGGGCCTAGAACAATACGTTAGTGAAGGCTTCAAGAACCTTACTTCCGTTAAGTATCTACACACTTCTTAGTCAGGCATCTTCTAAGTAGCATTCAGAAACCAGAGATTGCCATGAGTAACCAGGCAAAAATACCCTTGTGGCTGTAAAGGGATAAGATTCATTCCTGTGAAGAAAATTATAGCAGTGTAACATAATACCATTAATTCCTTTGGGTTATATCACCAGAGCACTCAAATTATAGAGCCCGTTTACATTGCAGAAACTGTCTATTTTATAGTGATGCCAATAGGAAGAACATTGTTTTCCTAATTTGACTTTATGAAACTGCTGGCCCCAGGCCTAACCAGTGTTACAGTTAATAAAAGTTATACTGGGTACACTAGAGAAAATCACTGTAATTCCTTTAGTTACCATTTGTATTCAAGCCATTTGATAATGCGCTGTCTCTGAAATATCCTAATTTGCATTAAAATCTGTTTCTAATCCAAAACGAAAATTATATGGAGGTTTGCTGATGGGGAATACACGGGTAAGAGACAGGGGAGCGGGGAGAGTAGGTGTATAATATCAAGTCTTAGAAGGCAAGTCAGCTTATCAAATCAAGATTTTCAAAGGCACAAGGGCAGGCCCTTTGGCTCAGATCCTCAAGGGAATTAGATGCCTAAATATCTTTGGGGATCAGGGTCTTTACTCCTTTTTAAAGTCAGTGGGAGTTAGGTTTTTGTCCCTGCCTTTAAAATCACTCCTTTAACATTTCATCTCCCTTGGTTTATGTTCTTTTCTTCTCTCGCATTTTGCAGTTTAACCAGACTGGTTTTCTCCTAGTCTTCCTGATTCTGTTTTTTGTTGGATACCTTCGATGAGTCAGTTAGCTGAGTATAAGGATTTTAATTTCCTTCCTTTACATTTTGGGTCTTTTAGATTACCTTCCTCTGCTTGTTTGAAAACCCCCTGTTCGAAAGTTCCATGTCACAAGTGCTAGGTTACGGTCCAATCTCTCCCATGAGACTGTTGAAGTGAATTATCTGAGTGTCTCTGTATGTTAACAGTCAGCAACACAAGGGAAAATCCATCTTTTAGAGAGCTCTCAACATTTACCAAGATCATCAGATTTTCTTGTCTCTGGTGAGTCAGGAAAGACAATGGAGAAATTAACCATAATAATAGAGGAGAGGGGCAAAGAGGGAACCATAACAAACCAACGCACAACCCCTCGCGTTCAGAGTTGTTATCATGTTGTAGATCCCTCTAGCGATGCCTCTGCCAAACCATCCTAGCCCCCCTTCCCCGCCCCCCAAAAAAGAACCGCCTGCCTGGAGCATGTAGATGAACGAATCTTAGCTCCTGAATAAACTGTTGCACATGCAGTGACTCAGGCCTCAGCTAGGCTGAGGAGAGCTAGGCTGTGCGGAGAGGCAGAGGCAAACCAATGCAATGGGGACAACCTTAAGTTTTAAACCCAGAAATCTGGCAGGAACAATAATATAACTAATAGACTAATGATACAATATGAAATAACATCAGATACTTGCTTAGGAAAATAATAAATTATAAATGACCATCTCAATAAAAGAAATGTTTTCAACAACATGCTGTGTCACCCCAAAAGAGAATCCGCTCCTCCTCTCCCCGGCTGCAAAATCCAGCATCACCCCTACTCTCCTGCCTTTGCCTTTCTCTACCTTGCACCTCTCCTTTGCTTCTGTGCTCCACTGTTGGTACCTCTTTCCAGCAGGTCCACCTGCAAACGACAGCTCCTCCCCCAGAGAGCGACACCCATTTCCCCAGGCGCCAAAACCAAATTCCCTCTGTCAGTGCCCTGTTGGTCAACCTCATCTGTCACACGTTCTGTGCCCCTTGCAGCCAGGCACCTGGCATGCTGCCCTTCAGGAGCTATTTTTCTCTGATAGAGCTTCCCCAGTCTGGCCAATCTGGTCAGCACCCTCTCTTCACGCCTTCCCCATGCCCCTTTTGGGAGATTCAACACCCCCTCCCCAGTGCGAGCTGCCCTCTCATTGGCTGTCTCTCGCCCCTGGACGGCATCCTGGGCTGCTGCATCACACCTAGTACTAGGGCCAAGGTTACTATACCTACTGGCATGACTTTGCCTTTTGTTTTGCAGCTGCTTCAGTCCTATAGCTCCCCGGATGACGTACATGCCTCAGCTCATCCAGGGAGAGAGAGCCTCTTTTAAGTCCAGTGTCGATCCCAGCCAATGTTGATCCGTTCTGTAAAGCGACTAGAGCACCGAATCTCATCCTCCTGCTCCCCAGCACAGATTCTCCAGCTTTCTTCACAGCCACAGGCTTTGAGGAGGAGCGTTTGGATGAGGTGTGCAGGACAATTTCCCATTATCTGCAGAGCTGTGCCAGGGCCATGGCTGGAGATGGGAGGCAGGGGCAATGGATTCTTCCTGAAAGTGTTGGGGGGGGGGGCATGAGGCCCCACCCCCACATTGGCCCTGCCCCTCATTTCCCCCCAAGGCCCCACCCCTTAGATAAGCTGGAAGCCGGTGCCAGGCTGGGGAGCCCGGGTCTGTCCACCTGCCTGGGGTGGGTGTGGGGCCCAAGAGACAGGGTCAGCTCTAGGCACCAGCAGAGGAAGCACGTGCTTGGGGCGGCACATTGTAAGAGGCGACATTCCAGCCAATCTTGGGGCGGCACATTCCGGTGCCCTTGCTGCTTGGGGTGGCAAAAAGCTAGAGCCAGCCCTGCCGAGAGAAGTCTCCAGCCTGTGTTCCTGCTTTCTGCTCCCCCCACACTGCCCAGGACATGTGGAGGGTCACAGCTTCCCACAGCTGTCCAGGTTCCCCAGGCTGCTCTTACACAGGTTGGGCTCCAGCTTCCAGCCTGGCCAGGGGGCAGGGCCTGGGTTGGGGATGGGGAGAAGAGGGGCAGTGGTCCAGGCCCGTGGTGAAAAGTGGACAAGCCCGGCCTCTCCACTTTCAAAAGTGAGAGGGCCATGGGCTGTTGTCTCCTCCTGTTCCGGTGCCTCTGATGGGAGGGCATTGATTAGAGAAACGTGCTCTGGCTAGCTGGCCTGCAAACAGCCTATAACTATCTCTACAAGCCAACCACAGCTTAGAGCAGCCCTTTGTGGCCAGACTTCAGAGAACATATCAGTGACCTAAAACTACCTTTGCCCATTTACTGTTCACAGTATCATTGAATTTGCTCCTTGGTACTTAAATAGTCAAAGAATTGTTCCACCCAGAATTAGTCTGGAAAAGATTGTCAGCTTTGGTAATTGGTTTTTAAAGTAACTAGAAGGCGCTAGCATTGCTGTCATCCCTCATTTCCTGTGCAGACAGAGAAGATGTTGTTTATTGCAAAATATTATGATTACCCCTTCTCATCAGTACCGACAGCCAGTCCTAGCCGTTATTGTCTCTTGAGACATCCTCTCAGAATGTTGATCAGACGCCTTGAGAGGATACTTAGCAAATTGAGGGACTGTAATGGTAAAGCATTATGTCCTTGACCTGGGATAGTAATATTAACACTAGCAAGATACTAAAACCATTCAGTCTTATACTAGGGTCTCTCTAGCAATACTTGACTTACGATGTATATTATTTGTTTGTGATTTCTCAGCATTGCAAGAGGTAAGCTGGCTGCCTAGGGAGCATTCAAATGACTCTTCCCATCTTCAAATCCTTTTGGGTAACTCATGCATGGCATCACAGGCTGGACATTAATCATCATTACAGAAACATATGTTAGCATTTAGTGTCTAGAAATGGATTAGGTTCATAGTCTAGAGAAGAAAGCCGGGTGAAAAATTCAGATCTGGACCGGTTTTTCACTGATGTTTGGAAAACACACAAGAATTTTCTATATACAACTGTCTCTGATAAAAATTACTCTGGTATTTTTCCATGTAGCCAGCCCCTAAAGGTGGTTTTAATATTTTAGAATCTGTTAAACACATCAGTCTTGCTGTTTGAAATTAATGGTGGTGCGCCCCACCTCAGCTGTCATTTCACTCAGCTGACAAGCCATCTTCTAATCTTGACTCTACTGGAGCATATAACCAAAGAGGGGTGGTGGGAAATCTGCCACTGATATAACAAGACTGCCTCATAGAAATCTTTCCATTAAGTATCTGGATCTTTCATCCCACTGACGTGGAGTCTCCTTTGAAATGCAAATTTTCAGTTTGCAACTTGGTATAAAACTGTTTAATGTATAATTTCCTTAGATTTCATAAACAATGTTGTTGAGATGGGTCCCATTCAGACTTAGAGAAATGAGACGATTGCTAATGATGAAAAAAGGGGTGATTGATAATTTGGATGGTACCCCATTTTCCACTTTTCATACTAACCAGATGTTTCCCGTAGCAACACTCAGTGGCTTCTGCTTTCCATTTTGTACTATTAGCATTGGCTGTAATTAGCCTTACTCTAAACTACAGCTAAATGTATAATATTTCACTTTCTAGTAGGCAGCTGGTGTTTTGTCACTGAAATGAGTCTCTTATGCTTCAGTATGAATGGATGAAACGGAGCCAAATGCCAAAAGGTAGCTTTCTATCAAAAGTTTACACGAAAATAGTAAAAGTTTCCAGGTAGAAAATATCCTTAGGATGACCATGTAGAGCAGATTTCAAAGCTACAAGTTAATGGTGGCAAAGTTGCTTGAAAGTTTACACTGTGGGAAGAGTGAGATGGAGCCAATAAGTAGGGAAAGTATGATGTCTCTTTGCTGAGTGAAAAAGTTATAGGAAGACAATTGTGTGCTGAGTACATTCTTTGTGTTGGAAAAAGTGAGAGTGACAGTAATAAAAATCTGGATAATTAGAATCTTTGCAGTGCCCCCTGAAAGTCATAAATGGTAGCTTCATTGTACCAAGGGGGGAAATAAATTCCAGAACTCCCAGTTGTGCAAACCTCGGGTCCTTTGTTGATCTCAGCTTCCAAAGTATAATCTGAAGAAAGAGATACACAACATCCAAGCCAGGGCTGTAAAAATGAAAAACAACTATTTGGATTGCATCTTGAACTGAATTGGAAGTTAGCAAGTGCCGTTTGTGCTGTTATACTGTGCAGTAACTGTATGTGGAAAGTAAAAACAAAGCTTTTCCTCAAGGAGCCTGCAATCTAAAAGCATGAACGGAAACACTGCCCCTAGCATACAAAGAGTGGCAAGTGGACAACACTGAGAGGCAGGCTTTGTGGGACATCCAAACAGGGCAGTGACATGAGGAACTGGTACAGTAAAATCCATGTGGCCATATCTACCCAGGTTCAACACAGACACCAGGCTATAAAAGTCTTCTCGACAGCTTTATTTTCAGAGCATGCTAAATGCACAGCCTACATTTCTGCACATACAGCCCCATCCTCCTCCTGGTTCCGGATGAATCGCAGCCCTCTGTTCAACAGTAATTCAGACAATGCCAATAGACATTTACAGATGTGGGCTAGAAGCGGGTGTATTATGCAAAGTTATTCAAGTCAATACGAAATTCAAACCTTCAGCATTTCCAGAGCTGGAAGGACAGTTTGGGGCCTACATTTCTGCACACTCTGCACATTCCATTCCTTCTGTGAATGGAAGAGGGAGTTTGGTATACATTAAGTTTCCGATTCAATCCCACTGACGTCACTAGCAAATCACACAGTGACTTCAATGGTGCAGGATTAAGCTCAAATAAGAACGTTGTTTCTGGTGTAATAGACAGGCAAGAACAAAACCATGGAGATGGAAGTGGGAGGAGACAGAGTAACAAGGAGAGAAGCTTATCTTAGAACTAAGGGAGAGAATGGGAAGGGATGGATGTTGAAGAAAGTGATAACAAAGGTAGACAGGAAGGGAGTGCTTTGAAACTGAGAAGCAGATGCTTGACCTATAAGTGAAATAAGACTGAAGAAGGCTGGGGGGCATGCTTAGAGAGGTGGAAGTGATTTATATTTGCATTGGACAGGAAAGAGGGTAGAGAAATAGAAGCAATGTTTGGGTAGCAAGTGATGTGCTACACATAGGGCTTATAACTTGCATTATGTTCTTGCCATAGGACCCTGTTGTTGGGAATTTTTAAAAATGGACTATTTTGGGTTCAAATATTCTTCCATTGTACAGTAGTTTTAAAGGAAGGAATAAATGCCCTGCTGGATTATAAACTGTGGAAATTTAATCTTCCATTACAATTAGTTTAACCTAAAAAATATTAAGGGGTAGCCATGTTAGTCTGTATCCATAAAAACAACAAGAAGTCCGGTGGCACCTTAAAGACTAACAGATTTATTTGGGCATAAGCTTTCGTGGGTAAAAAGCGCACTTCTTTTTTTACCCATGAAAGCTTATACCCAAATAAGTCTGTTAGTCTTTAAGGTGCCACCGGATTCCTAAAACAAGAGAGTCCTGCAAAATTTCTACAGTTCTATATCATACAATGGGAACAAATTTTGATAGTTTTAAAACTGTTGTTATTTATGCAGTGAAAATGCAGTGCTATTCTTGGCTTTAATTTGTACCTCCACCCTCTACCAGATATCATGCCTGCAGGTAGTAATTGCATAAAAATATAAGCTCATATTGATGTCTTCTCACAGGAAAGAATGCAAGAGTGCACCACCATTACTTCTGCTAAGTATTTACTTGCCAGCTTCCTACAACAACCTTCCATTAGGCTAGTGCTGATTTTAGTTAGTAAATTACCTACTGGTCCCAAAAGCTTGTATTTTGCTACTCCCTTCTCTTTTCATTCCCATTATGCTTCTAAACATGGCAAAGGAAGCAGAGATTCTGCATCAGAGCATGAACCATAAGTAGTATGTTACTTCAGGACAAAACAGGTCAGATTAACACAGAGCCATGCATGTGTGTGTGTGTGTAGGGGCAGTGGAGCGAGGCAGGACAAATGAGACAGGGAGAAATCGGTGCTTTCCTCAGTCCTGTTGGACTCTGAGCCTGGACATTCCAATATCTTGTTTCCTATCCCCTATGCTGAAATTGTACCCTACTGTTTTCTGACCATTTCCCCCTCCACTGAGCGTTATTTTTACCCAAGAGAAAGAAAGGGTTCAATGAAAACTAGAATAACACCTGCATGGACGGGCCATGATGTAGAAATGGGCCCTTGCAGAAGAAAGAGGAATGCAATAGGATATGGCTGCCCATGGAGTAAATGGGGGGAAGAGGAAGGGGCCTACTCTCCACCGAACATCTTAGAGTTCAATGGAACACAAGTAAAACTCACTCTGTACCTAGTCCTTCCACTGATGTTAATGGCAAAACTCTCCTTGATGTCAGTGAGAGCAAAAGTGGGTCCTAGGTCTGTGACTTCTTGATGCTACAATGGCTTGGAGATTTATAGTAGGGAAAGAATAGCCAGAGCCCTTCTCCAGCATTTGTCCCCTGTGTGATAAGGTGTCTTGTTGTCCTATT
Organism: Dermatemys mawii; assembly: GCA_007922305.1. Lineage (NCBI taxonomy): Eukaryota > Metazoa > Chordata > Testudines > Dermatemydidae > Dermatemys > Dermatemys mawii. The sequence goes on along the minus strand of ML677335.1, from coordinate 1,458,033 downwards.
GTAAGTGTATATGTCTAAGACTGAATTTCCCATTTCACTTTGGGTGTGTCTACACAAAAATGGCTATAGCAGCTTTGCTGTAGTGCTTCAGTGTAGACATTAGCTATGCTGGTGGGAGGGATTCTCCCACTGGTGTAGGTAATGCACTTCCCCAAGAGGCAGTAGGTAGGCTGATAGAAGAATTCTTCTGTTGACCTACTGCTGTCCACCCAGGGGTTAATTCAGTACAGCTACATCTCTCAGAGGTATGGATTTTCCTCACCCTCAAGAAGCACAGCTATACGTATGCAAATTCCTAGTGTAGACCAGGCCTTAAGCATATAACGCAAAATTCTGCCCTCGCTTACGCTACTATAAATGCAGATTAACTTTATTGACTATAATAGTTACTCTGGATTTATATTGGTGTGGGAGCAGAATATGCCCCATTATCTCCTAAATTTATTACATGGGAAGGTCAACTGTCTTCTAAGCATATCTTCAGTTAATGAAGTTTACTTCAGTGCCATTTAGTCCAGGGGAAGGCTAGAAACAGCCATTTGTCACAGAACTGCTGAATTATTGTTTTAACATGCTGTCAGAGTAGACTTTTTTCACTGCCAAGGTTGCTCAAGTACAATTTACAGTGTAGCTTTTGAATTTGGGCCCAACACTTTTTATGTAATTGCTGTCACTTGATTTTGGATTGTGGCCAGTGTAATCGGTTTAATTAACAAGATACTCGTGTTCACTTAGGGCCCTGTTTCATTCACACTTGACATATTAGCAGCACTCAGATACATTATTCAGGAGAGGTGTAATGCAGCAACTAACAAACATTTTATTTTCCAGTTTGACGTTTTTGTCTTACTGCCACTATTTTTGTTAGTGTTCGGGGACATGGTTTTAAAGATCAAGGTTTCAAAAATTACTGTGGGAGGGGAATTGGAATAGTTAGTTTCATCTTGCAAAAGATGGCCTTTGGTGTCTTGGAAGAAATGAAGCTCTTCATTTGATATAAAAGTAATACTTTACATTGAAACTGCCCATAGATAGAACTTCTCTAGAGTGAAACAACAACACTGCAAAAATGTTTAGGAATCTTGTAGAGAGGAATATGGTATCCAGAGATCTTGGTACTCCATAGCAAACTGGACTTAAATTCTGTGGCAAGGATCTCTGATTTCTGTGTCATTATCTGGAAATTCTGTGGCGGTTTCCTTTAAATTTTAAAATGGAGTGTTTAATAGATTCAGTATGCAAATAAATAGCACAATCAATACAGTAACACCTGTATTCTGTATTTTGGCATTCCATTCCATTTGTTTTATATTTCCCCCACGTTTTTACTTCACACATGCTCTAGATTTTTGAACTGACCACACATAGCAGTATTGAGAAGTTGTTAGCAGGAAATTGGGGCTTCTGGCAACTGACAAGGTGTGGGAAGTGTTTGGGCCAATGGAATAAGGAAACTACTAGGTAGATGTTTCTGTTAAAGTGATCAGCAGGAAAAAAGGTAACAATCCTGACATTCCAACAGTCTCCTGTATGTTTCAGAATTCAGATAACATGTATGTTTCAGACTGAGATGAATGATAGGCAGTTTGCACCATTCTGGGCAATTGTCAGGCTGTCTGCACTGCTGGATTATATCCACATTCTGGTTTTAAGGTTTTCCTCTCAAACAGGAGAGTAGAAATAATTTTTTAAATTCTAGTGCTCAGTTCTGCAGAGAAAGGAACCGTGGGGAAATTCCAGATGAGGAGAATCACAGAATACACAGGCTCTTTGCAACTGGGAGATCTTTTCCTTCTAAGGGGTGGTGAGGACTGGAGCCAGCCAATCCTCTTCCATGACAATTCCTTTAAGATTCCAGGAGTTCTGGGGCAGATGAGGGCCAGGGGTATGGCAGAGGCAAATGTTGGAAGAGAAGAAGTGGTCTGAGGCTATGGTTTCTTAAAGGCCTCGGACCAGGAACTTTGCAGTGTAGGGTGGGAGAAGGGTTCCCTCCTTCTCAACAGCTAAGACAAATTTCAGGAAGGGGGGCATCATATAATTTGCTTTCCCCCTCATCATGGCAGAAGCACTGGCAGGAGAAGGACAGCTTACCTGTTGCCTATTAATGTCATCTGGTGACCCCTAGTTCTTATGAGAAGGAGTAAATAACAATTGCTTATTCACTTTCCCCATGCCAGTCATGATTTTATAGACCTCAATCATATCCCTGCTTAGTCGCCTCTTTTCTAAAGTGAAAAAGTGTAAAGTGGGTGGGTGTCCAAGGACAGCTCTGTGGAACTGGAACAAAGGCCTGTCAAAATTAGCTATGGTAGATATTGATTAATAAAACCCCTTCCCTTTGGATGTCAGGATTAGGAAGACACAGAATGAGTAAATCTATGAAAGATGTAGAATAAAGGCACAGGATTATAAAGGATCAGAGTTTTTGCTTTTGAAGTTCCTTAATCTCTCTTTTCTTTACAGGTTCCTGCCTTTGTGATACCCTCACCCAAGGCTAGAGGCTTGGGACAGACTATCATCACCACTGAAACTGATAGCTAACAGGTAATGCAGCTCAAGTAGTTAACTACTGTCTTTAGATCTCTGGCTACGTCTACACTTGGAGCTGGGGGATGTGATTCCCAGTTTGCATAGACATACCCTCAATAGCTTTGCTCAAGCTCATACGATAAAAATAACAATGTAGCTAGGGTAGCAGGGACAGCAGCTTGGGCTAGCTGCCCCAAGTATGTATCTGCCTGGACCCCCGGTAAGTACCCAGGAGACTAGCCTATGCCACCACCAGCTATACTGCTATTTTTAGTGTGCTACTCAAACAGAGCTGGTGTGGGTGCACCTGCACAGGCCGGGAATCACACCCCTGCTCCAACTGTAGAAATAGCCTGATGGTCCTTGGTACAAACCCCAGCAGAAACACATTGCTTCTATAAATATCCGATATCGTTCTTATTGCTCCTATAAATATCCAATTTGCTTTTTGAGCTCCTTTATAAGGAGTTAAGTCTGATACTCCCGTTATCAAGAATTAGGAGTATTCTGGTGGAAAACAACTTAAGGGAATAGCAATAAGATTGGACTGCCAAGGGTAATGCAGGATGGAGATGGAGGAAGGTGAAAGCTGAGGTCTGGAAAAACACTTTTGACCAAAATTTTTTAAAAATTGAAGCTTAAAAATGCATCTTAAATCCTTATGTAGACACTGCAATAAAGAGCCTGATTTCCAAAAGTGCGGCACACCCAGTACTCAGTGGGAAGTTTGTGTGTGTTGCACTTTGCATGAATTATCACTGAACAGGAAAGAAGTTCAGATCTTTTGTTTTTTAGACTATATAATACTATGTGTTATTGGTATTGTTGGCTTGGGCTCCTTTGTGCTAAGTGCTGCACAAACACACAGGGAGACACATTCTTTGCCCTAGCAAGCTTTCAATTTACTTTGAAACAAGAGCCTGTTCCAAAGCCCATTGAAATCAGTGGAAAGATTCCCATTGATTTCCATGAGTCTGTATCACAAACAGGAAGAAGGAGTAGGCCAGGGGAGAACTAGGGTCAAGATAATAAGATCATGTGGTAACATAGGTGGCCATAGGACAATGTGATAGCTCCATATCATTGGGGAGCTCCTTTTTAATAGACAAGCTACTTCTAAGACTATTGCCCCACCTTCCCATTATTAGTTTGCTGTTTTCTGGGTTTATTTGCAGCCTGATAAAATGCTCATTGAAATCAGTGGAGGATACCTGTTGGATTCAATGGGATGGATCAGGCCTTTATTTTATTTTACTTTAGGTTTCTTTAAAGTAGGGACTGGAGAAAGGACAGCTGTTTGGGATAGATTAACTTTAAGTATCTACATAAGTCCCATTGACTTAAAGGACTTCCTCAATTGAGTCCTTTCCTGGATCGGTGTCAAACTGTGTTAGAGAAAGAGTGGAGGTTGTTCTCCTGTTGATCCTCATAAAACACTGTACTTTATTTACCCTTAATTGCCAGTTTTGTGAGGTGCTAGGCTACCTCACTGTTTATGTTTTCTTGTTTTTTTTTTCTTTAAATGAAAAAACTTTGTAAACTGTTCAAAGATTTTTTTTCAAAAGGCACTCACATACTATTTTGATGAGACCAATATAAAAAGGCAGAGTGAAAAAATTGCCCTGATAGTTCTAAAATAATCTAAATCACTGACTTTCATTCAGTAAGGTGTTTTTAAACAAAACAAAAAAAGCAATTCTGTTCAGTAAATATAACAGGCTAATATGACATGATATTGACTCTTAAAAATGTTGATATCACCAAATAAATGGCTTTAGGCAACCCAGTTTGGAAATGAGAGAGCTAGAAACATACATCAGAAGTGGTCAACACTGTGTGACTACTTTACGTATGGCAAATCTGAAATGAGGCTGTTGATATTAAGGCTAGTATCAGGGGATGGATTTAATATGAAGTGCAAATTAAAATTCTTGAAAATTCAGTTGCTAAAATAATTTTGGTTTTCCTACATTATACATATAAAATTCCAAGCAAAGTTGGAATTATACTTCACAGGATTTTGCTCTGCATGTAAGGGAATTGTCCTGACACAACTAAAAGAGAATCTGACGTTGATAAAGAGTTCATTCCTGTTGCTTTCCAATCCCTGTTTGTTTTTGATTGCTTTTTGTTGTAGCAATGGTGATTGCACTGCTTTTGTTAGTGATCCGTTAGTATTTCTGTTCTAAAGTCTTATTTCAAGGGGCTATTATAATTCAGTCATAAAATATCGCATGCTGAAACTGATACAGGCGTCAACTCAGAAACACATTCAAAATTTGGAGAAAATATCTCTTACGCTATGTTGCGTACCTTAATAAACTGAAGGGTAAATTGATCTCTCCTGTCCTAACTACACTGCAGATTTCTGGACTTTGAAATGTGTTATGTGTTTGAGGGGATGTCAAAAGAATCCTCACCAAACTTGCAGGTCAATGACTTCAGCGGGCCTTGGACTGGGCTCCTAATTTGTGGGTCTGTCCTAGCCTCCCAAAATGTGACTTGGCAGATCTGTATGCTCCTGCATCTGAAAAGGTTAATCTATAACAATAGGAGTGTGTTTTTTGTTTTGTTTGCAAACAGCGCTGGATTTAAATGTTTGTGTACATTATTCTTTTCCTGCTGCCTGAAAAAAAGGTGGATTCTTAAAACAACTCAGTAAGTAATTTACAATTGACTTTGGAAAGACTGATTTATGGTCTTGAGGCTCTTCAGATTTGTAGCTGTTGTGAATTGTTGGGTTATGGAAGACTGTACACTTCCTTGCTTCTTTCAGGAACCCCAGAGGTCGATAATCAAACGGTAGGTCCAAGGATATCTTGCAGATTTGTGGTTTTCTTTAGAGGTTTTAGGGTTCAAGAATCAACTGGATTATCTGATTCATAAACATAGTTTTATCTTCTATGGCATGCAAAGATAATATAGTGTTAAGTCTGCTTAATCATTTTCACAGCACCATGGTGAGAGAATACAACAGAATGGAAATGACTTGCACAAACAAAATGTGACACATTCCTGGCATGTTGCTCAGTGAGGGTGACCTGTTTTTCATCTCACAGAGAAGCACACCAAATGTTATGGAATATTCCAGCTTCAGCTGCAAAAGTCATATTAATTACCTGTTGGGTTGCTGACCTGTGCCTAGCATTTTATGATACTAACAGCCAGAAGCAGGGGCAAATCTTCTACAGTGTATTGCATTTCTTAGTAACACAAGCTGATTAAGCTATATGGACCCTGCAGTTTTGGCTGAATATAATTGTTTTTTCATAGAGCAGAGCCCAGTGCACAAATTTGGATACCCATTAATGGATCCACATCAGTTCTGACACTTAAATCAACAGCTGGACACAAACACGCTTATTTAAACAGCCTTACATAGGATTTGGACAGCCTTTTAAGGAGTCCACAGTTGATTTGCAAACGGGAGCATCTTGCAACATTTCTTAAGAGTTTTCAGATCTGCAATTTGGTCAAAGGAGGTGGGAAGATCCTCACTATAGATTCAGTGAAACAAAAATCATGGAAGAAAATGGTTTTTGAAATAAAACATTGTTGGGATTTTTTTGTTTGTTTTAAATTATTTTTGTTATGAATCTTCCTTAAACTTTGTTTTAAAAAATGCAAAAACACTAGATTTCAAGCATTTTTAAATGTAATATTTTACTTTGGGTCAAGTGTAACATTTCGTTCAACCCAAAATAATTTTTTAAAAAACTTTTTGACCTGCTGAAAATTTCTGCATTTGGTGCGACCCAAAATGAATTATTTTTCAAGGCTATGAAATTTCCAACAAACCAAAGAATCTGTTATTCACCAGCTCTAGTCCTCAACCTCTTCATATGAAAAGAGATTCACAGAAAGGTGAAAGTACACGAGGCAGCACTAGAGGTGCACTTTATTCCAGTTTCTACATATGTTAAACAACACAAAAGTGCTGATCTCAATAAGGATCACTTCACCATCTGTAAGTTTGGATGCTATTTTGTGATTCTGGAACTCAAAAGCCATTATTGTGTTTTTAATGTCATTTTGCAAATGATTATTTATAATGTGAGCAAATTGATTTTGCTCGGTTGCTCTGGACTTTGCAGGCAAGACTTATCCTTTTACTTTCGCCTTTGGCCTTCACAGCATCCTCTGGCAAGAAATTCCATAGACTGACTGTGCATTGTGTACAAAAAAACCCCAACCGTCCTTTTGTTTGTTTTAAACCTGCTGCCTATTAATTTCATTTGATGACTCCTAGTTCTTGTATTATGAGAAGGAGTAAATAACAATTGCTTATTTACTTTCTCCACACCAGTCATGATTTTATAGACCTCTATTATATCCCCCCTTAGTTGTCTCTTTTACAAGCTGAAAAGTCCCAGTCTTATTAATCTCTCCTCATATGGAAGCTGTTCCATACCCGAAATCATTTTTGTTGCCCTTTTCTGAACCGTTTCCAATCCCAACATATCTTTTTTGAGATGGGCTAACCATATCTGCACTCAATATTCAAGATGTGGGCATACCATGGATTTATATAGAGGCAATATGATCTTTTCTGTCTTAGTATCTATCCCTTTTCTAATGATTCTGAACATTCTGTTTATCTTTTTCACTGCTGCTGCATGTTGAGTGGATGTTTTCAGAGACCTGTCCTGAATGACTCCAAGATCTCTTTCTTGAATGGTAACAGCTAATTTAGACAATGGAGGATATTGTGAGGAAACATCATTCATGAAGGGATCATGGTCTTTTGAAGTGTCTACAAAAGGTTGGAGAACTACTGTCTTAGGGCTTGGCTACCCTTGAAATTTCAAAGCACTGCCTGTGGAATGCTCCAAGAGGGGATTAGCTCCAAGCGCTGAGAGCGCGGCTCTCAGTGCTCGGAGCCGGTCCACACCAGCGCTTTAAAGTGTTCAGACTTGCTGCTCTCGGGGATGATTTTTCACCTCCCTGAGCCAGCAAGTTAGAGAGCTATAAAGCGCCAGTGTAGCCAAGCCCTTACTGCCTTGTAGAAGATCATTGTGTGGAAGAGTAAATTCATTAAAACGTGAAAATCAAAAGGACAAAAATGAATTGTGTTCCTCTTTTCCCTCTGGAAAATCTGCCATGCTGTTCATAATAGTATAAGGGACTGTAGCTTGTGTAGCTGTAGATTTTCAGAATTGCTCCCAGGAATAATGAATAGGTAAGCTGATTCCCTCCACACCCATATTGCTTTTGCTGATGGAGGCTGTTTGGGGTCTCTATTTCCTATCATCACAACATTATTAGTTCTTTGAGAGTTTGTTCTGTATTCTCTGGCTTATGCTCAGCTAGTCAGCTGATGACTTGCAGTCTACAGCATGATAGTTTTTTTCCTCAGCACAGAGGGAAGCAGGTTTTTTTCCTCTGCAGAGTATAATGCTTTTGAATCTGCCTCTCTTAGCGTAAATTTATGTCCTCTACTATGCCTTCTATAGAACAAATTCTTTGTTAAGCTAGTAAAGTGCAATCCAAATGCTGTTTGCTGTTGGTTCTAAATTGTTTAATAGAAATATGCTCATGATACCTTTTACATTTCTTAATTGTTCACCTACACAAAATTATTTTTTTATTCTGCTAGAACAACTAATCAAATATGTGCTTTTACTTCTGATAAAATACATTTGATGTTATAACAGTATCACTCCTAATATTACAATTGGCATTATGAGCAAGAGTGTGTTTAACCCATCCTGAGTCTAATAACAAAAGAAAAGGTTTGATTTCATGGATGCTTTATTTAAAAGGATTACTAATAATTTAGGGCCATATTATGAATCCTTTACTTCACAATTAGTCCCACTGAAATCAATTCTTCTAGCTCTGTAATCATATTTGTGGAACTTCTCTAAATTCCCTCCAATATCTTTCTGGGTTGAGGTGCCCAAAATGGGATGCAATATTTCAGATTCAGTTGCACAAGATTCAGCCTAATCTGAAGTATACACTCTATGTAACATATATCTATTATACACATTACAGAGCTTGTCAGAAAATGGGTGGTTTTCCCAGAAAATTTAGACTTTTTTGTTGCAATACCGAAAACTGAAACATTTCCAAAAAGTTTTCAAAACAGAAACTGAAATTTTCAACAAAAATTCAGAAATGTTCACTAAAAGCAAATACTTGCAATAAATAAATTAAGCAAACTAAATAAAACAACAAAATCATTTCCCAAAAACCCAACATTTTTTGTCAAAACAGTTTTTATGAAAATTTTTCAACTAATTCTAACACTCAGGACAAACCTGCTGTGTTTCCATTTATAAACCCAAGTATTTTCAACAGGTTGACAAATAACTGATCATGATGACTCTTGAAGTGAACCACGGGTTCATGTTAATGTGAAGGTTTGTATACACTGTAATAAAATCATGTCTCCGTCTTCTTTTTGGCCAAGTCTACACTAGAATTGCTACATCAGTACAGTGCACCAATGTAGCTGCGCCCCTGTAGCGCCTGGTGAAGATGCTCTAAGCTGATGGGAGAATGGTCTCCTGTCAGCATAATTACTCCACCTCTACGAGAGGCAGAAGCTGTGTCCAAGTTAGCGCTGGCGTGGATAGCGCATAGGTTGCTGTAACTTGTGTTGCTGGGGAGGTGTCTTTTTCATACCCCTGAGTTAGATCAACTTAAGCAGTAATGTAGACCTGCCCTTAGGTGAATAAACAGATTGCTTTATGTGTAAAGCATTTTCTCCAGCCTTCAGATCATTTTTGTGGCTCCTTGCTGCACGCTCTCCAACTTTTCATCTCCCTTTAAAAAATATTAACAACCGAACTGTATGCAGTTTTCTAGCACCAGTCTAACCAATGCCATATACAAAGCTAAAAATCACCTCCCTACGTCTACTTACTACTCCTCTGTACATCCAAGGATCATATTAGACTGTTTTGCCACAGCATCACACCGGGAGCTCATGTTGAGTTGCTCAACCATACTCCCCCAGATCCTTTTCAGAGTATCTGCTTTCCAGGAGACAGACCTCCATTCTGTAGGTATGTTCTGCATTCCTTGTTCCTAGATATATAATTTTGCATTTGGCTGTATTAAAACATTTCTTGTTTGAATGGGCCTATCTTATCATGTGATCCAGATTGCTTTGTTTGATTGCCTTGTCTTCATTATTTATCGCTTCACCGACCTTTGTGTCATGTGCAAATTTTATCAGCAGTAACTTTATAGTTACTTTCAGATAATTGATGAAAATATTGAATAGCATCGGGCCTCATATTGATCCCTGCAGAACTCCAAAAGAAACAGTCTCATTCAATGAGGATTTCCCCATTAACAACTGCTTTTTGAGATGTGACAGTTAGTCAGTTCTTAATACTTTTCATGAGTGCTCTATTAGTATTGCATAATGCTATTTTTTTAATAAGAATGTTATGTGATACTAGGTCAAATGCCTTACAAAAGTCTAAGTATTACATCTATGCAATTACCTTTAGAAACCAAAATTGTAATCTCATCAAAGAATGAAATCAAGTTTGTTTGACGAGACCTATTTTCCATAAAACCATGTTGACTGGAATTAATTATATTGCTGTCCTTTAATTCATCATTAATTGACTCTGGTATCAGCTTTTACACTATTTATCCAGGAGCTAACCACTTTATTGTTACCTTGGTCATCCCACTTGCACTTTTTGAATATTGATATAATATTAGCACTCTTCCAGTCTTCTAGAATTTCCCTGACATTCCAAGATTTATTTAAATATTTACATCAGTGGCCACATATGTCTTCCGCCAATTCTTTTAGGACTCTTGGGTGCAATTTATCCAGGCCGCCTGATTTAAAAATGTCTGTCTCTAGTAGATGTCATTTAATGTCCTCCATAGTTACTAATGGACTGGAAAGTATCCTCATGTGATACATCAACCTACTGCTTTCCAAAAACAGAACAGAAATATTTATCAATCCCTTCTATCTTTTCTATGTAATTATTAACAGTGTTATCTTGTAATGGGCCTATACCATTGCTAGACTTTCTTTTGTTCCTAATATAGTCTTAAAAAATCCTTATTGTCCTTGGAGATGTAACCGTGTAGTTCCCTGATGTCTTTTGTTTCCTCATCAATTTTCTGTACTTCTTAACTTCTAATTTATATCAGTTGCTATCTATTTCCATTTGCTGCCTTCACTTTGCCAGTGAACTAAAATGTGCTTTTAGGCAAAGCTGGCCTCTTTCTTGACTATAAAATTGTGGATTTTGAACCAGCTAGTAAACACTTACAGAATTCCCAATGTGCATTCACATTTTTCTGTCTTAAGTTTTTCCTCCCAATCAATTTTGCTCATTTTCCTCAGCTTTGGGAAATTAGCCTGTGATAAAGATGAGGAACTGCCATCCAGCACAGCAGGGGTTAAAGACAGCCTTTGGGCCCTGCTAGCCCCGCCCTTTATACCTGAAGCCAATGCCAGACCTCGAGGGGGCAGAAAAAGAGGGAGCCTAGCTCAGTTCAGGTCTGACTGATGAAGGAGCAAGAGCTAGCTGCCCATCTGAGGGAAAGGGTCACTAGCCAGGCAACCATTTTGGAGGAAGCATTGTCTCCCCAGCCACAGGAAACCTAGGAGCCTCCAGCACTGGTGGCAACTGAGTGGACAAAGCCCAGGGACATTGTGGGGTTCAGCCTCACCACCTTGCAGGTGACTCACCTGCAAGAGCTTGGCATCGTGACAAGGCAGAGCTTGAGATGCACGAGAGGACCCTCTGGGAAACAGGCTGCCCAGCTAAGTGGACTAGAGGGGCCATGTCCCAAACTGAACAGACACTGGTAGGAAGTAGCTCAGAGTGAAGAATTTATTCTCCTTACCATGGAGGCTGCCCCTGTTCAGAGCTGGGACCTGGTGGAGAGGGAGGGCCTGGGACCCTCTGTTCCCCCCAGCCCCAAGCCTTAAAGACTGAGGCCATGAAATCATGTAATGAGCTGGAAGTCACACATTCTAACTACTAGGCAGGTGGTCCTCCAGGCCATCCGTTGCATAGCCCTTCTGAAATTTAATTATAACTCTCTGTATTAGTATAAAAATACTAGTATAAATCCAGAAATAATTCCATTCAACTAAATATCAGGCTCTTCAGCTTTTGTTAGCAACTCATGCTTGCAGAAACCATTTAAGTGGATAATGCTTTCCTTTTTATTTTCCTGATAATGCTTTCCTCTTTATTTTCATTTTCTAATTTAATTTAGCTTCACAGCGAGGAGTCTGAATTCAAATTGTTCACAGCAGAATGCAGAGGTTTCTATAGCAGTGTTATGTTTCAGAAATGTCATGTAGATCTCTGTTAGGAAATTCTTTTTTCCAGGCAAAGACATACTGCAATATACTGTAGAATAGAATTTTCTATCAGGTTTCACTATCATTAAAAATATAATTCATTCAGCAGTGGCTATTATTCTGGCCTGCTGTGAACTGCTTTTGTGAGGACCATGGATAGAAATAACTCTCAGTGATGGGTTATATCAGCATTTACACAGTTTTAAAGTTCTCCCATGTGCCATTGTTGACAAGCCCAACATTTGGGGCCACTGCTCTTACTAGTCAAGGAGCAGAATTGGAGCCCAGATATTGACACCTAATAAATACTAAAGTCATAAGGATTTCAGTGGGAGTTTTTCCTGCACAATACATGTGACCTTTTATGGCCTGATATAAAGCTCATAGAAAAATTACCATTGACTTCAATAGGCCTTGGATAAGACACATCTAGAATGGTTGAACCAACTGTTAGCATTTTAATAAAATCACAATGGACGCAACTGAACTTTGGCAGCATTTCATCCCTTATTAGTTCAGTATAGTCATGCCCAATGTTGTTTGTTTGCTTAGATGCTAATAAATCACTTTACGTTTAATTACTGGACATAATTTAAATATCTCTGGCGTGACATGAACAACAATCTTCTTTGTAAAATTACCCGTGTAGTATTTTTTTCCCTTTAATAGGATAATGAAAGCAGCTGGCAGTAAATTATTTTAGTTCAAGTTACACGATGACATATTTTCCTCTCAGTGTGTGTGCAAAGCTTCCATTCGCAGTAATGAAAGTTTTAGCTGTATCAAGAGAACACATTCCTGTAATTCAATTAATGGAATCAGAGAAATTAGAAATGGAAAATTCCCAATAGCATTAGATCACGTAGTTCATCTCACAACCAGTGCCAGGTGTACTCTATGCAGAGTGAATGAAGGCACCAAAAATATTAAACTATTTTTTCATATCTATTATTTATTATATTAAAAATCTAAACAGCAAGCAGTTTCATGGAATGTATTTCTACTGCTCAGTAATAAATCAAACCAACATATAGAAGAAACTTATATACCTCCAAGCCATGGAAAGGTAGCCGTCCCTGTAGATTAGGGGTGGGCAAACTACGGCCTGCGGACCACATTCGGCCTGTGGGACTGTCCTGCCCGACCCCTGAGCTCCCTGATGCTCCTGGGCAGTGCAGAATTGGCATGGCTGGCTCTGGTGGGGCTGAGAGCTCCTGCCATTCGGAGTGGCATGGTAAGGGGGCAGGGCTGCCAGACAAGCTGCTCTGATCGGCATGGTAAGGGGCCTGGGGCCAGGAGATTGCATAAGAGGCAGGGAGTCCCAGGGGACAGGGAATAGGGGACAGTTGGATGGGGCTGAGGTTCTTGGGCCGGGGGGAGGGGGCGGTCAGGAGCTGTGGAACGGGGGGTTGAATAGGTATGGGAGTACCAGGGGTCTGTCGGAGGGTGGGGGTGTGGATAGGGGGCAGGGAATGGGGGGTTGGGTAGCGGGGGTGGTGGTTCTGGGGGAGCATTTAGGGTGGGAGGTCTCAGGAGGGGGCATTCAAGGGACAAGGAGCAGGGGGCTTAGATGGGGGTGGGATCTCTCGAGGAGGCAGTCAGGGGACAAGGAGCAGGGCGGAATTGGATGGGTCAAGGGTTCTGAGGGGGGCAATCAGGGGACAGGAAGTGGGAAGGGGTTGGATAGGGGGTGAGGGTCAGGCTGTTTGAGGAGGCACAGCCTTCCATACCTGGCCCTCCATACAATTTTGCAACCCCAATGTGGTCCTCGGGCCAAAAAGTTTGCCCACGCCTGCTGTAGATTTAGTGACTGACATGTTTTGAATGGCAGCCTATAACAACAATACATAATAGCTGTGTGTTTTTTGTATTACATGCATGCAAAACCATAAAATTCACCTAAGAGTTGGGCTGCTTGGTGAAATCCACCTAAGTCTTGGCTTAATATTTCAGATAGCAGCGTTTTGAGATTTGTCAGATCCAAATCATTCTACATCTCCATGGAAGCTTTCATTACTTCTTGGGTATAATTATACATCTATATTCAACAGCAACTTGAGTCTTACAGAAGACTGACATTACTATTAATTATCATGACAGTTTCATTTATCTGAAGAAGGTCAGATAATAAAAGCATTTATAATATATGTTGCAATCAGAATATGAAAATGAGAAAAACAGGAAGCAATCTTGAGATTTTCATATTTATCTTGGCATTGACTTCTTTCCTTTTCATTTTGCTCGTTGCATAGTCAGAAGAGCCCTGTCTTAATTTCAATCTACAATCAAGTGTTGCATGAGTTATGGTTACCTGACTGATCTATTAGGATAAGCGTGTAAAATGAATATTTGTCCTTATTTAGGACCAGACTGGTACTTCTCACAGAGGAAAGCATTATTCAGTATGAGTAAGGACAACAGAATCAAACGTAAAAGTTACTTATTGCCATCACCAGCATAATGCCCATTCTAGTACAGTACAAACTCATACGGTCCAATTTTGACACTTGTACTTTTTAATCTGTGAGTAGTTCCACTAATTTTATCTATAGCGTTGGTCACTACTCAATGTGACTGTGACAGAATCTGGATCATAGGGAACAGTGATCCCTATAAAGGGTCAGATTTTGTCTAACCCCCGTGTGGGTATGAAAAAAAGAGGACAGGGCAAAAATCCTTTCTTGCACATCCCATACCGATCAGCCATGTTTGTAGTTTTTGTATTCCTGTGAGCAAAAAGACTATTCTTAGCTAGTGCCCCTGGAGGTCCTAGCCACCCTAAAAAAGGGTGGGTTGGAGACAGGGCCATGACTGTCCAGCTGGAATGACCAGAGGGAAAGCATGTACATCCTTATGTGGTATAGAAGCAGGTGGTCTCCTTCTGCATAGGAAGGAGCACAGAGGCGCTATGCCTTCTTGAGGCACAGTCTCTAGTGGAGTTTTCACTGAGGAGCCATTTTCCCCCGTCTTCCTTCCAAGTGACCTAGAATCCTATGGGCACAGCTGAGCCCTACAGGACTTCCAGTGAAAAGTTAAGAGGTTTGGGAAAGAGATAGGGAAAAGCAGAGGCAGTTCTGAGGCTGTTAGATATAATTCACCATAAGGTTTAATTAAGAGAGCTGACCCTTCCCCTTGCTGGATGAAAACCACACCTCCTCTGCAAGTAGAAACTACAATAAGTTTTGAAATACAGTTTTCGATCCAGACTTCTCTGGTGATGCAGCTGTAAAGCAGAACACATTCCTGCTGGAGATTATCAATGTGGGTGTTACTGCTAAATTCAGTGGTTCCCTACAATGGTTCTCCAGACACTGTCATCCTGCCTGTTCAGGCTTTTCCAAAGGGACCATACTCACTCGTTATCTTTACTATACTTTCTGCCTGTTCAGGCTTTTCCAAAGGGACCATACTCACTCGTTATCTTTACTATACTTTCTGTCTCCATATTTTCATCCTCTTCAAGAAATGTCTTTGCCTATCAGCCTGTATATTTTATGCCTGGTTGCCCTTTCCAGAGTAAGAACTTACATCTTCTGAGCAGTAATTCTCTCCTCTTCTTGCCTTATTCAACTATGTCGCCAGTCAATATTTTCTATCTCGTCTTCTCAGTTTGGTAACTTCCCTTCCTGAAATACCTAAAACCAATATAACCACATAGGGCTTGTCTACGGATGCCCGTTTTAGCGACAAGGCAGTCAGTGTGTGTAAATGCTCTTTGTCAGTACTTTGTCGGCACTTTTGCTGACAAAATACTTCCAGCCCCGTGAATGGCGTTGGCAAAACTTTTGTCTTTCATGGTGAGGCTTTTTTAAGTGCCCATGGTCCGGTCTACACTGGGAAATGGGGGGTTGACCTCAGGTACGCAACTTCAACTACACGAATAGCGTAGCTGAAGTCGGTGTATCTTAGGTCGACTTACCTGACTGTCCTCACGGTGGCGAAATGACTGCTGCCGCTCCCCCGTCGACTCGGCTTCCACCTCTCGCATCTACACTGGACCTGATAAATCGATCCCCGATAGATCGATCACTACCCGCCAACTTTTGTCTTTCATGGGGTATTGTAGACATACCCCATGAAAGATAAAAGTTTTGTCGACAACTTCTTAGTTTAGACAAGCCCCCAGACTATTCCTCATCTGCACTTTACCTGCTTCTCTAGAGCCAAATATAGATTGTCACCCCCTCTGAGCCTATGATTGTGGGCACACTCAGGTTCCAATTCCTGGGAGTGCACAAACTATGCTCAACACAGTTTCCAACTGTAGGAGGGAAGGTGGCTTTGAGCCACAGTAGCACTCGTCTAGCCTCTGGAGCTGCTAGGTGGGCCAGCCGCTGTCCAAAATTAGACCACCCTTTGGGCTGTTTTAACTTATGCTTTTTGGTAATGGCTACATGGGGGCCTTTATGTGACACATTGTTTATATGAATGCAGCAGTGCTCAAACAATCCCTCTCCCCTGCATCTGACATGTCCCTTGAGCAGGGGCTCTGAGTGGGTGTGGTGTAGGTTACACTAGTACAATATTCAGCTAGCTGTTTAGGCCAGCTTTAGATCTGTGTTGTACTGCGGGACCAATGCTCAGCAGAATTAGTGACAGGCCGGATGACAGCATGCTTTAATTTCTATTTCAACCTGTCTTTACCTTTTCACGGGAAAGTATTCATTCTCCAACAAAGGTTGTTGAGATGTACTGAACTCCAAATGCCGTCCCACAGAATGGCAGGTCGTATTTGGATGGAGATTATTACTAATCGTTTGCAGAATGCCTTATGTCAGGGGTAGGCAATCTACGGCCCGCGGGCCACATCTGGCCAGCAGGCCCATCCTGCTCAGCCCCTGAGCTCGCTGGGGAGGCTCCCCCAGCCCCTCCCCCACTGTCCCTCTGCAGCCATGCTGCCAGACGGGCAGCACTCTGGGACGTGGGGCTGAGCAGCAGTGTGTCTGGCTCTGGTCACTGCTCTGAGCGGCATGGTAAGGGGGCCGGATGGTTGGATAAGGGAGCAGGGAGTCCTGGGGGGAAGTCGGAGGACAGGGCTTAGGGGGCGGTTGGACGGAACAGAGGTTCCTGGGGGAGCGGTCAGGGGATGGGGAACAGGGGGGTTGGATGGGGCGTGGGAGTCCCAGGGCTCTGTCAGGGAGCAGAGGTGTGAATAGGGGTCAGGGAAGTCAGGGGACAGAGAGGTGTTGGGTATGGGGTGGTGTCCTGGGGATGGTGGTTAGGGGCGGGGGGATCTCTGGAGGGGGACAAGGAGCAGGGGGGTTGGATGGTTTAGGAGTTCTGAGGGGGGCAGTCAGGGGGCAGGGTCAGGCTGTTTGGGGAGGCATCGCCTTCCCTACCTGGCCATCCATACAATTTTGCAACCCCGATGTTGCCCTGGGCCCAAAAAGTTTGCCCGTGCCTGCCTTATGTACATGAGGTGATTTCCATAGCACAGAATCCCATAAGTTTCCTGCAAGATGCTGAACACTTCCTACATAGGGCTTAGCCCCTTCCTCTCCTACTTAATGGGAGATAGATGAGGGTGCTCCACACATTGTAGGATCAAGCCCGGGGATTGCTTAAGCTCTGTTTCTGACTAAAGCAAGCTCTAAACAATAGTTCTGGGTCATGTTGGTATCTCCACTGTGTTTTCCTCAACACCTGATCTATAAAAGAAAACTACATAAATGCTGAACTTTAGCGATGTCATTCAATACTGAATAATGATGTAAATAACCTTTAAAATGTGATATATTGTTCCTTTTGTAAGCAAAGGAAAGCGTGGAACCTTATTAGCTAGTTTAAGTGAGAGGCCTTCCTGGGGGCAAATAGAAAAGATTTACTAAAGCACAGTAACTGTGGCACACGCTCAGCTCTTGACTGCAGAAGAAACAATAGCAAGTGGGAATAAAAATAAGAAAGAAAGTGCAAATGGATGAGCAAAAAACAAGTGAGATGAATGCAAATGTAAAGACACTAGGACTAAATTTTTGTCAGGGAAAGGCTCGCTTTCAGTATAGCTAGTGACTGTTCCAAAGCCCACTGACATCAGCTGAAAAGCTCTAATTGACCAGGCTTTGAATAAGGTCCCTGAATGTCTGCTAGGAAGGAATGAGACTTTAAGTCTCCATAAAGATATAAGGAAGGATTTTTATCTGGACCTTGCTGTATTAAGGTGTATGGTCTCTAGATCTGGTCAGTAATTTTTTGGCACAACTCTTCTTTTGTTGGAAAATGCTGACTTCTCAAGATGGAATTGAGAGAGAGAGAGAGAGAGACAAGCCCTATATCTGAAGAAATGGCAGTTAGGTTGTCAAAGATTCATGTTAGTGGGGTGTTTCTTTGAGCAGAGAATAGCTTCCATCAGTTTTAAACTTGTCTTCAGTGCTGTGTAGTTCTTATTCTGTATGGCATTTCCATTCTCATATCATCTTCAGCTTGTTTACTGAATGCCCAGGCTGCTTGTTATGTTGAGACTAGTGCAACTCTTGCGATGAAGCTGTGAATATTAACATTTGTTTGAAACAGATCTGGTATGTTTTTAATCAGAACTGGTTCACAGATTGTGGAAATGGTTCTGGTTTGAACAAACCTGCTTTTCTCATGTTAGAATTTCATTTCAAAGCGACAGGCAGCAATTGGATTTGTATCTGTTCACACCTGCTTGCAAAGTGGTGGCTTGAAAAATATCACTCTGAGCTCTAGCTGGAGAAAAGGTGGGTTTTGCTGGTTGGTTGTATATTCACTTACTCCTTTCTTAAAAGTTTACTCCAAGCCACACAATTAAAAATAATCATGGAGGCAGCAGGAATAAGAAGGAGGGAGGCTGAGAAAGGAATACGGGGGAAAGCAGGTGGCAGAAGACTGGGCTGTAAGAATCCCAATACCAGGGAAATCAAATGAATTTTAAATGCAGGGTTCCACCACTGAGCTGGACCATGATGTGAACTCTGGGACCATTTTTTGCAGGAAATATATCACCTGCAATTTGTGCCATGAAGGAGTGAACTGTACTCCAAGGAAGCACATCGGGACGATGAATAAGCAGCTTTTTGAGGGGCAAATGAAAAAAAAAAAAGGAGATTGAAAGATAAAGGTGAAACTGAAAGACAGTTGTAGTGTTGTGGCATCAGATTTCACCCCAGCTCCTAAAAAGAAAGAAATGTGTGTGTTAGGGACAGGGATGTAGACAGTCATGCCTCATGGTTGGACCAGGAATCAGGCATAGTGGTTAGAGCAGGGATTGGTAGTCAGGAATTGGAGCAAAGGGTCAGAGATGAAGTCAGAGATCGGGAATCACAGCAAAGGGTTGGGTCGGAACCGGATTACATGGAGTGGCACAAGGCAGGTATGTGACAATCAGGGTCCAGGACCCCAAGGAGAATGGTGTGTGTGTGTGTGTGTGTCTGAACTCCAATGAATAAGCAGTTGAATCAACTGGTTGTATAAAATGTTACTGTGTATAAAAATGTCAAGTAAGGTCTTTTATGAAACTGATAAATTAAACAGTAATAAGTCACCAGGACCAGATGGTATTCACTCAAGGGTTCAGAAGGAACTCAAATGTGAAATTGCAGAACTACTGACTGTGGTTTGTAACCTATCATTTAAATCAGCTTCTGTACCAAATGACTGGAGGATAGCTAATGTGATGCCAATTTTTAAAAAGGGCTCCAAAGGTGATCCCAGCAATTGTAGGCTGGTTAGCCTAACTTTGGTACTGGAAAAACTGGTTGAAACTATAGTAAAGAACAAAATTGTCGGGCACATATATGAACATAATTTGTTGGTGAAGAGTCAACATGGTTTTTGTAAAGGGAAATCATGCCTCACCATTCTACTAGAATTCTTTGAGGACTCAACAAGCAGGTGGACAAGGTGGATCCAATGGATATAGTGTACTTAGATTTTCAGAAAGCTTTTGATAAGGTCCCTTACCAAAGGCTCTTAAGCAAAGTAAGCTATCATGGGGTAAAAGGAAATGTCCTCTCATGGACTGGTAACTGGTTAAAAGGTAGGAAACAAAGGATAGGAATAAATGATCGGTTTTTGGTACACAGAGAGGTAAATAGTGGTGTTCCTCAGGAGTCTGTGCTGGGACCAGTCCTATTCAATGTATTCATAAATGAACTGGAAAAAGGAACGAACAGTGAGGTGGCAAAATTTGCAGATATTACAAAACTACTCAAGTTAGTTAAATCCAAAGCACACTGAGAAGAGCTAAAAGGGATCTCACAAAATGGGGTGAATGGGTATCAAAATAGCAGAGGAAGTTCCGTGTTGATAAATGGAAAATAAAGCACACTGGAAAACATAATCCCAACTATAATACAAAATGGTGGAGTCTAAATTAGCGGTTACCACTCTAAAGAGAGATCTTGGAGTCATTGTGGATAGTTCTCTGAAAATATCCACTCAACATGCAGCGGCAGTCCAAAAAAGCGAACAGAATGTTAGGAATCATTAGGAAGGGGATAGATAATAAGATAGAAAATATCATATTGCCTTTATATAAATCCCTGGTATGCTCACATCTTGAATACTGCGTGCAGATGTAGTCACCCCATCTCAGAAAAGATATATTGGAATTGGAAAAGGTTCAGAAAAGGGCAACAAAAATGATTAGGGATAGAGAACGTCTGCCATATGAGGAGAGATTAATAAGACTGGGACTTTTCAGCTTGGAAAGAGACAACTAGTGGGGGGAATATGACGACCCTTTACTGGTCTGGGTAACCCGCAAAACATCACAAGGGAGCGAGGCTGGAGGAGCATTTAGTAATACAGCTGGAAGCAAATGCTCTGCTGCTGGTCTTAAGAGCAGGTCTGCTGATACCTTCAGCCATTCAGATAGTTTGACCAATCAGGCGGCTCACTGTGGACCCAGCTGTGCTGTCAGACTGCCTGGGGGTTAAGTTAGCAGGCAAACAGGCTAGCTGCAGGTCCTTACTCCTGTCAGCATGCACCTATTCTATAACTACAGCAGCAGCTGAATCTGTAAGGAGGCTGGTCCAAGGTGTGCAGGATGTGGAGAACATGACAGGTAGCAGTAGCGGTTGAGCTGTGAAGGGGCCAGAGAGGTGTGGTGAGGGGAAGAGCATTCATATGCTGTGTGAACTGGGAGTTGCTACGCACACAACAAACTGTATTGGAGTATCTGAATAGTGGATACATAGGATATGTCTATACTTATGGCTAAATTGACACTGCTGCGATTGATACAGCGGTGTTGATTTAGTGGGTCTGGTGAAGACCTGCTAAGTCAATGACAGAGTGGTCTTCCATCGACTTCTGTACTCCAGCTTCCGAAGAAGCATAAGGGAAACTGGCAGGAGAGCGTCTCCCGTTGGCATAGCGCAGTACAAACACTGCTGTAAGTCATGCAAGTTACATCAATTTCAGTTACATAACTTATGTAACTGAAGTAGCGTAAATTACGTTGACTTTCAGCTTTAATGTAGAGCAGCCCATAGATAAATGCGTGCATGTCTTATTGAACTAAAATGTCTCTGTCACCCAGTAAGTGCTTCAGAAAGAGAAGTCAGAGAGTATTAAGAATTACTTGACAGATATGGCGAATAGTTAAAAGCAGATGCATGATTTTCTGAACTATGAGGCATACACAACAAGGACTTAGAAAGTTCTTGAGCATTTTATTTTAGTATGCAGTGTGATTCTAAATGTATGGAAAATGCACTTAATAAAGGTTAGGCGGAAACTTTTTCTGACAGGGAATGCTTTACAAAAATCGTATTGCTTGAGAGCATTTTCGGTTTAGGAAAAATGCTTTTGTATCTTCTTGGTAGTGGCAAAATAATACAGATTCACATATACTGAGGAAAAAAATACTTTTTAGATGGAAGAAGTTACTTTGGGTTATCAATTATGGAGATATAAATAGAGATGGATCCAAACCATATCTAATATCTAAACTTACTTGAACTCTGAGAGGTTCCAAATCTGGATCTAATTTTTGTGGTTATACTTGGGCCTAAAAACTCACCCAAGAAATCCATTTACTTTATTGTTCTTTGATTTAAAAACCTTCCAAATCCCTAAGGCTTTTGATCTTACTGTTCTTTTTCAGGGCTCACAGTCCCTGCCAAAATCAAAAGATGAAACAGTTGATTCTTAGCAGTTAAGGGGAAATTAGAACAATGTATTGCTCAATTTTATCACTCTCTCTTTGTTTACTTTCAATGATTCAGGAGGCATACTTAAAAGTGATGCATAGTTTTAATCAATCTGCTTCCTACTTTCCCTTTTGTTGCATCTGCTGCCCTTGGAAACAAGCACATAAAAGTGACTTTTCCCATCAATGTGACAAAAGGCAGTATCTGTCCATCTGGCCTGATATTCAATAAAAAAACAAAACAAGGCCAGCTGTTGGGGCTCTTCTAATGAACAACCCCTCCGGGACGTGTACATCTTCATATCGTCTTACCTTGGACCTTGCGTGGATGGTTTGGAAATTAACTTTGGTGTGTTTGTTTTCAGTTGTCCCATTAGCTAGGTTCCCATACTGTGGGTCCCATTGAACTGTTCACAAGTAGTTTATAGAACCTAAGAATTTACTTGTCAATAATTTTCAAATTCAAAAACTGTTGCAATTTGTTTCTTCCTTTATATATAGCCAGCAATTAGCTTGTGATTATTTAGTATTCACAAGTGGAGCATATGCTGTTCCTTTTAAAATTCAACTTAGCTTAACAGTTAAAATATTAAACACATACAATACAATATCATTCGAGTTTTCCAAATGTGCTTAATCTGAAAATCCTAATTATTTAAATCCATGGTGCCATGTAGCCCTATGTTAGTTAATAGCAGTTATGTTTATCAGAATGTCAGGTTACTTGAAACTTTCAGATGTCTCTCAGGCCACATGGCCAAAGAGGAGTCTTTATCTACCTTGTCTTGAATTATATTGTAAACTATTCAGGACAGGTACTGTCTTCCACTAGATTTATGTAAGGTACCTAGCACAATAGGACCCTGATCTGGTTGGGGTATCTAGGTGCTACTATAATACAAATAATACATAATAAGTATTGGCAGGAGTAATGGGCCAGATTAGTGTCAACCTCAAGGAGCTCCACTGACTTTTCTGGATTATTCTGGATTTGCACCAGTCTAAGGATCTAACCTGCAGCCCACTGAAATCAGAGGATCTTTCAGAGGGCTTCTGAGAGCAGAAGTTGGCTCATGTCTGTAGCAATAAACTAAGACAAGATTTCACTGGGTAAAAGATGTAAGAGAGGATTTGTGGCTGATGGTCACCTTTACATATGGGCAATTGATTGTTACTTTACAGGGCAGATGTTTTTAAAAAGTAGAGAAAATTTGGCAGGAATCATGAGAAGACATTTATGCCTTTGGACCAGTCTTAGGAAAAATTAACAGCTGTCAAGGAAAATATATTTACACTGATGTATTTATTGATCATCAAGAGCTTGACCCAGAGTAAACTGAAGTCAATGACACTTCAGTGTCACTTCGACACTTTGGTGTCTTTTGAATCATGCTTTGAGGGGGTGGCCAATTCTGAAATTTGCTTTCTCAGTATGATTAGGCTAATAACATGCCCATATTTGGCTGTTGAATATGTTGTCCAAAACTTTCAAGGCTTTTTGGATCAAAGAGCTAGAAAATTCTTGGATTAATATTGTTAACAGTTTTATATTATGATGTGTCTGGTACAGGAACATTATTTCTGGGGTACGTATGTTGCCACATTGCTATCATTTGTACAATGGAGGACAGAAATAGTTTACATTGGATTTAGTTTATGCTGGATCCTTTCATGTTTTCAATATCCTGCTCAACCCAAGGGGCTAAAGGGAAGGATTTAAGATCTACCCCTATCCTGTGTCATCTTCACAAACAGCGAGGGGTCAGTGTGAGGTTTGCTGCACCACAAGAGGTGAGGTAGGATCTGAGGGGCTATATGTAAGTTGTTTATCCCTGATAGGATGCAAGGCCTTAGTTCCATGCAGGTGTGTCATGTGACAGTAGCCAAATGGCAAGTGAGGAAACAGCCAGGGCAGGATTCTGGAAGCCAGAAGCTGAATAGACCATTCTTCCTCTCTGAGATACCTGGAAACTGTATCAAGTTTCATAGTATCATAGTAATTGCTTCACTAACGACATAGTGTATGCTAGAAATCCAGTACCTTGTAGGTGGAACAGTTTAAATTTATTCCTGCTGTGTAAACAGTGGCATAAAACTGAATAACTTGCTCATGATATAATGGGACAACAAAAATTGGATCTAATTGTGGAGATTCCAATCCCTTGTAATAACAGGACCTTGCTCCAAAGATCCAGAGATAAAAGAAAATCTGTTCTGGAAATAGACAACTAAACCGATATGGCTGTGATGGGCCTCGTAAAGGAACTTTGGGGCCTGATTTTCAGAGGTTCTGCACACCCATAACTCCAGCTGAAATCAGTGAGCCCTGCGGGTGCTCAGGATCCTTTGAAGATCAGGCCTCTTAATGGAAAAGAACGACCGAGAAGGATTGAGTAAGTAAATATTTTCAGGGAAAACAGAAGGGTAGCAAAAAAGCAAAACAAATTAACATGAGTCAATTAGGTTGAGACAAGCTTTTACAAATTTATTCAGGGAAAAAATGCAGTGAAAGTAATTTTGCCAAACATTACCATACAGTTCCCATTCGAAATAAAATGAAAGAAGTGTGCTAATCTCAAATTTCACTGTGAAGAAGCAGTTAACTTTAACTTTAACCTTAACTTTTTAATAGTGGCCCCGGTACTGTTGCGAAAGTAGGTTCATTAATGAGGACAAAGATTAAATTAGTGCTGACTCAAACCTCTTTGAGCTAATGAACTCCTTTTTACAGTGTCTTCAATAAGAAAAACGTAGAAAAGAAATTTGAATAATTCGGAAGGTTCCTATGAAAATAACCATTTTAAAAGAACAAGTAATGGGACATTTGGAATGTCTGAACTGCTGCAATCAGCCAGGCTAGGAACAGCCCAAGGATATTAAGGGAATTAGCTCATAAATTCCATTTATAATTATTTCTGAATAATAGGACAATAGGGGAGGAAGCCTGAATGAAAGCAAATGTAGAGTCAACTTTCGTTCTCCAGTCCGAAAAGGGGATCTTGACAATTACCATAACTTGAAACTTCTATCCACAGTTAAAAAAAAAAATGGAACAAAGACAAAATAAACAAATCTAGGGTGAGCCATGAGCTACAGGTACCACGTTGTAGGGCTCTGTTCCAATGCCTATGGATGTCCATGAAAGAATCACAATCAATGTGTGTGCGCCATGCCTCCAGCTTTGGAATAGTCTCTAAAAGGAGCCTGTTCCATGTGCCTGGGCACCCAGGGATCTCAGTTTTCTCGAGGGTAAGCCATATGGTTTTATTGCCTCCCTAGGGCCTTCAGCACTCCTGCTTCACACTGTGAGCTCTGTTCAGTGAGTCCAACTGAGAAAGACTCCTGGTAGAGACTAGTACACTCTTCAGGGATTAATGGACCTCAGCAAGCATTTTCAGGGACACTCAAAGAGTGTTATTAAAACTGTAGGGTTTATTAGTCAACAGGAACACAGCATAGGAAGTCCTTACAATAGCAGAGAGAACTGAAGGCTAAAGCCTAGACCATTCTGGTTAACCCAGAACCCAAGCAAGCAATAGTGAACCCCATTGTTAAAGCACTGGGTCTTTCTCCATCTGATCTTTCTCCATCAGATCTTTCTCCATCAGCCAACTCTTATCCACCCCACCTCACACCTTCCCAATCCTTTGTTCTCAAGGTGTGAGAGGTTGCCCAGCTTTCCTCCTGAGAGGTGGGGAAATCTATCTCCTTCTAGATTATTATAAGCCATCCCTATAATTTCAGGAATTACACATTTGGGAGGACATAACAGTTCCCATAGTTCCCAAGTGACAAAGAGAAGGTTTGTCCAAGCTGCTGGGGAAGCTGGCTGTGTATTCAAGCATATGCATAGTGAACAGCACATCTACAAGTGGAGTGGGCTGGCCAGCTACCAACGTGGCCCTGAAAAATACACCTTTTCCCAAAATGTGACTATCTATCTGGAGTTCCTGCTTCAGGAAAAGATTTCAGCACCCAGGATTAGGTCAACATTCATGAGGGAATTGACAGGATACTGTGTTAGCCTTCACGTGGGATGGTACCATGGCATCATATTTTCTTTCTTCTTAGCTATCCCTTTGCTAAAGTTTCCTAACATTCTATTTGCTTTTTTGACTACCACTGCACAGTGAGCTGATGTTTTCAGAGAACTATCTACAATTATTCTGATCTGTTTCTTGAGTGATAACAGCTAATTTAGACCCCATCATTTGTATGTATAGTTGGGATTATGTTTTCCAATATGAATTATCTTGCATTTAACAATAAATTGCATTGACCATTTTTGCTGCCCAGTCATCCAGTTTTGTGAGATCCTTTTGTAACGCTTCACCATCACCTTTGGACTTAACTATCTTGAGTAATTGTGCATCATCTGCAAAATTTGCCATCTCACCCTATAGCTCCTTTTCCAGATCATTTATGAATACATTGAACTGTACCTGTCGCAGTGCTGATCCCTTGGGGAGGCTGCTATTTATTGCTCTCTATTGTGAAAACTCACCGTAAGAATGGCCTTACTGGGTCAGACCAAAGGTCCATCTAGTCCAGTAGCTTGTCTTCTGACACTGGCCAGTGCCAGCTGCCCCAGAGGGAATGAACAGAACATGTTATCATCAAGTGATCCATCCTATGTCGCTCATTCCCAGCTTCTGGCAAACAGAGGCTAGGAACAGCATTCCTGCCCATCCTGGCTAATAGCCATTGATGGACATATCTTCCATGAATTTATCTAGTTCTTTTTTGACCCCTGTTATGGTCTTGGCCTTCACAACATCCTCCGGCAAGGAGTTCCATGGGTTAACTGTGTGCTGTGTGAAGAAATACTTCCTTTTGTTTGTTTAAAACCTGCTGCCTATTAATTTCATTTGGTGATCCTAGTTCTTGTGTTATGAGAAGTAGTAAACAACACTTCCATATCTACTTTCTCTACACTACTTATGATTTTATAGATCACAAAAGCCATGTTGATGATTCCCCAATATATCGTGTTCATCTATATGTCTAATAATGCTGTTCTTTACTATACTTTCAACCAATTTTCCTGAGATTGAAGTTAGGCTTACCATCTTGTAATTGCTAGAATTGCCTGTGGAGTCAGTTTTTAAAAATTGGTGTTACATTAGCTATCCTGCAGTTATCTGGCACAGAGCCTTATATTACAGTTAGTAGTTCTGCAATTTCATATCTGAGTGCATTCAGAATGCTTGGGTAAATACCAATTGGTCCTGGTGACTTATTACTGTTTAGTTTATCAACTTGTTCCAAAACCTCCTCTAATGACACTTCAATCTGGGACAGCTCCTCAGATTTGTCACCTAAAAAGAATGGCTCAGGTGTGGGAATCTACTGCAGAGGATGTGAGGGAAAGAGCGATGCAAAGAATTTATTTAGTTTCTCAGCAACTTCCTTATCTTCCCTGAGTGTTCTTTTGGCATCTCAATCAGCCAGTGGCCCCACTGATTGTTTGGCAGGCTTCCTGCTTTTGATGTACTTAATAAAATTGCTGTTCGTTTTTATGTCTTTTGCTAGTTTCTCTTCAGGCCACAGAATTTTACCCACCCATTCCTGCGATATACCTCTCACTTATATCTGAGCTCTTGAAGTTCTCAAATCTTGGTTTAAGGACTTCAAGGTACAGAGAATCCTCCAGCAAGTGACCCATGCCCCCTGCTGCAGAGGAAGGCGAAAAACCTCCAGGGCCTCTGCCAATCTGCCCTGGGAGGAAAATTCCTTCCTGACCCCAAAGTCAATTTGTGTGTCAATTTGTGAGTCAATTTGGTGACCTCATCTAGCACCTGCTCATTCATTTCCTGTCTAGATTCTGGGTTCATTGGGTCACCATCCTGACTGATCAGGCCATCATGTACCCCTGTTGGCTCTGTGCTAGGTGCAGTAGCCAGCACCCAGTCAAAACTGACAGCGAGATCCCAGAGGTGGGATTCTGGTCCTTGACTAAGCACTCTAAGACCAACTACTGCATAGTATGTTCCCTGCACTGGTCATAAGTCCGGTAAATTTCCAACACATCCAGCTTCTTTGCTATTTAGTGATAGATATAGTCATTCCTGGTACACTTACTAAAATCATTGCTTTACTCACTTCAGACCAGAGATTCAACAAAATCTGGCTGTACTACTGTGACTAGACTAGTGAGGAGCATGCTTGGCAAAGGACTTCTGACTGGTGGTCACTGCAAATGCAGAAGAAGGTTTATGGTCTTTGCAGCTTAGAAGTCCTAATAAATGTTGAGCTGTACTTGAACGGAGGTGGTTGCCTCCATTTCCTAGGAGTTGATTGGTGACTTGTGGGGTAGAGAGGACAAAGAACATGGATATAGGGATTTATGGGACAGCGTTGGTGGTCTCCCAGACCTGAGTCCAGAGTGGCTGTGTCCACGCTGCAGAACAATAGGATTTGAACCTTGGGTCCCAGCTGAACTTGGGCTTGTACCCTCCATCCCTGCGGGTCATAGGACCCTGTGTCTGAGAATGAGTCAGAGAGATTTGTGTGTAGCTAGAAGGGGCGTTAGGGACTGAGCCTGGGTATGAGGTCAGGGTCATATTGCAATGTAGGCATATCCAAAATCTTAACCAGAAAGTTAATTCAAACTGACTTGAATAAAAACACTATCCTATAGGCTGAAATTGGATAAAATTACGTTGACAGAGGGTAATGGTAAATAGCAATGTAATGAGCTACCAAGAAGATGGTTTGTGGGGTACTGCAGGGATCAATGAGTCATATTGTATCCCAATAGTCTCGTGCAGAGGGAACCCTCCAGTTGTGTACCTCTCCCTCCCAAATCTCCAGATCTAAGCACCCTACATTTTAGAAAAGCTTTGATGTCTATCTTAAATCTAGAAATGGTTGGAAATGGCTTATTTATTCAGAAAACAGATGACTTTTCAGCAAAAATTAGAGCGTTGAAAATTTTTGGCCCAAACCCAAAATATTTCAATTTAGAAATGCTCTATGGGCTTCTTATGAGTTGTAGTTTGGGTGCCTCCAGGCTTCCATTCTCTACAGCTAGGCTCCCTGGTTGAACTACATCTACCATAATGCATCCACGATCTGACCTGTTGGTAGGGAGATGTCATACATCCTTGGACTCTCAGAATGTGGTGCATCTTTAGAGATTTAGTCCAGTAGGAAGCTTTTCCCATACAGGAGAATAGGGACATGAAGCTATTAAATTATCACTCCCATGAGGTACTATGGCAGCATTTCCAAATCCAAATATTTTGGGTTTTGGGCATTTCATTTTGATCAAAATCAGATTTTTTTAATGGCAATCAGATCTCTTCTTGAAAAATTTTGTTTAGTTAAGAACCTAATTTTCCATTGAAAACAGATTTGATGGATTTTTTTTTAAAAAAAATATCCTCTGGATTCAACAAATGAAACCCCAGCATAAGAAAGCATGACCCCTGGGGAACACTGGACTCAGATCCCAACTTTGAAATTTAATTTAGCATCTTCATGTAACCCATTTTAAATTAAATTAAACAATCAGACACAGAAGTGATTGTACTAATTAGACAAATGTACTTTGCTCCTTTAGTTTCCTGCATCTCATTGAATGAAAACAGTAGGTCAGGATTCTTGGTATTACAAAATTTTATTTTTTGTAGTGTGATACAACTAGTTTATAGTTCTGCCACAGTGCTTCCAGAAAAACTCAATGGTGACCATGAAGTTAGGGATCTATTAGTTTAGTTCAAGTCTTGTTAAGTTAATAGAATAGAAAGACGGATGCTGATGTAATTATTATGGAGTGCTCCTGTTCTTTCTTGCTGAGCATACCACTGTGTTCCTTTTTCATGTTCTTTGCAAGCATGTACTGTGACCTGTTCTAGCTGAAAAATTCTGAAAGGAGCCACATGACAGCCATACATAATAAGTCTGCTCAAGGACACAAGCAGCAGAAATCATGAGGACAAAGCAAACACAGAATTATAGGGCCTGATCCCAAGCTGCTATAAATCAGCATAGATCCATTGATGTCAATTCAGATATGTTGCTTTAAATCAACTGAAGTTCTTGCCCACCCTCTTCCTTTATATGTGTCTTTGGGGAGATATTACTTGAAGGAACAAAATCGTGCTCTGGGTAACATTTAGAAACAGAGAGAGATTTTTGAACGACACAGATGGGAGTCAGCTGCCCACCTGCCAGGAGTGAGCTGCTTCACCTAAGTGTGAGGACTAGTCAGCTGGGTTGTGACAGGTCTACTTGATTGGCTCACCCACCTGATTGGCTGAAGGGAGCCAGCAGGTCTTCTTTTAAGCTCAGCAGGCTCAAGGCTTATGCTTGCAACTGTGAATGCTCCTTTGCCTGCCTTGTTCCCGCTCTGTGCTCTCCTGGCTTGGTCCTGACTCTGACTCTATCCATTGGCTTGAACCTTAGGTGCTGCCCCTAACTCAGGTCCAGCTCTGACCCTTGACTTGACTTCTCGTTCTTGACTCTGGTTTGTGGCTCCTGTTTCCTGTTCCAACCGCTGAGCTTAATCACCCATGCCCAGGTTGTGACACCAGCTCACGTTGACTCCCAAAGCTAAATGCCAATTTTGCCTTTCAAGATAATCTTCCTGTAGCCTGCTTCTCCACTCACACAAATGCTTCTCCTAGCACACTTAATAATAAAAGTTAAAAAGTCTTGGTACACTTCTTAGTAGTTAAATTATATTTCTTGCCTTTGAAACCTGTCCAGCACACATCACTGCTGGGCTTAGAATGATGCATAGTCATGTCTGGGAGCTGCGGGTAGCCATGCCTGCAGACGGTCAACGTAAACAAATTGTCTCACAGCCCGCAAGAGGATTACCCTGACAGGCCACAGGTTGCCCACCACTGGTGTATGACTTGGCTGGAGGGCTGAGTCCCCGAAGACCCACTCCAGAGAGTGATTGCAGGCATAAATGCTCCGCCAGGGGGCGCTTGCGAGAGGTGAGTGTGACCCTTTTACAGTGCTGCATTAATTTGCATTGTGCTAACTTTTTTATTAGAATATCAGGCTGTGCTAAGGAAAATGCTTTACAGAAGTTTAAGTATATATGTCAACACAGTTACCTCTGTTTTTGAGATTACAAGTTTGCCGGACAATGTCAATTCCACTTTTTAGTTTTTTTAAAAAAAATAAAAAATAAATAAAAGGCATCCTAAAAATAGGTGTATTCATAAGAGTCAGAATCAAAATCCACTGAAGTTGGATAGAAATGATATTAGATAGTTGGAAAATACTCCAAGGACTTGCAGGTACATTGTTATGCAAATGTATGTGTAATCAGGTTGTCTAACTAATTTAAAATAATTTGTATAGCTGAAAGGATAATTTCTGATTCAGTGTTCAGTATGTTAGCTTTCTTCCTATTGAAGCAGCGTGAGAATATCTTAAAAAAATAAATGTGTCCAACTTCTACTACAGTATACTACGTATACTAACTTTCTCAAGGACACGTTAAATTTATTTTAAATTTAGAATACTATTTATCATCTTAATATGAGATAAAAATGTATAATATCTGGGATCATTCTATCTGAATTTTTATGCAGAGCACACCAAGTGTTAAAAGAAAAAGGATGATTGACTATAATAAAACCATTGAATCAACTCCCAAAATATGGCTGGCTAACAATAGAAAATGCCTATTGAACCATCCAGATAACTTTTATTGACTTCTCCTGACAATGAATCATTAAATCTGGTTGCTAGTATACCCCAGTGCTTTATAGAAAGAGAGCATAAATATGGGGCGAGAGCTATGCAGATTTTCACCAGCTGAGGATCTGGCTCATAACGTTTTATTATTGAAGGCATCTAACAAGTGTGTAAAGATTGGAATATTTTACAGGGCTGGATCTAGCACAGTGTCAGTGGAATGGGAAAGTCAGCTAAAATATGACTAACTGTAGCCAAGATTGCTTTTTCTGACCTGACCTGCTCATAATCCAACAGAAATTCTCAAAGTCTTCCTGCAGTTTTGTGCTAGATGTGCAAAGCCTCATTGTCTGAGAAGTGGATCTGAAAAACCCAGCCAAAACATACTCATTTATATTAGTGGATGAGTCTGAAGAGAGGAGATAAAGGGCATTAGGAACCATTGTCTGCCTGGCTGATGAAAAGAAAATACAACCTGTAATATGGCAGACGTGTTCCTTTCAGTGGCAGACATGATATTTCAGTTGGTGCGTTTGTATCATGCCAGTTGCATTACTAGTGAAGATTAGCTGTTTTTTGTCTGCTAACCTAGTGACCAGACATGTAGAGCCAAATCCTCAGCTGATGTAAATTAATGTAGCCACACTGAAGTCAATGGAGTTAAGTAGATTCGACTGGATTCCGTTGATTTAACACAGACCTTATCTTCCCGCTGATGCAGTGTATGGAATGCATGGAACTTGGTCTCCAAACCCTTTAGATGTGCAGGCAGTGAGAGCTGAACCTATTGACCTAGCCAATAACAACAATGAAAATCTTTTTACAGCTGGAAACTCTCCTTGCCCTCACAGTCCTTCTTCCGGATTTTGTCCAGGAGACTATCCCACCTTTGCTGCGCCTTGCCATGCATCTGATTCAAATGGAAGAGGATTTCATCTGTAAAATGGACTCAAGACTGTCAGGTATTATCTGATTGCAAGTGACTTGGAGTTCTGAATCTCTTGAAACGTTGCCTTTTATGGCAGAAAACAGTGATGGCTTAGGATGACTCAGCTGTTAAGTACTTACTGAAACACTGTGTGTGTGTAATATAGTGAGATTGGCTTGAACTGTGTAATATCTGCATTGCCTGTTGGAATGAAAGAGAGAAGAGAGCTGCTAAGAGACAAATATAAATAGTCAGATTCAAGCAATAGGCAAATGAGCCTATCACGCAGGCTTTCTCCAAAGACGAATGAATCATAAAAGTACATCTGCAGCAATATGCAGGATTTTAACAGTGCAAGTTAATGAAATAATCCCTTTTGTGGTGCTTTGAAAATGTAGATAGTCATTGTACTGTGACCAGAGTCGTCATCCTATCACCAGGAGGATATAAAATGTATGCTGTCCAGATGATATTCTCACTGTGTATAGGTAGCCCTTATGAGTATATCAAAGCTGGCAAGCCAAAAATGTAACACCCTTCTCTAATTTTTACATGTACAACTCACAAATACACCAGACACCACCAGCCGCTGGGCGGGAGGAGAGGAAAGACCACAGCAGTCTTAAAAACCTTGTATTTTGGCTGGTTGACCCACCGCACGGAGCCCAGAATGCTGATCCTGCTGGGATCAGAGATTTGGGCATGCATGTGGAATTTTATTCAAAGCACAGGAAGGCAATGGATAAACCTCATTGATGTCAGGAGGGTTGGGATCAGCTCCGTGAAGAAAACGTGTGCTTGCTTGTCATGCTTTGGTCTATGGAAAAGCTCGCTTCTCGGGAGCTGTCAGACATGAAAATTATGAGGAAACCCTTGTTCTTCAAAGTACCCAGTGAGCAGAAACCTTCTCAGTTTAGTTCCCAGCAAAGTAGAGCTGGCAGGGAGCATGGTAGAAGGTATGGGGCATGTGTGCGCACAGCCTTAATGTCTCCGTTTCTGTCCATGACAAACACAGGATTCTGGGCTGATCATTGCTGGGTCACTTAGCTGAAGGTCTGCCATTTCAAGTCTATAGGCAATCATACGTAACACTTGAATATTTGTACAGTACTCTGCCCATTTACACCAGCTGGGGATCTGTCTCATTACTGCTGGGGGAAGATTGCTCGTCCAAGGCCCTGCAGTGAAGGAGTGGAAGAGCTAGGATGAAAAGTTGGGAGTTCCTGGCTCCCAGTCCTGCTTAGTTGTCATAGGGATATAGACCTGGACACAGGCAGAGGCTTCCAATTGTTCCTGGGCCTGGGGTGCTAAATTCCTGCTCAGCCCCAAGCCCCTTCCCGCCTCTTCCCAACCTCTTTCTACCTCTTCCTGCCTCTTCCCCCAAGCATGCCCCTCCCCCTCCGCCTTCCCCTCAGTGCCTCCTGCACACTGCAGAACAGATGATCATGCTGGCCTGGAAGTGCTGGGAAGGAGGGGAATGAGTTGATCGGTGGCTGCCAGCAGGCAGAAGGCCCTGTGGGGAGGTGGGAGCTTGGCTGCTGGTAGGTGCTCACCACCCACTAATTTTTTTCCGTGAGTTTTCTGGCCTTGGAGCACCCCTGGAGTTGGTCCCTATGGGACTGGATGAGTCTTCCTGGGTCATTGAGTCCAGTCTCTTCTGTCACAGGCAACTCCATCATATAATCCTGTTCATAAACTTACCCCAAGCTCCATCTTTAAACTAGATGCCATCTCTGTTTTAATCCTCAGCCTGGAGAGGTGATTGTCTTTCCTACTAGCATTAAGAAAAACTCTCAGACCTAAATATTCAGGAATGCCACCCTTTGGAGTTCCGAACCCTGACAATGTGCCTAGAAAACAAAAAAGACTTTGTGTCCTAACTTTGGCAAATGTAACTACACAGCCCCTTGTGGTCCTTCCTAACCTTACTGGTTCTAGGAGTCTACATTTTTAGAATGTGTTCATTTTGCATATTCATTGTTTTGATATTCACTTTTTAACATGGGCTAATAAACAGGACTGCTTGCAAAGAGCTGATGACTCATTTTAAATAACACAATCACAGATATGGGCATCTGTACAACTAGAAATAAAAACAATCACCCACAGCAAAAAGGCTGGGGTTGGAAAATACTCTTCAGGGTGTTTACATTCTACGTGCCTGTCACAGGGTTCATGCAGGTTTTCTTCCTCCTGAGCCTGTGGCCTGTGCTAAGGCTGGTATAATAAAGAGCCCTCCACACCTTCTTTTGCTGTTTCACCCAAGTGTCTTTATTTACAGTGTTCATGCAGTTCCCAGATCCCTCAACAGCTAGTGCCTCAGGGTC
This sequence comes from Dermatemys mawii, assembly GCA_007922305.1. Classification (NCBI taxonomy): domain Eukaryota; kingdom Metazoa; phylum Chordata; order Testudines; family Dermatemydidae; genus Dermatemys; species Dermatemys mawii. The sequence goes on along the minus strand of ML677335.1, from coordinate 1,423,174 downwards.
TCCTGGCCTTTGAGACGTCCTTCCTTGGTAAGGAGACAGCAATACTACCCTCCTGTCTCCTCTCAGGCTAGCCTCCTCACTGAGGTTTGCCCAGGGCTTTTATAGCCCTTTGGTGCCTCAGCCCAGCTGCCAGCACTTAGCTCAGCATGTTCCTCTGAGCCAGCCCTCATTATAGCTTGCAGCTGGGCTCCCTGATGAATAGTTTTATCTCTCCCTCTGGCCTCATGGCCAGAGAGCAGGCTACAGCCAGCATTTTGGCAGGGCCTTAAAGGGGTTTACCCCTGCCCTGCCATAGTGCCCTTTTGGAAATCAAGCAAATCTCTTGGGAAATATTTGAATTTCATGTGGATAGGACCTGAAAATAAAGGCCAGTGGTACATTTTACTACTTGGAGCAGAAAGGTTTGAATATTTTATTGTCATTCACCCTGGTAATATTTACAGCTATTAGAACCAATTCTTTAGAACTGAAGCAATATTTACTCTAAATGAAATGCACATATGGTCTTCATGAATATTCAGCTACTTTCATTTGAGGCTCAGTCACTGAGCTTGTTAAGTCACATAATTGTTGCAAGACATTCCTCAATAGCAAATTATGTGAATTAATCAGTGTTTTACAGAGAAAATGAAAATGGATCACACCCCACACAATAATGTCAAGCTCATCTTAATTCTTGTTTCTCTGTTAGACTTAGAAACTTTACCAACATTTCCTTGTGCTGTGTAATTTGAGATCCTTTGCAACTGCAAATCTATCCCTCTCAAAATATTATTTGAGTGGGCAATATTTGGCTAAAGTCTATTAGCCCCAGTGTGTTTGCATGCAAATGGAAGGAGAAGGAATCCTTTCTTCCCCTATTCCATCAACTCTAAAGGAAGATGGAATGTCAGTGCGTTCCCTGAGTGTGATGAGGGAGTGAAGTGAAGAGAAGCCTATCAAGAGGTATTCAGCAGCAAAAGGGAAATGACCAAAACCATACTACCATCTCTCCCATACGTTATTTGGTGCTGAGATGGGGGTACGTATACTGCACTTTTACAGAGGATATATAACAGTGTCTTTCTGTGTGCTTCAGCGTGTGCCAGGGACAATGCTTATGGGCTTTAGCCTAGGCATTGAGGCAGCTTTACGCTCTCATGGCCCATGATACAAGCCATGACAGAGACCATAGTGTCTAGCTAGTTCATAGTGTGAGCCAGAACACAGATTTTCAGTCACTTCGTAGTGTATGGTTAATATATATGTGCATGAGATACAAACATGGAACAATAATTTACATAAGGATTTTCAGCAGGAGAAGAGAATTCCAAGCAAATTTGTACAAACTAAATCTACAAGAAAGCACTGCACCAGAGGACACGGCTCTGTTAGAACATCCAGCATGGAAAAGAGAGAGGAAGTTTCTGATGAATGAACCAACCTCCAGATAAACTGATCTTCAGTGTACTATCATTGATGACGGGGAGTGAGGGTCTTGGAGAAAGAGACCTTGGGCATTATAGGTCGTTCCTCCCTTGGTTCCTCTCTTCATCAGCCTCATATTGTTATGTTTCCTCCTACTAACAACGGGGATCCTACAGCCTTTCACTGCTGTGTTTGATGCCTAGGTGTGGGTCGTTGAGGTGCGCCCTCTCTCTCTCTCTGCAGGTGTACCATACTGGGAAGCAGCATCCAAGAATGTTTGCCCAGTGAAGAGTTCCACATGCTCTACACATTGAGTTGTCACCAGACCTTCAAGTTGGGCCGAGAGTTGCGGTTCCAAACTGGTGCAGATAGATCTTCCTTGTGGCGAGACCACTGTAGGAGGGAGGGCTGATGGTGAGGACTTACAATCTAATTGAAGAAAAGTCACAACCAGTTCATGCAACAACAGGAGGGAAGAAGAACAAGGGTAACTGTAATATATTCACATAATTGCTTAGGCCTGCTGTGTGCTCACTATGATAGCTCTGAAGTGTGTATGGGATGGCATTTGGGGCCTAACTTTCTTTCATGCTAAGGCCCCTTTACACTCATTTGGCAGTGCAAAGGGGCTGTAATATGAATGAAAATGTAGCTTATATCTACTTTTACTCCCAGGCCAAAAATCTTTAGAGAAGCAGGCCCTCCTGTAAGGCATGACATGAACCACAGCACAGACATGATTGTGGGAGATGTCGCCACACAAACAAGACTGGTATAGGCAGAGTGGAAGAAGTATGACACAAGAAGAGGCGAGAGAAGAAGAATAGAGGGGCAAAGTTGTGAAGGGCCTTGAAAGTGATGGCAAGAAGCTTGAACTTGATGTGATGGAAAACGCAGAGCCAGTGGAGGGATTCAAAAAGGAGAGAGAGATGCTCAGAGTGATGGGAAAGAAAGATGAATGTCCAAAATGTGCCTAATATTGGGGAGATGTCTGGAGATGATGCAGATACAAACTAAACTAGTTCAGATGATGGAACAGACTTCTTTTTCTCATAGTTTCATTTCTTCCTCACATCTTCTATCAGTATAGTATGTATTTTTTGGCCTTCAGAGTAATAAATACCTTAAGGATTGACAATTGCAATGCCTATTGAAAATAACTTATTTCTTTAAAAAACGGCTCCTCTTAAAAAAAAAAAAAAAAAAAAAAAAGACTTTCATTGGGGTACTAATGACATGGTGGTTGAGCTCAGATTCCCACTTTCTCTGTTTTAGTCTCTCAGGAAAGCTCAAACATGTGCTCCTACCATCCTCCTCAATCTCTCACTTCTCTGAGGTGGCATCTACAACAACTTCAAGTGATTAAAATGGCCGTTAGAGTTTAAAAGAGGGTGGAGTCAACTATGGAAATCAAAGCTCTGGTTAGCTCACAGAACTTGTCAGATCAAGAGGGGAACATTTCATGAATATCCTGCCCATGAACACACTGCTTCTTCTCTGTTCCTGTTTCTCTCACAGCGTTACTTGCTGGCTGACCAAATAAAGCCTTCTCTCTCTCACAGGCACGGTCCTTAATTTGTACAACCAAATTAACTCTAAAGAAAGAAATGATATTTGGATAGGTTCGAGAAAAAATATTGCACTGTGAATTACTTGTCTTTCTTTCTCTCGAGCTAGTGATAGCTCCATGCAGACAGAAGTGGATATATTAAGGGTCGGGTTTGAGTGATGCCGCCATAAACTTACTATGCTTTTGAGCAATGGCAAATGAGCTTCTTCAATCCATCATGGCTCCACTGCTGTCTTCTGCTGAGTTTGATTGGGACAAAGGGAATATTGTTCACTGGAGATGGGTGAGGCAATACAGGAGAGATCGAATAAGCATTTTAAAACTTTCTTTATATGGTATTTGTTCAGTAGAAGACAAAATCCCCCGACCTCTAGTAAATGATTCACTAGCTCTCACTGCTCCTTCTTTGACCTGCTGTATATCTGAGCTGACACTATGCAAGCTTTGGCACTGCCCATGTTTAGTGGTTCCGGCTGTATCTCCATCTGTCCACGTCCAAAATTCACCACATAATTGAGAGCACTGACTACAATTAACCATTGTCTGCTAAAGGGGGATCAAGAACAGGCACAACAAGGATTGCACAGATCAAGTTTGAGGAACTATGACAGGAGTTTTATGAGGGAAGTTGCACAACATCTGTCTTATAAGTCTTGTACAAGGTAGTGCTCCGACTGAATTTATACGCAAGTCTGAAAGAATGGAACTGTGAGCTGAGGGGGAAGATCCAGCTTGCTTTATTCAAACAAGCAGTGTCACTGATTCCAGGGGCAAGGTGTGGTTTGAATAAAGCCTTCAGAATTTGGGTCTAGGTTCTCTGTTTTCCTGTTTAGTAGTTCTGGCCAGTTAATATTTCTATTCCATAAAATCCAGCTCCCATGAAAATTTCTCATATATCCTAGGACTGAAGGTGTTCAAATTGTGTACCTGAAAGGACACCATCAACAGCCTTCGAGACCCTCTGGCAACAATTTCTATTGGTGTTTTTCACACTATAGAAAATGTTTGTATGTGAAAAGGTGCTTCTCAGGGTCTGAGTTTCTTATTTTCACATTTCTCCTCATTCATAGCTGTCTTTATTTGTTGCTCTAGGTAACACTGGTTGATTCATAAGGACAGAGAAACCTTACTGGGGAGAATCAGAGGGGTAGCCATGTTAGTCTGGAATTGCAGAAGTGACAAAGAGTCCTGGGACACCTTAAAGACTATCTAAAGTATTAGAGCATAAGCTTTCGTGGGCTAATACCCACTTCGTTGGATACATGCAGTGGAAGTATCCAGGAGCAGGTATAAATTCTCACTGGAGAAGAGAACATGGAGTAATGGTCTCAAGTTGCAGTGTGGAAGGTTAGATTGGATATTAGGAAAAACTTTTTCACTAGGAAGGTAGCAAAACACTGGAATGGGTTACCTAAGGAGGTGGAATCTTCTTCTTTAGAGGTTTTAAGCTCAGGCTTGACAAAGCCCTGGCTGGGATGATGTAGTTGGGGATTGGTCCTGCTTTGCACAGGGGGTTGGACTAGATGACCTCCTGAGGTCCCTTCCAACCCTGATATTCTGTGATTCTAAGAAATTCATACTTGGGGAACGATTGCTTAAGGGATGTCAATACGTCAACAATAAATAAAACAGTAAGTAAGGTCTGTCTTTTTTCATGCAGTAGTTTCTGCTATATTGATCACTTTTAGCGGGGATATCTGGAAAGTTGACTTTTTTCTGTCTTCTGTGAAAGGGTTAATGACTCAGAGATGTCAAATATCCTAAACTGTGTGCTTCCCATGTTGAAGTTCAATGAACATGCCTTTGGTAGTATTAAGGATGTTTTTCTTTGCCTATTTGATAGGGTCAATAACAACAAATGGAAATAGACAAGAAATCATTAGGTCTGGTGCCTCACAAGCAGGCAAAGAGAAACCTGCCATGCTTTCTGGAGTGGCTCATGACCATGAGTGCCAATCTCAGGGCAGACTGTCCAAAGAAGGGCAGACACCCAAGCTGGCAATGTGTTCTATAATTAGATTTTACCAACCCAGTAACCAGTGTAAACTCCTGGATCACTTTAACAGTCTGACTATGGAGTCCCAGACAGTTCCCCTGGGCTCTTCTTGCCACTCGGGCAGCTGGACTTGGTGATAAACAATCACAAACACCAAAAAAAAATCACAAAATATTCAGGTTGCTCCCAGTCCCAAGGGACCAGTCACTTATGACAGATCAACTTGTACCTAAGATTGCATACCAAAGACATCACTGATAGTCAATCCTATAATAAACCAATTAAGGATTTATTAACTAGAAAAAAGAAATGAGAGAGTTATTAAAAGGTTAAAACTGGCAAAATATATGCACAAATGAGTTCAGTCTATGGTTCCAAAAGAGATGTCGTACTCTGTTGGAATTAAATGTCTCTTCTGGAATAACCCCGGTTGACCCAGGGATCTCTGATTTTGTTTCTTTGCTCCAGACCTTGTAAGAGTCCAAACTGCAAAGAGATGAAAAATCTTCATTGTGAACTATCTTTATTTCCCTCTTGTAGCATTCCTACAGATGGGATGAGGCCTTCTGCACTTACTTCTCCATGGGTGGGTGGGGCAATCAACAAAGCTTTTGTCCTACAAAGGCCCATTTAATGTTGATAGCCCTCCTGGATGGGTGGGTGGAGCCTCTCTTACTCTCTGAGTCCACAGGTTCAGAGCAGGCATTTTTACAAGTATAAAAAAACAGATTTTACCTTGTTGCATGGAATATAGACATTACAAGTAAGATTAATGTATGCATCAATTTACAAGTATTTTATAGAGTCTAAACACATCCTTACAAGTCCAATGTCTATCTTGAACAATATTAACGTATAGCTGAACTGGTTCGGTTTCCAGATACGAATTTGTCAGTGCTTAGCAGATGTCTACAAACTTGTCAAGAACTGGCACCTGGTTTATCAATGTCTCAGAACCCATAATCCAGATGGTTGTAATGACTTTGATGGTAAATGTATAATTAGCTTTAAGAAATGATAGAAAACTGATTTAGGGATGCACACTAGAAAAAGTCATTCTTGCTCTTAGTACAGCTGGGTTAGAGCTACATGAGAACTATATAGTAAGGGGTGGCTACAAGATTGTTTCTGTCTAGACATGAAAGAAAGATAAGAAAGATATAACAAGATATGTTTGCATTTTAAGCAGGAATTGCAAATGTGGCCTCCTGTGAGATTATTTGCTCTAATTTTGCTTTTGTATTGGTTTCAGAACTTTCACAAAGTCTCACAATAACAGGCAAGAATTGATATTCTTTTTATGAGCCATGCTGATATAAGCCCTGCGACCTGAAGTTCTAGAGGGTAAGGAGTTCTCTGCTCCCATCTGTTGGTGAACAGGGGGAAGAATGCTCACAGAGTTGCTTTATCTGCATATTTACCCAAAGCTCAAGGTGGACAGAAGCTCCAGAAGGGAATGAGCTCTCTGAGCCACCTATTGCTGAACAAGAAGAAGTATGGCAACCGAGCAGGTTTCATTTGCAGAATCCTTTTACCCAGAATTCCTTCAGTAACACTTTTGGAGTCACCATAACTGTATATCACCTCAGAATGGTTGGGTAGTGGCACTGACATGAGTGTGGAGGGAAAGGGTTTCTATCTTGTGGCAAGGAATATTTCCCTAGTGGTTGGGATTCTGTTCAAAGGTCTTCTATGTTTCTGGTTGTTCTGTACTGGGAAGACTTGCCAATGGGATGATGTTAAGGTGGCTTTTTGATGAAGCTGCAGAGGACTGCACCAGAGCTAAAAAGATGCTGGAGTTTCTTTCTACATGGCCACTAAATAAAACTGAAATGACATTAGAGTCTCGGGAGAGAGCCAAGCTGTCCTTCTCAAAGGACTGGAGACAAGCCTGACTGAGTGAGGATTCTGAGACTGTTTTCCACTGACACCAAACTGTGAGTGGGGTTTAGTGGGTATGGAAGGGGGGTAAGTGACATAGTAGAAACATTTGCCTATGGACATGCCCGGCAAATGGGGAACCAAGTTAATGTACCTGGAGGGACTGTTTGTTTATTATTCATCTAGATCGGGGTGGACAAACTATGGTCCAGAGGCCACATCTGGCCCACAGGCCCCTCCTGACCAGCTCCTGGCCCAGGAGGCAAGCCCTCAGCCTCTCTCCCGCTGTTCTTCTTCCCGTGCAGCCTCGTCTTGCTGCACCACCGGCACAATGCTCTGAGCAGCGCAACTGCAGAGCCCGGCCTGACCTGGTGCTCTGAGCTGTGCAGTGGCATGGCTGGCTGGCTCCAGCCCATGATGCAGCTGTAGTGCCACCAGCCGCCAGTACTCCAGGCAGCGTAGTAAGAGGGCAGAGAGTGGAAGGGTTGGATAAAGGGCAGGAGAGTTTGGGAGGTGATGGTCAGGGGGTGGTGGTGTGGATAGGGGTCAGGGCATCCAGAGGACGGGGAATGGGGTTGAATGGGGGCAGGAATCCTGGGGGGAAGTCAGGAAGGAAGGAGAGTTGGATGGGGCAGCAGGGAGCAATCAGGGGCATGGGTTCTGGGGGCGGTCAGGGGACAGGGAGCCAGGAGTGTGGGTGGGGCAGGAGTTCTGGGGGGGCCATCAGGGAACAAGGAGGGTTGGATGGGGTGGGAGTCCCGGGGAGGCGGGGCTTAGGAGGTGAGAAGCAGGGGACCGGCCCTCCATACAATTTCCGAACCCCAATGCGGTCCTCAGGCCAAAAAGTTTGCTCATCCCTGATCTAGATTGATTGTTGCTGTGTTTTCCCAAAATTATGCTGTTCTCTTTCCTCCTAATAATGTTTTCCTTGTTTCATACTGACTCAGGGCCTGTGAGTGGGGAAGTGTTGCCTGTTAAGGCACCCAGAGAAAATAATGATCCCAGCAATTCTGGGTGGGGACTTGAGCCAGTGGTGGGTGTTACTTTTAAGAAGGACCCTCCCTAGCTATTTGAACCTGGCCCTTATTGTTGCTGACCACTCCAGGCAGAAGGTTAGCAGATGGGAGGATTAATTTCTGAGGACTAACGTCTCACAAAAGAACCAAGATGAACTTTCTGGGACTGTTGAAAGGCAGAGTGTTGGAAAAATGGTGCAAATCTGAGAAGTGAAGAATGGTGGAATAGCTCAATCAAGACAATGAAATATGAGCAACCCAAGTACTCCCTGTACGGCTATTAGTCCTGTTTTGTGACGTGGTCAGATTCATTGCCTAAGTCTTTGAAGAAAAGGAATGATGTATAAGATAGTTTCATCACTTTTCCTGGCATGCTTATATCTTTTTTTCCATGAACTTGTGCTCAAAGAAGTCTTCATCCAGTCAGTTTTATAGTATTTTAAAGTTTGGTCTGTCCTACAATTTAGATTAATAGATCTTTGTGGACTTGTTGGTTTTGTATTTTAAAATTTGATTACTTTTGTAACTCACCTTGGTATATAAAGCTCAAGGACTTGTGTTCTATGCCATATGGCACATTAAACCTAAATTCTGCATCCAGGCTTCCTGGTGAGTGAGGCACAGCTGGGCTGATTTCATCTGCCTGTTGGAAATTATGTAGGCGTGATGCACAAGTCCAATGGAGCTATCAGGCGCAAGATAGACTATGGGAAGCGAGAGAGAGAGAGTCAGTGTGAGATCCCACCAGCTGACCTACAGCTCTAGAACTCTGTTCCACAGGTGTTAAGACTGAATGACCACAAACAAATACTGCCTTCAGAATGAAATATAAAACTCTCTTTTGTAATCGCTTTCCTACAGTGAATAAATACAGCAATAACAATCCCTAGCTATTTGTGAAAAGAGATGGGAGAGTAGAGGACAGGACAACAGAAGATGTGATTTCTCTGTTTATTAATGTTTATTATATTGTACTCTAATCAAGTCAGGGCCCCACTGTAGTAGGCAGTGCACAGACACACAGTAAAAGACAGCCTAGTACCTGCCCCAAAGAGCTTACAATCTATGGCTCCAGTCTGGCAAACACTTATTCATCTGCATGACTTCACTTGAATAGAGTACCCTTGACATCAAGGTGCCATTGAGGTCACATGCATAAAAGTAGGAGCAAGTATAGGTATTTCAGCTGTATTTCACCCCACCATGGTGCTGTGCCATTCTCCTACCTAAAAGTCAAGATAGGAGAATGGCACAGTGCCGTGGTGGGGGCCCTTTTAACGCCACCTTTGCACCCTCTGGATCTGAGCTGAAATGGCCACTGGCATGCATTAAATCAGCCTCTGTGGCTGATCTAACATATGGCAACCTGCTTCCCAGAATTCCCACAATGCTCAGAACTATAGGCATGTTCTGCCCCCAGATCCACCCCAGCATGCCCCCTGTGCCAATGCCCATAAGTGGAGGACAGCACTGGACCTCTTCCATTGGCCCTACACTGAGGGAATTCTCCTCAGGCTCTTTGCCTTTATACCTACAGCCCCTGTACACCATACAAACAGCATGTAGGAGCCATAATCAGCCCGAAGATGTAATGAGATGGTGAGCAAACAAGCCAATGGAGGGGGTGGGTAATAATAATTAGATGTTTGCACTGTGAGTTTGGGCTTAATTCTGAAGGCTCTGTTACCATAGTGATGAATACATACAGAAAGGGCATTGGGTCAGGGCCATCATATTTTGTTCCTTCATATAGTATCCCTGAAGGGGAGCAGGGGATGAGTGAAATGAAAGGAATGAGGTTCACCATCATATCAGCTCCCTTGAACATTTCCTGGCACCTTGAGATCCACCGTGACCACACTGGGCCAGAGAGAGGGAATCTGTTATATAGCCAAAGCTGGTGGAAGTGGCAAAGTTCTTAACAACATCTGGAATGTGGGACTTACTTTCCTACTGCTAACTCCTCCCCACCTTATTTCCCCACCTTATTTCTTCCCCACCTTATTTCTTGTTTCTTCCCCACTTTATTTCTTCTCTTTTCTATCTTTCCCTTTTTGGCCTTTTGTTTCATAAGATGGCTAAGACAACTCCATCTTTCGCAGCACTGCTGTGAACCCATGACCAGAGAGGCAACTAAAAGCAGTCTACTAAACAAGCTGACACTGGTACATTTGCCAGGTCTCAGCATGACTAATTGACCATGTACTGTGCCTGTGGTTTTCCATCAGAGAGGCTGCAATTAAGAGTCACAGCTAGAGACTGAAGCAGAATTTTCTTTCTGCGCTATTCTTTTCTGTCCCCTTTGGTGTGCGTTTGTCTGAAAGAAAATGGGATTCGACTTTAATAATAGCAACTCTAGCCCATCCAACTCACCTTCTTTCATTTTCCCCAAAAGGACAATTAATATTATCTTTACTACCATCTAAAAAGCTGTCAAAAAGGGGCCTTTTTCTTATTAGAAACGCCCTACAGTTAACAGCAAAGGGAACAAGAATATTGTCAAAATCAAAGCCTTACTTAATACTTTACATGTCAAATGCTTTAACTGATTTTCCTCCTTTCCCTGTATCTTTAACTAATGGTTTAAAAGATTTGAAATGGTGGTTATTACAAGAGAAGTAAGGTAGCAATAATTAGACACAACACCCTGGACCACACCTAATTGTTTAATATTACAAGAGTAAACGAGATTTTACAAATATTTTATCCCTTGTTGGGCCTGAGACACTCCTTCCCTACCTGGAGCTAAACTCTTGCACATACCTCTAGCAGTTTTAGAATCTCCAGTCCAAACTCAGATGAAATGGCTGCTTGTCACACATTTAAACCCTGGGACCAATGGAGTTTGGTTGATTTACACTAGCTGGTGGTCTGGAGTTATTTCTTACTGAACAAAATGTTACTTTAATGAACACAGTGATGTCCTTATCCTGGATACATGTAGGCATGTGAGTTGTCCCAATGACTTCTTACATACATAAAATTATGCAACTATTAAAGTCTTTTCAGGATTGAGACCTTAGCCACTCTGGCTCTAATTGAGAAAATCACTTAAACAGATACTTAACTTTAAGCTCATGCTTAAGTTCCATTGAAATCAACAGGACCAAGGCATATGGTTAAAATTAAGCATGTGTTAGAGTGCTTTCCTACTGGCGCCTTTGTAATCTGCTTGTCTTCCTTCTGTTTCCTCATTCTTCTTCTACCAGATTTTTATAGCTTTCTAGCTGTGTTTAGTTTCATGCATTTGAAATAGCACTACATACAACACCCCATCTATTACACTAGATGTAGACAACATCAGCCGTGTGAGACAGAAAGTGGACTGACCCACAGTGGAATAAGCATTTCAAGTTGCTTACAATTTCTGTCTTCGTTAATTATAGGCTACTTTTAGCATCTCGATAGCTGGAAAATACTGCCTAGTGCTGTTTGACTGGAGTGAATCACAATAACTGCAGAGGGAAATGGGACAATAAGTAAACAAACAACTCTTGACACAATGATGTTTTGATTTGTGTGGGCACATATTACAGCTGCGCTAAATAATTTCAGTCCGTTCAATCCAGCCTTCTAGATTCTTTTCTTGTGAGGCTTATAAGCTGTCTAATGCAAACTAAACCAGCAAATGGTAGAGTAATTCAAGGGATAGGTAGTAGATATTAATTCTAGAATAGTCCAGGCTCCGAAACACTAGTTGAAAGTACCTGAAGTACTAGTACTACTTTCAACTGAAGTATCACCCCCACTTTACAGGTGGAAAAATGTGGCACAGAACATCTAAGTGACAGTCAGAACAGAGCAGGGTCATCAATCCAGGTTTTCCTACACCTAGGCTTGTGCCCTAACCATGAACTATTCTCCTCACTAACTGAGAGCAGAATTCGGAGTAGGAATCTCAGAATGGCAGTGGTTCTTTAAACTAGGGAAAAATAAGAGAAAGAAAAGGGGAAAGAAGCCATTTTATTTTGAAGAGTCTGCCCCATATCTATCACATGGAAGAACTGGTGGCCTCCCAACAGCAAGGACTGGCAACAGGTTGTAATTGAAATATGCTGTTTTATTGAATCTGAAACATGTCGTGTACTGCTGTTTTGAATGGGCATTGGCCTGCCATGTAGAAGATCTAGGTAATTCCCAGATGGCCAGCAGGAGGCGCCGCAGGGGTGAGTCGTCACACAGTTATGAGGGGTTAAGGCCGTTTATGAGGTTTGCTTAAGCTTTGTAAGGCCTATTATGTTCTCTTATTATTTCCTCCCTAAATTAGTTGCAGCTTTTTTACTCAAGGCACTAATAATATAATGGGTTGGTTCTCAGGTTAATTCCAAATAGTCCTGTACTGGTGACATTGTCACAGTGGGACTGTGAATAGAAAGCAGAAAAGCTCCATTGTGGTTTTCTCTGAACATGCTTTTAGATGGTTATTTATATTACTGTGTCCGGAATGCTGCTATATCTTGGTAATTCATAGTTGCTGGGTTGAATCATTCATAACCGGAAGGTTTGTATAGTTTGTTATATCTGGGCTGGCCAACAACATTCTTATCCATCTTTTAATTAAAGCAAAGCATGCTGCAGGGTTCCATCTGTATAGATCAAGTTGCAGGATCTGGCCCTCACTGGGAATTATTTAAATACAGTATTAAGCACAGACCATTAATTTTTTTCTCTTTAATAACAGGACTACAGCTAAATGCAAAGTTGGCCCCAAAGAATAGGAAGTAAATAACTAGTTCCTTCTCATGAAAAGTGGCAAGTGTTCCCTTTTAAATTGTGTAACATTGCCTAGAAACTGCAGTGTTGGGGGTTTTAGGAATCTCAGTCTCGGTCATGCTAGACATCAAAGTGTTGCTAGTTGAACTACAATCTCTTGAAATGCTAATCTGCATCATTAACAGCAGTGGACTGAATGTACAGATTGTTCCTTCAATTATTTGAAAGAAAAAAGAGGAAAGATCTCCTTTCATGATTTTCCAGTTGAAGGGCAATTTAGTTTCTTGCCTCCAACCAATTTAATTATTAAAATGTGGCTTTGTATGATTTATGGCTATCAAGATTTCACACCAATCTGTTAACCTTCCAGTCATGCAGTGATGAGTGAACCCAGTCTGAGCCTGGGCATTTGGACCCCGTGTTGGGCACATTTTGCCCAGTTCTGTTTTACTCAAAAAAGTAATGGATGAATCTGTAGGAGGAAGTTTGGAACCTAATTTTCTTCAGCTAGGGAGGTAATGCTCTTCTGTGGCAGGAAAAATAGGCCCAGGTGTTCAGCCTCCAGGTTCACAATTATGAAATACTTTCTCCAAGTAATTGGGGAAGGGAAATTAATTGAAGGGAAATGTAGTAAAAAAGACATTTTTAATAGACTTTGCTATTCTCCAGGGAGCCATCTTCCTTTGTCCTCCCTGCAGTGCTTCTCCTTAATCAGGGAGAGATGAAAGAGCTGCATGTCTCCAGCATCTTACATGTACAATGGAAGAAATGTATTTTCTAGGGTGAGGCATGGCACTGGGGCAATGCCTGCCTGCCTCCCAGTGGCAGGGATCCCATGAGTCTGCAATGAGTGTAGCAGCAGCAAATGGAACTTGGAAACTGGTGCTAGCATGTGATATACCTGGGCATGAAACCTATGGCACTTGGAAAACTCCAAAGTACAAAATGCTGCAGAGCATTTCCTCGGCAACACCGGCTGTCACACTTGACACTCTGCTCTCTGTATTCCCACAGAATTTCTAATCAAGTTTAGTGTTTCAGTCCTTTTCTTCAAGGAGTTCCATGGTCTGGGCTCCCAGCTCAGGGTACCTAACAGACTATTTAAAGCTCCTCCAGGATGAAGACCATGCTTGATGACTGCGCTCCTGTAGTGCAGTGGAATCTTAACAAGAAGGGTAAAGCTTGTCTCCAGGGGTGGTCCTGTAGAAGGAACTCCTCCAGCAACTAAGGACCATCTCAAATCTCACCCCTTTCCACTCCAAGTGCAAGACACATTTCTCTGACTTTGCCTTCTCTATATAAACACATAGCAGCAGGTATAATAAAGAACAAACCAACCAACGAACCTCTACGTCAGGGGCAACCTATGGCATGCGTGTCAATGGCGGCACGCAAGCTGATTTTCAGTGGCATTCACACTGCCCGGGTCCTGGCCACCAGTCCGGCGGGGCGGGCGGGGGGGCTCTGCATTTTAATTTAATTTTTAATGAAGCTTTTTAAACACTTTAAAAGCCTTATTTACTTTACATACAACAATAGTTTAGTTATATATTATAGACTTATAGAAAGAGACCTAAAAACGTTAGAATGTATCACTGGCATGAGAAACCTTAAATCAGAGTGAATAAATGAAGACTCGGCACACCATCTCTGAAAGGTTGCCAACCCCTGCTCTACTTGAACAAAACACCTGACTGCTCACACTTTTCCCCCTGGGGAGAGGATGAGGGAACAAATAACACATGCCAGATGAGTAGTCATTATTGGAAGGTGCTCAGATACTATGGTGATGAGCATGCTGTAAGAACCTATATGGAATGGAACAGAATAGTCAGTATGGTACTATGCAATGAGCTTCCGGCTGCTTTCCGAGTTGCAGTGTGTTCTCACTATCGCAAAGACCGGGGTCATCAGTTTTTTTTTGTCAAGGTCCAAATTTCTTGGTCAAAGTCCAGACTCTAGAGAAAATAACCCCCCCTCCCATAATAAGTAAATAAAAAGATTTCAGGTCCATTCAAAAGCATCTGGTGGTCTTGATTTGGCCCGCGGTCCACCTATTGGCTATCTCTGGCTTAGACTGTGACAGAAATGCACAGCCCTAGTTAAGGGGCTGTAGTAGGAAGAGACCCTGAGACATAAGCCCTTGTATCAGTATGGTATGAAGCAGGACCTGCTCACAGAATTTGGGAAGAATAGCATTGATATTGCAGAAATACACATTTCTAAGAAGTAAGCACATCCTGATATCAAGTGGTATCAAAACATCCTGATACACCTGAATAGTGCTGATATTGCAGAAATACACATTCCTAAGAAGTAAGCACAGAGTGCTCACGCAAACACATCCTGATATCAAGTGGTATCAAAACATCTTGATATCAAGGATGGTATGAAACATTACCCAAGGATAACAGGAACCCACTGACCCTTCCTAAAAGATAAGGTCAGGATGACAGTATGTAATGAAAACCAGCATGTACAAGATGATGGATAATACAAGTGACATCGGGGACAATAACTGACTGTGTCAAAGGGGCAGTAAATAACTTGTTTGTATAAGGGTAATAAGAGTATTTCAAAGGGAGTAGTATCTCTGCCTGGCCTGCAAAACACCTCACAGCTTTCTTTTTTGTCTATATAAAATAACGTGGTTGTTTGAGCTGTGGAAGGGATTTTATTCACCATCCAGGACAATTTGAGGCTTTCCTGTTATAGGCACATTGACCTAGTTCTTTAGAAAGGTGCACTGGTCACACCTTTTTATTAAGGGTAAATGGTTGATAAAGGGTTAATTAATGATTAGTAGTTGTTATAAGCATCTTACAGATATTATTATGCATTGTAGATGGGGTGTGTATTACATTTTCCCCTCGATGCCCAATCCATGGAGGATGCGAGTATGTTACAGTTCTCAGCTACAGTGTGGAGCTAGTTGGAAAAATTCCATTGAAACATGGATTTCTCAGAATTGAAAAGTTTTACAGAGACCATTTGATTTTGATTAAGTTCTGACTGAGTGTCGATAGACTAGGTGGACTGAGCCTATGGGTTCCTGCCTGCTTGCTCACCTGGCTTGACAGAC
The DNA here is from genome assembly GCA_007922305.1 of Dermatemys mawii. NCBI lineage: Eukaryota > Metazoa > Chordata > Testudines > Dermatemydidae > Dermatemys > Dermatemys mawii. The sequence goes on along the minus strand of ML677335.1, from coordinate 1,407,509 downwards.
TGATGGGGAGTCAAGAGCCTGGGAGTCCACGCATGCAACTCCTCAGTAGGGCAAGTATCCCAGAGCTTCCATGGTCCATAGCTCTGGAGCTGTCCACCAAGCAGAGGGCCCTGGAGCTGGGAATCCACTCCCCCTCCCCAGAGAACTTTGAAATGTTTGGGTTTCATTCCAAATCAGGAAATAACCAGACTCTGGAATATCAAAATCCTCCGCAAAATGAAATTACCTTGGTCTGCCCTGCTACCCAGCAGAGGACACTCTGAGTGGCAGGAGGAGAAGACTTCAGTAGGCACTGAGTCAGTTTCACACAAGCTGCTGGAGTAAGTATTGGGGACACTTGCCTTTTGCCATCCCTGCCTGGGGGTAAAGAAGGAATCCCTGCTATCACAAGGGTAAAAGACTCCTACTGCTGCTGCCCTCGCTGTATGCAGTGTCCTTTGTTATTGGTATTTACCAGTTTTCACCTGAATTTTGGCTTTTTTAGAACCCAGGAATTTTTCTTAGGGGAAGTGGACAGGTCCATGCTAAGGGCCATCGGGGACAGGAGGAGGCTCTGTCCAGAAAGGGTGGGAGGGGGGAATCAGTGCTGGCAGGTTGCAGGTTTCCATTCTCCTTTTAACCCTGGCTCTTCTACCTAGCCCTGTTTCCTTCCTCTGCAGTGGGCGGGGGGAAGAATGAGAAAGCATGGAGCCCGGTCATGACTCTCTGTGAGGAGTGGTCAATCCCCTTCATCTGGTCACTTGGGTACCAGGCACGCCACTCTTGCTACCTTTGTCCTCCCATTCCTGGCCCCCATGAGTACTGAGCATCCCTCCCCTGCCCACCTGCTGCCCTTCATTTTCAGTTTTTCCATTTTTCTCCTGTTTTTAATTTTTTTTCTATTACAATCCAATGAATTTCCAGGAAATGGGAAAATTAAATAACTCTGAAAAGGCCTTATCCATGTGGGACCCCTACCATGATCCTTAGAAGTGGTGGTGGAGCCGGTATGCAGGGGTAAGGTTGCAGGGGATGGAACCATGGGGAGACCCATGTCCTAGTGTCCCTTTGGCCCCTGACTGTCTCTAATTTGAACCTCCCCTGTTTAGTGAAATATCCCCTTGTGAGCTGGTCCCAGCTGATATCGATAGTTCAAGACTGTGGGAACACAAATGTATAGTAGAGCAATCTTCCCCCATTTCCATTCCTCAGCATAGGTATGGAACAAAGAAGCACTGTTCAGCCAGACTTGAGGATCAGAGCTATTATTCCTTCAAATAGAAAATACTACATTAGCCTCTTTTCTCAGCTCCCAATTGCTTTAATTTAACACTGAATCTTGTTGGGACCATTATTCTAATATTTAATGTAATACATATCTGATAATAGGTTTTAGTGGAAGTTCTACAGTACTGTCTAGTTTTTGCCTAAGATACTAGACATGAGCAGAATGAAGGGAATTGCTGAAATGGACTAACCACACTGCAACCATCTGAACTCCTATTTATATATCTTTCTTTCTTATGCACTCGGTAATATGTAGTAATTATACAGAAGGGGATTTGTGTGCATGACTGCTTTAGCAATTAATACATGTTCAGACAGACTAATAATATGGTCAGGCTTTAGTGCATTTTTCCTCTTCATGTTCTGTTCATACGCAGGGCCTTGGATTTCTATATGCATTACTTCAAATTATGTACAATTTTAACTCTCCATGAAAGCTTTTTTTCATACTAATATCAGGGCAGCAAACTAGCTTCTTCTTATATGAGAGGAATGCAGTTGAGCAGACATTTTTCAGAAATGGATTTCAAGTGGTTTGTTGTCTAGACCTTGTTGTATTTTAAGTGTGTGTTTTCATTTTCTTTATTAGCATCTCTGCTCATGAAATCCAGTATGAGAGAAATGAGAAGAAATGTTTAAAAAGAGATTTCTGCCTAGCAGCTTTTATTGTTAGATATTTGGCTGTGTGTGTATGTTTTGACAGCTGGCACAGCAATCCTTGAGCAAACTGCCCAATGATCACAAGATCCATTAAGGTGCAAAGGCACCCGGTCAGCTTTATTGTCGACGAAGCCCGGTAATAGAACCTGGCAGACTCTACAAGGATACTAAGACATGTATGCCTCTGACAATGGACCCAGCTCAGTGAATGGTGGGACTTCCCATTCTGCCCTTGGCTGGCCAAAGATACTCCCCCTGAGATACATAGAATCATAGAATAGCAGGGTTGGAAGGGACCTCAGGAGGTCATCTAGTCTAACCCCCTGCTCAGAGCAGGATCAATTCCCAACTAAGTCATCCCAGCCAGAGCTTTGTTAAGCCTGACCTTAAAAACCTCTAAAGAAGGAGATTCCACCACCACCCTAGGTAACCCATTCCAGTGCTTCACCACCCTCCTAGTGAAAAAGTTTTTCCTAATAGCCAACCAAACTTCCCCCACTGCAACTTGAGACCATTACTCCTTGTTCTGACATCTGGTACCACTGAGAACAGTCCAGATCCATCCTCTTTGGAACCCCCTTTCAGGTAGTTGAAAGCAGCTGTCAAGTCCCCCCTCACTCTTCTGCAGGCTAAATAATCCCAGTTCCATCAGCTTCTCCTCTTAAATCATGTGCCTAGCTGCACAGTCCCTAGTCTGTAGCAGTATATGGGATTCTCCCATCCTAAGTGCAAGATGCTGCACTTTTCCTTGTTGAACTTCATCAGATTTCTTTTGGCCCAATCCTCTAATTTGTCTACAAAGGCTGATAAAAACAAGTTGCATGCTGCCTCTGGCATAGTTAGCTACTGCCCCAGGATGTGGCTAGTTATCACCCATCACCATGTACATGTTGGTTCAATCAAAACATCTCCGTTATGTACTGTCATCCTGACCGTATCTTTTAGAAGGGGTCAATGGGTTCCTGTTATCCCTGGGAAATACCATTTTTGTACCATCTTTGATATCGGGATGTTCTGCTAACACTTGATATCAGGATGTGTTTGCATGAGTACTCTGTGCCTAGCACTTCTTAGCAATGTGTATTTCTATGCTAAAAGACCTGTTCTTGCCAGATTCTGTGAGCAGATCCTGCCTCATACCAGGCCTCTGATACAAGGGCTCATGTCTCAGGCTCTCTTCCAACTACAGCTTTAACTCCAGTATGCAGTATTGTGGTAGTTGTGTTGGTCCCAGGGTATTAGACAGACAAGGCAGGTGAAGTTATCTTTTATTGGACCAACTTTTGTTGGCAAGCGAGACAAGCTTTCCAGCTTACTCCAAGCTCTTCTTCAGGTCTGGGAAATGTACTCAGAGTGGCTATGGCTACTCTACAGCTTATGTCAATGCAAATTATGTTGCTCAGAGGTGTGAATGAGCACCCCCCTGAGTGACACAATTTATGCTGACTTAAGCACCAGTATGTTGGTGGAGAGAATTTCTCTTGCCGACATAGGTGCCGCCACTCATGGGAGCTGGAGTAATTAAGCTGAAAGGAGAGCTCTTTCCCATTAGCTTAGAGCGGCTACACTAGAGAGCATACAGCAGTGCAGCGGTGTATAGCATAAGTAGTTAATACATATTTCAAGGGACCAATCAAGGGGAAGTGGTCTGTTAACATTTCTCCAGTCACTGGGGACATGGTGAGGAGAAATCTTTGGGGGAGAGAGGTTAGAGGGTTATAGTTTGTTATAATAAACTATAAATCAAGTGTCTCTATGCAGTCCATGATGGTAAGTAATGATAATGCACAATTAGGAGTAATGGGATGAAATTAAGCAAAGGAAAACTTAGAATAAATTCTTTGGGGGTGGAGGGGAAATCCTCATCAGATAGTGGAATAATCTCCCAAGAGAAGTGGTGGAAGAAGTGTATCATTTACAGACTGAGCTTAAGAAGTTGCAATAAGTAAACTTGTGGCAGAGAGTCTGTCTCTCTTTATTTCTGTAATTCCAAAAGTGTCTTATGATATGATTTCCAGATATATAGGAGAAAAAGGATAAGTGAATTGTGGAAGAAATCTGCTTTGAAGGGAGGTCAGGTAAAGAAGAGAGTAGAGGTCAAATCTTAGCACCATTAAGAGCAAAACTCACATTAATTTTGGTGGGGTTGGGATTTCATGACAGGAGCATTACTTCCCAATAAATATAGCTCCCAATATAGCTGTTTAAAGTTTTTTTTAAGCAATACTTATTGAAAGTAACTTAATGTCTCTGTTCCTGAGTGTGTAATTTTCAAAGATCAGTCTTTATCTTTCAAAATTCAGTTTTCCTGAGGGTGGGCAAGTATAAATGATTTAAAGCTTGTTTTCCTGTCTCCACTATACAAACTATAATAAAATTAGATAAATCTTCCCCAGATGAGTGATTTACATGAAATGCTTTTCACTGTTCTAGGGCAAGTTTTTATTAGTTTAGAGTTCAGTTGGCAAAGTTTTGTATTTATAAAACAGCCAAACATAGCTGGAATTATGTTGATGGATTTTTTTTCTTTTTGACAAATGTTAGTTTGTCTCATAGCCCTGTAAAACACTAAATATCCTTTTGTGGGTTAAGATGGCCAGACCAGTATAAAACATGGTGAGGGACCTTGCAACATATTCTATCCCATTCTGTTCTCTTCAGAAGAAGTCACTATGGAATCTAAGGACTTTTCAATAGAGCATTTACTAACATGGTTAGCATTTGTCAAATGCTTTTTCCTTCTGATTTTTGGGGGTCGGGGGTGGGAAATGCATGTGCGTTTGTTTTGTTGTAAATGTTTATTATTGTGTATACATGATGTGCTACGTTTCTGTATTGGTGAGGGTAAGATTAAAAAGTGTACCTTGCACTTGGAATGGAAATGGTTGCTGGGGAGGGGAAGAGAAGGATAGCTCAGTGGTTTGAGCATTAGCCTGGGAAACCCAGGGTTATAAATTCAATCCTTGAGGGTGCCATTTAGGGATCTGGGGCAAAAATTGGGGATTGGGCCTGCTTTGAGCAGTAGGTTGGACAAGATGATCTCCTAAAGTCCCTTCCAACCCTGATATTCTAGGTAGTTCTTTGGTGTGTGAAAGTCCACTGTGTGGTCATAGGGCACCCCCCCCAAAAGCATTGTTAGGGCTCCTTCTGAAGATCCTCAAGCAACAGCCTCTCCTTTTTCAGGCTGGCAAGTTCATCTTGTACTGACACAGGTTTTAGAATTGTCAGAAGGAAGAATTTCTTTCCTAGCCCTAAGTCATTTTGGTTTAGGCTTGAATTCAGGGGCAAGCCTCAGCATCTGAATTTACCGGACGCTTTTGCTACATGCTTGTTGTTATCAGCTGTTAACACAATGGGGCCCATTTTTTTCTGGGCGGGGTGTCTCTCGGTGCCAGTACAAGACTACTGGTAATTGAATGGTAAGCCAGAACTCTTTCCCCTCATGAACTAGGTTGAACTCGTCTCCTTTCTTAGCGTTTCACTGATCATTTTCCTTTTCAGTTCCATCTGCTTCCATGTTATGCCTCCTTTTGATGTAGTTTCTTTCCTTTGGCTAGCACATGGCACCCTGCAGATGGCCATCAGAAGAGAGGCACCATCCATCTTTTCTGCTCTATCTGGTCTCTGTTGACTCGGGTCTCTGCTCTTCTAAAAGTCTCACGTGCCTTCAGATCGCAGGGAAAGGCGCCGCGGGGTTTTCCCGGGGTGCGTTGTTTCGCTGGCAGCGCCGGTGGGAGCGAACATCGCCCCGCGGATCCGCTCCGGCGCTGTCCCAGGAGCTCTCCGGCGCGTCTGGATTCAGCACCTTGGAGAGCTCCCCTGTCTCGACGGCTCCGGGTCCCTGCGGCATCATCTCCGCCCGGCTCTACGGTTTCAGCCCCCCTGAGATTCCCCAGAGTTAGCCGATCCGTGGGGCGCAGACCTGCCTGCCTGCTTTGCACCCCTCTTCCGGGGCTGAGTTTTGCTGCCCCACTGGACTCTGCCGGCGAAGTGACCGGCTAGCGCAGGAGCTGGGAACGGACACGGCCCAGCCGCCAATGACCTACCCGCTTCCCAAGGAGAGAGGACGGGAGGGAGGTGCTAGGGCACAAGAATAAAGCCAATGACTGGCTCCGAAACTCTCCCCAGCGCTGGGGTCACACTATGGGGGGCGGGGGACAGTGATCCCGGGGCCAGCTCCACTTCCCCGGGCATTTAATGAAACAGGCGGCCAGATTACCCGAGTAAGGTAGGAAAAGCCTGGAGGGGCTGAAAAATACCCCTAAGCCCCACGCCCCTTGTTAACCGTGGGCCTCACTCGCTTTGCTTTCCCCTAGTGCCCTGCCCATGGGGATCTATTTACACGTGTGTCTGTGGATCAGTGTCGCTAGTGGCGAGGGGCATTTAGATCTTCCTCCGGGGGTCTTAGAACTTTATTCTTCGGTGGCTGGGGAGTGTGTGTGTGTGTGTTTGTCCCTCTAATTCGGGTATTCCTTCACACACTTGCTTTTTTCAACAAGTACTTTATTGCCTGTTGCATCGTGTATTGTAATTATGAATGGTTAATTTATAATGTAGCCAATTATCTTGTATTACCCTACTCCATTTGCTTTCCATTACAATCTGTCCCCGGTGGAGATGTAACTTCATGCCTGGCTGTGGGCAGATGTCCGCCTCGTGGCCATTTATAGGCTCATCTGGCTGCCTTTTCCTCTTTGCTTGAGTTTCCCAGAGAGTAGAGATAGACACGGCAAGTGGGGCTGGAAGCAAATGGTGCCACTAATTCTGGTGGCCTCTTGTGTTTGTGTTTGTGCTGCAGTCCTTAGCGCTCACTGCCCGTGTCCCCGGGGGCAGGAGTGTTTCTAGAAGGGATGGCTGTGAGTATCTTCCTCCAGGTGTTCTCACTGTAATCGTCAGTCTCCACTGAGGAGTGGATTGAACTGTACATTTGCCCATGTAGGTGGTGTAAGGGTGGAGGGACTATAAATGCCCCTAGGGTATGTGTGTGGAGAGGCCACTAGTGCCTGTGGTAGGATTGGAAGAGGAGGCACCACTAGGGTCTGTTGGGAGAGTGAAGGGGGAGGTGCAACTATTGCTCATAAGAGGTAGAGGTGCCCCTAATTTCCCCCTTTCCTTGCTCTCTAGGCAAAGATGGCCAATTTCTTGGAAGACCGGGGCTTGGGCTCTGCTCCCCATCACCAGAGCCAGTCTGAACTCCTTCCACCCACCAATGGGACATCAGTAGTGTTCCACAGCTTGTAGCTGGTGCACCAGCTGAAGGCCCCGATCACCCTGCTGTATGCAGCTGTGGTGGTGGTGGGCATGGTGGGGAACTGCTTGCTGGTGCACGTCATTGTGCGGGTGAAGAAGATGCACAACGTCACCAACTTCCTGATTGGGAGCCTAGCCCTGTCAGACGTGGCCATGTGCACCACCTGCATCCCACTCACCCTGGCCTACGAGCCCTGAGGATGGATCTTCGGCAGCACCATGTGCTACTTTCTCTTCTTCATGCCGTCTGTCACCGTCTACATGACCCTGGCCACCATTGCCGTGGACTGCTACATTGTTGTGCATCCACTGCGGCACCGACTCTCACTGCAGCTGGGTCCCCACATGGTGATCTTCATCTGGAGCCTCTCTGGCTGCCTGGCACTGCCAGCCATGTCTCATACCTACTATGTGGACCTGGGCCAGCAGTAGATCACCCTGTGCGAGGAGTTCTGTGGGAAACAAGAGCACCAGCGGCAGACCTATCTGCTCTTCCTGCTGCTTATTGCCTACCTCTGCCCCCTGCTAGCCATCCTGGTCTCCTACACCAAGATCTCCCTCAAGCTCAAGAACAGGGTCATGCCTGGTACCATCACTCAGAGTCAGACCAACTGGGACAGAGGCAGGCATAAGAGGACCATCTGCCTGCTGGTCATGGTGGAGGTGGTCTTTGGGGTGTGCTGGCTGCCCTTGCACACCTTCAACCTCATCCCGGACACCAACATCAATGCCTATTATTTTAGCCTTGTCCAGCTGCTGTGCCACTGGTTTGCTATGAGCTCCACCTGCTAGAACCCCTTCATATGTGCTTGGTTGCACAGTAGCTATAGGGAGGAGCTAAAGAAGTTATTGGTCTGGCACAGGAAAGTGGCTCCTTATGGGCAAAGCATGACAGCGAGTGTTGTCATCTGACTTCCTGCCCATCTGACCCTCTTGCAAGGTTGCTGACGTACACTGAGCTCCCACAGTCTATTGGCTCAGGTTACAAACAAAAACAATTAAGATGTATCATCTGAATGCCTCCAATCCTGTGCCAGGCACATCTTGTCTGATTCCACTTTGGAAGCTGTGGACATCTGTTAAAGAACATATGTCTCTAGGTGAAACAAGTTCTCTACAGACTGTTTCTTTGGAAAGGCTCGCCCAAGAGACGGGGATTGGGGTGTATGTGTGTGTCAGAGTGAATGAATTCATTTTTTAGTTTTGCTACATAAAATACATTAAACACATTCATAGATATTTGTTTTGAAAGTCAGTGGAAACTTTTTCCCCCTTCCTACCTCCTTTCCTGGTTTAATCTGGGTTATGATTTATAAAGGAAATGGATGCAAGGGACATTTCAGTGAGATGTTTCAAAAATTCCCTGAAAAGAAGATTCGGTAAATGGGAAGAGATGCCCACTCTGAGAGATGTTGTGTATCTGCATCTTCCACTGTAGATGCTCAGAACCTCTCCAAACGTGGTGTCTACCATTCTACAATTGGTAATGACTATATTGGGTGTGACTCTATAGATTTCTTTTTTTAAAAAAAAAAATCTGGAAATGTTAGTGGTCAACATATTTTCCTATTTTGTGCAATTAGAAAGATTCCTTTGTAATCTCCAAGAGATTTTATATTCTCTGTCTGTGTTTTGTTTTAAAACAAAACACAATCAGTGCCCTAAATGGCCCTGCTGCAAGTAAGAACAGAGAAGATGAACAATGAAGTCTGGGGAAGTGTGGAGGGGAGGGAAATAATATGAAAAAGAACAGCATTGTTTTTGATGGAGCTCCCAATAAAGCCATTTGATGCAGAATATATTTCATGGACTATATTCTGCAGCTAGATGTGCAATGTTACACAGATGTGCCCAGCTATGATACGTGTTTCATTTTATATTTTAGCTACCCAGAAAAGTGGAGTAACAATTGACGCATAAATATACAAACCAAACAGCACCAACAAAAAGATGAATAAAAGACACCTTTAAAAAGAGCATATGGTGAAAAGTAGAGAGAGATGCTTTTATTTAGGTTCACCCCCTTCTTATTAGAGATTTACAGACATAAATATTGAAGTCTATAGCTGGAGCAACTCTTCCTCATGACTAGCTGTTGAAATTACACCATGTGTTATTATCAACACTAGCCTGTTTCTCCATCTATCGAGGTTCCTATCATATACCCTGTCACTACAGTGTCTGAGCATCTATAGTGATTAGCATAATCATTTTTTAGAAGACAGCAGCAGGAAGTTATTGTGAATTGATGAATATGCAAGAAGTCAGAATATGCAGGATAGCAACGGACAACTTAAATCACATTCACTCCCTGATCAGGCTCTTTCTTTTCAGGGCTGCGTAGTAGGATATCACTTTTGGTTGGGAACAGATGGACACAGTGCCTTAGCCAACACTGAATGTCTAGGCACATAGCAACCACATGCTTTTTGAGGTTTTTGTGGTTTTTGCAACTGACGATTTAAACATTTGTCAACACATTTTGTTGGGTGGAATGCAGTGCTCTCCGAAGGTGCAGAATTCTGAGTACTGGAGACTCAGGTCTTATTCCTCAAACAGGTCCAGCAGAGGCTAGGGCACTGGATATCTGGCATGGACTATCTGGCCTGTATTGCTAGTGCTACCACCAACCTGCTGGGCAAGTCACTTTCACCTTCACCTCTGCATCTGTTTTCTCCCTAGTTGAAACAACTTCCTGCCCTCTTTAAGATCTAAGGCTAAAGAGTGTAGTAGCAGTATTAGTTCAGTCTGCATGTCCCTACCAAAGGTCCAAATTAGTGTCAGTTGCGGTGGTGCTTTTTAGTAAACCTGTCCACTGGGAACTAGTCAGAGATCACCAATTTATTTGACATATCTACTGAAGAGCGATCAGAGTATTAACTCCAGACGCCCTTGCCCCGTTAGACATGTACCATTGAACTGGAGGTGAAAGATTCCATAACTAATGACTAATTCCCCAGGTATTCTTTTCCCTAGTCTGTCTTTTTTCCCTTAATTAAGCAGTAATTTTTGTTACGGCATGAACTGTCATCTCATTCACATCGAATGTGGTTGCTATTTTATCTAGGTGTGAATTAATACAACAGACAGCTAAAAATGTTGGTGGGTTTATAAACTGTAATTTAAGTATGGGAATTGTTAATTAACTGAAGAGACTCAGATTGTGAGCTGTATCCGATAGCAACAAGGCTGGACTTGTCACTGTTACAGGATGCATGGATCCCATGATTTTCATGCTTTTTTAAATAAAAAAGAACCATGGCTGTTAGCATCTCTGTTTTCTTGTTTGTTTTGCTGGTGGTAAACTGATGAGTGGGTGATAATCATCAGGGCCGGCTCTAGCTCCTTTGCTGCCCCAAGCCCGGGGCAGCTGAATTGTGCCACGCAAAGAATGGCCAGAATGCCGCCTCCTAGAATGTGCTGCCCCAAGCACAAGCTTCCTGGGCGGTTGACTGGAGCCGGCCCTGGTAATCATCAGAACAAACTTCACTACTTGGTTAAACTGTAACTGTAGTCAGCGTGATGAGCTGTTGAAGAACAGGAACTTAGAGCAACACTGAAGTGGGAGGAAGGACTAGAGCAGGGATCTCAAACTCGAATCACCAGGCAGGCCACATGAGGACTAGTACATTGGCCCGAGGGCCACATTACTACACACCCCGTTGCTGCCCCTGGCCCCACCCTCCACTTCACCCCTTCTGTGAGGCCCCACCCCTTTCCCAAATCCCCGCCCGGCTTCTTCTCCGCCTGCTCCCCTGAGCGCACTGCTCCCCGCTCCTCCCGGAAAGCACTAATCGCCGCCAAACAGCTGTCTGGTCACAGGCTGCACCTGGAGATAAGCAGAGGAGCGGAGACATGGTATGTGGCAGGAGAAGAGGGAGCAGGGAGAGGGGAGCTTGGCGGGTTGCAGGAAATAATTCTGGGGAGGGCCAGAAGGGGGGCATAGGGAGCTTGGTGGGCAACAGGAAATAACCCCAGGGGCCACATGTTCAAGACCCCTGGACTAGAGAATTGGACTGTTAGTGAAAGATTTAATTCTCGAAGAAGTCATGGGATGCCATACTGGAAAAATCATGGGATCAGGAAAATGAGTGATTCCATGGTTCTAGGGCAAACTTTTAAAAGCAGCCTCTGTTTTGATACCTATAGTTAACTGATGCCCGTATGGCTTCATACTGGATCAGACTGCACAATCTCGAAGGCCCATCTGAAACTTTATCAAAATTAGCTACATCATTAGAGAGGTTTGCGAGATCTCCACTTCCCACCATGAATGCCCTGCAAACCTCCTTATAGCTGAAGAACTTGTTGGGAACTGGGCCCATAGACAGAGGACATCTGAGACAGCAGTGAGTCACACAGCACCATGCAGACTTGTCATCTGTTGCCACTGCATGAACCAGGGAACTGGAGATGCATCCTAGGTTTCTGGTGATTCTCTGGTCAGGTCAGTGAGAAGAGGAAAGCCAGGACTTCACTGGTAGTTATGTGACTCCAACTTGGCTGATGTGTGCTCTCTCTGGGGGCTGGGGGAACACAGCTGAAGATTTCTTGGTGGGATCAAATTTTGACTGATCCATGACTCAGCTCTTCTGCCTTTTCCCTTGAGTAATTTTCTGATATCCTAACCACCGTTACCAGGTTGGCCCAGCAGCCTGACTACACCCTCGGACGCCTCTTCAGGGTTGATCTGGAGGACTAAATCAAATGGATAGTCTTGCTTCTATGCGGTGTGGTTGGAGCCTGGCAGGCCCTCTCCCCTTCTGTGCCTTTTCGGGGGTTGGGCTGGTGCTCCCTCTCTCTCTCACAATGCAACCTGGGAGCAGCCATAAATAGAATGAGAACAGATTTTACCCTGGTGTTACAGCACTCTTGGCACAGGTCCTAGCCATCAGTTGGGGAGAAGAAGAAAAATCCCAGAGCCAATCATTTTAGAACCTCAAAAAGTGTTGCCTTGCAAGGTAACATGGTCTGGTGGCTAGATCACTGGATGGGGAAATCAAAAGACCTGGGTTCTATGCCTCGTTCTACTATTGACTTGTTATAGGATCTTGAGGCAGTCACGTCCCCTTTCTGTTTCTCTTCCTACCTAGTGGTGGATTAACGTCTGGAGCCCTGGCCAATTTGGGGGTCCATGGCAGTAGCTCCAGCTCCCGCTGGGGTAGGAAGGCATGGTGGCTGGTGCCACCATGGTGCCACCATGTTGGATGTCAGGCTGGGCATGGGCTGCCTCCACCACACGCAGCCCCTGCATTTCTTTCTTGGGCATCCCTAGATTAGTGGCTGATATTGGAGCTGCAGGGCAGGACCAGGCAGGATGGGAAGCGGGGGAAAGCTGGAGAGGGGAATCCAGAGTGGAGCCGGGTCGGGGAGGTGGAGAAAACCTGGAGTCCAGAACGCAGCGGTGCCGCAGAAGGGAGGCAGGGGCTCCCTGGAGCACTGGGGCTGGGGGAAGCTGAGACAGACACAGAATACAGTGTCCATAGCAAAGCTGCATGGCTGGCAGGGGGAGGCTGGCGGCTTGTTCATATTGCCACCCTCGGCCCTTTGCCAATCCCAAATCCTGAACCTGGTTTACAACGTGTGGATTTGATGTACACGCCACATGGGTTGATCTGTGAGATTTTAAACTCTACTTGGCTTGTGCCTCTCAGCACCTCTCTGCTGGTCCCTGGCAGGGGTGATGCGACTTGTTCTCCCCTAATCCCTGGGGTCAAGGAGCTGCTATTCTAGCCCATTCTTCTCATTGCCATGGCCCCTCCCACTGCCAACCTCTCTCATTCGCTCTCTTTACTCTGTCAGATGTTCCTGTCCCCTACCTACCCTCTGTACTCATCTGTGCTCCCTTCCCCCTCCCATTCCCACTCCTCTCCCTTGCCCCACTCAGCACCTGTTCTGGACCTGCATTCTCCTCTGTCTTCTCCCACACCAAGCTCTCCAATCCCCCCTTGTTTACACCTTCCCTCCACATTCCTCAGCACACCCCTCACTCTTCCTCTTGCCCTGCAGAACCCCTCTGACCTTGCTACTGCTTCATATTCTCCAAGTCCCACTCTCTGACAATCTCCTCCTGCCCCCTCTATCCCCTGCACATCCCCTTCTCTCCCTTCTGAACCCCCATATGATATCACGTTTGCTCTGGTTGTAGTCTAGGTTCCATAATGTGCTTGTGTTATTAAAATGTAAGTGTCATGAGTCCTTAAAAGAGAAACATTTACAGTTTATTAAATGTAGCACATTTGTTCCATTGCTATGTACAGCTATTACTGGGAATGAGAAGCAAAGTCTGTAATTCGTTTCCTAAACTACTCTCGGTTGAAGAGAGGGTGGTGAAAAGGAACTTTGACAGGATACAAGTGACAGAATCAAAGTATTAACATGTAATCTCTTCAAAGGGAATATGAAACTCTAAGGGCATGCCTGAGTCTTTGTATTAATGCATTTTGGCATATTTGTGTTTTTAATAAGGTGTGGGGGACCCACATGTTCTTTGTGCAAAGGTCCCAATTAATCTTAATCTGCGTCTGTTCCCACCCCTTGCTCATTGAGTCAGGGACTTTCTCTTACTGTTCTTAGCACCAGGCGGTCTTGATCTCTAAGTGTTAATGTAACACAGATCATAAATAACTTCAGTTCTGAAGATTAGCAGAGGTGGCTGCAAACAAAAATGTTCTTAAAGGGCAACGCCTGTCTTCTTCATTGCAGGGACCAAGGCCTCCTGTGCAGCTCAGTCAGAGCTACTGTGCTTTGCAGTTGGGGTTGGCTTGGGCTGGACATAGGGGAGCAAAACCCTCCTGTGTACAGTCCCTTGTCTGGCAATGTGCAGGAGACAGTGAGGGGGTGGAGCATGAGCTATAGATCCTCCAATTCCTCCCTCAACAGACGTGTCACTTACAAACTACTGCCGTGATTGGGCTGAAGTACCTTCCCTGGAGTGGCTGTAGAAGAAGAGTCCTCTGTTCATCTCTCCAGCATGTGCCCCAGTTACCGTGACCGGGTGCCAAGAATTGAAGCAGGAGAAATATAAGGTGCAATAAAAGGACATCTGACAAAACATCCGGGGATGCTGTTCCGGAAGAAGGACTGCTAAGCAAAGATGGGGCCCACCTATTGAGGAAAGGGGAAGAGCATATTTGGATACAGACTGGATTTCAAGAAGACCGACTCTAGGTGTGTCATGCAATGCGTGAATTTAATGTGGAGTGCAATGCTGAGTACTTTCCTTCTGAAGCCCTTCTTGGGACCCACCATCGCAGCTCTGCTATCAGTACATACGCCAATGCAATTAGATAATGACAAGCCATATGCTCTGAAGAATTCATTTACACATCTTTATCACAGCTGGTAATACCAATGACTCACCAATGGCATGCAGCTTCATCGACTTAGCAATCAAGTATGCTGCTTCAAGGGATGCTTTCAGAGCTTTTGATGGCTCAGCCGCTTGTTTTTTCATCATGTCACTTTGACCTCTCAATAACTTAGCACAGCGTTGGAAAAAATTACATCTTTATTTACGTGTTCCAACTGTTGTGAATCAAGTGCCGTCTGTGCTTCAACAGTTTCATGCTGTCATTTGCTCAGATCTTAGAACACAGAATACATAACAGTCTCTGCTCGTGATAAGAGTCCATGAGAATTCCAGTTTTACATATTCCTCTTGATATTTTCTTAATTTAAAGAACATAAGAAAGGTCGTTCTGGGTCAGACCAAAGGTCCCTCTAGCCCAGTATCCTGTCTACCAACAGTGGCCAATGCTAGGTGCCCCAGAGTGAGTGAACCTAACAGGTAATGATCAAGTGATCTCTCTCCTGCCATCCATCACCCCGCTCTGACAAACAGAGGCTAGGGACACCATTCCTTATCCAGCCTGGTTAATAGCCATTAATGGACTTAACATCCATGAATTTATCCAGTTCTCTTTTAAACCCTGTTATAGTCCTAGCCTTCACAGCCTCCTCAGGCAAGGAGTTCCACAGGTTGACTGTGTGCTGTGTGAAGAAGAATTTCCTTTTATTTCTTTTAAACCTGCAGCCCACTAATTTCAATGGGTGGCCCCTAGTTCTTCTATTATGGGAACAAGTAAATAAGTTTTCCTTAGTCACTTTCTCCACACCACTCATAATTTTATATACCTCTATCATATCCCCCTTAGTCTCCTCTTTTCCAAGCTAAAAAGTCCTAGCCTCTTTAATCTCTCCTCATATGGGACCCGTTCCAATTCCCTAAGCATTTTAGTTGCCCTTCTCTGAACCTTTTCTAACACCAGTATATCCTTTTTGAGATGAGGAGACCACATCTGTACACAGTATTCAAGATGTGGGTGCACCATGGATTTGTATAAGGGCAATAAGATACTCTCCGTCTTATTCCCTATCCCTTTTTTAATGATTCCTAACATCATGTTTGCTTTTTTGACTGCCGCTGCACACTGCATGGACATCTTCAGAGAACTATCCACGATGACTCCAAGATCTTTTTCCTGATTAATTGTAGCTAAATTAGCCCCCATCATATTGTACGTATAGTTGGGGTTATTTTTTCCAAAGTGCATTACTTTACATTTATCCACATTAAATTTCATTTGCCATTGTGTTGCCCAATCATTTAGTTTTGTGAGATCTTTTTGAAGTTCTTCACAGTCTGCTTGGGTCTTAACTATTTTGAGCAGTTTAGTATCATCTGCAAACTTTGCCACCTCACTGTTTACCCCTTCCTCCAAATCATTGATGAATAAGTTGAATAGGATTGGTCCTAGGACTGACCCTTGGGGAGTGCCACTAGTTACCCCTCTCCCTTCAGAAAATTTACCATTTATTCCTACTCTTTGTTCCCTGTCTTTTAACCAGTTCTCAATCCATGAAAGGATCTTCCCTCTTATCCCATGGCAACTTAATTTATGTAAGAGCCTTTGGTGAGGAACCTTGTCAAAGGCTTTCTGGAAATCTAAGTACACTATGTCCACTGGATCCCCCTTGTCCACATGTTTGTTGACTCCTTCAAAGAACTCTAATAGATTAGTAAGACATGATTTCCCTTTACAGAAACCATGCTGACTTTTGCCCAACAATTTATGTTCTTCTATGTGCCTCACAATTTTATTCTTTACTATTGTTTCAACTAATTTGCCCAGTACGGACGTTAGACTTACCGGTCTGTAGTTGCCGGGATCACCCCTAGAGCCCTTTTTAAATATTGGCGTTACATTAGCTATCTTCCAGTCATTGGGTACAGAAGCCGATTTAAAGGACAGGTTACAAACCCTAGTTAATAGTTGTGCAATTTCACATTTGAGTTCTTTCAGAACTCTTGGGTGAATGCCGTCTGGTCCCGGTGAAATGGAAAGGTACTTTGCTATGACTTTTCACAGCAGATTTACTAATGCCAACATTTATTGAAGGTTCACATACAAATTCAGCTGGATTACTGTCAACATCAGTGGGTTTTTTTTTTTACTTTTATTGGAATAATATTAGCATCTGATGAGGAATTAGAAACATGCAACATTTACTACTACCGCCCGCTTATTCATTTTGTTTGAAAAGGATCGAACTCACCTTTAGAAGGGAATACACACGTATACCATGCACTGGATACAGACTATCTCTAGAGTCTTTGCTTGGTGCACAAGGCTCTACAATAGTCTGTGCATTACTGTAGAGCCTTGTGCAGGACTATTTTTTAAAATCCTGCTCCTCAAACAACATTGCCCCTGCTAGCAGCCACACTCCCCAGCCACCCAGCTCTGAAGTCAGTGCCCCCAGCAGCAGCATAGAGGTAAGCGTGGCAATGTGAAAAAGGATATTTGTCATTATCGCTTTCCACAGCAGATTTAGCAGCCCATTGCCAGAAGCAGCACAAGTAAGGATGGCCATGGGATACTAGTATGTCTGCTGTGAAAAGTGACATTAATAAAGTTTCTTTGCTCCTCCGCTAGAGAACCTGTTGCACCTGCTGGGGTGGGGGGTGCCCCGCAATTTGTGCAGCACTGTCCCATATAATAAACCTGTAGATAGTTTATTACAGGATTATCTGCAAGCGGTGTCTTTGGTGTGAGATCTAAAGTGTAGTTGACTTGGGGTTAGTGACTGATCCTTTGGCTTGTCTACATCACGCATCACGACACAAGGCTATGTCGACGTAAAAGTCAGCGTGTGTAAGTGCTCTCTGTCGGTTCTTTGTCAGCACTTTTGCTGACAAAATATTTCCAGTCCTGTGAGTGGTGTTAGCTTTGTTGGCAGGAGAGCGCTGGAGTGTGAGATCAGAGTACCCAAGGGAAC
Source organism: Dermatemys mawii (assembly GCA_007922305.1). NCBI lineage: Eukaryota > Metazoa > Chordata > Testudines > Dermatemydidae > Dermatemys > Dermatemys mawii. The sequence goes on along the minus strand of ML677335.1, from coordinate 1,390,052 downwards.
TGTCTGACGCCACTGTAAGGCTATTATAGTGCCTGAGGAATTTGCACTTGATCATTGATTGGTGAAATGTAAGTACAGAATTCACAGCCAATTTGGGGCCTGTGCCCTGAGTCTGCCCTGAGGCTGGTATTCATGTTCTTGAGTCACTGCAGATCAGATTGACAAAAGTAACTCAAAAATACAAATGCAAACTGAAACTCACATTGATTATTTAGATGTTTAAATCATGACTGATAAAACTTTACACTTTCCATCAAATGATCCCAAATCATGTTATCCATTAGCTGATTGTCTCTCACAGCTCTCCCTCCACCCCCTTGCAGGCACACAATCCTGGAAGTTGGGTACTGTATTTAATATTCCCATTTTACAGATGGGAATACTGAGGAAGAGAAAAGTTAATGGCACCAATTTCAAACTTGGGCATGTAAAGCTAAATGCCTAAATTAAAGCTCCATTTATTCATGTGAACCATTTTCTGCCAGACTTGTAGAACTGGAAACTGGAGGGCTGGCAAGTTCCCTGCCTTAAGGAGCTTAGACAGAAATATACAATAAAAGAAAGATACGGGTTGATATGTTCAAAGTAGTCTACGGGATTTAGACATGTGTCTTCCACTAAAATTAACGTGTCTACATTGCCTAGAGCGCTTTGAAAAACTTAACTATGATCTCTGTCCTGCGGAGCTTATACAGTAATAAAAAAACAAACAGTTCTGAGCCAGCACCTCAGCTGGTGGAGATTGGACTTCTATGGAACTACACTGATTAACACCAGCTGTGTTAATCCTAGGTGTTAAAACCAGATAAAATGAAAGGAGACCGAAGGTAGAACAATGCTGTGATTAAGACCAAGCAGGTCATGTTTACTTAAAAGTACACAGTCTCAAAGGGCTGATTCATTTCAATAAGGCTTCTGAATACTAAAACCGTAGAAATAAATCCCTTTCCGTGCTGAATTTTTAGAATACAAATTCTTTGATGCAGAAATAATTAGTGGCTCAAACCCCATTGTAGAAAAGGAAAAAAATCCTTTATAGTGGCAACAACGTTAGGAGTTAGGAACAATGATCAGTAGCTTTAATTGTTCCTCTTCAGATGAACTGATCAGGAAGGATTGCCCACTAGTTAGGGTGCTACCCGAGGACTTGGAGACTGGGATTCAGTTCCCTGCTTCACCACAAACTACTTGTGTGACGCTGGGCAAGTCACTTAGCCAATCTGTAGCTCAGTTGCCCATCTGTAGAGACGGGGATGATGGTAATACCTGCTCACCTCACAGTGGTATTATGAGGACAAGATATTGAAGTCTTTCAGATCTACTGCTGAAAAAACACGATATAAGAGCTACTTGTGATTATTAGCTCTTTTCAAACCATTTTAAATACATAACTCGTGAACGTTATCACAACTCTTCATTCTATGTCTAAACTATGTAAATACCATGGAAAATACCAGTGGAGTGTGATAGAGAATTCTATTTCTAAATGACAGTACAATAACTTTTTAAAACTGTGTACTTCATTGCTACTACAATATGCATCAATATTCATAACTTTTATTCACCATCCAAGTATCTGGGTCCCTCTAGTGGCATAAATTCAGCATTTTAGTAACATTCCATTTGAAAACTCCAATGATATCAAAAGATTTAATGCTAGGAGGCTCTCTAAAGGATGACTGCAACCTGAACTTGGGTCAGACACTGTGCACATCCCTATTAATGAGTATAAATTGATTTATAGCCAAGTGGCAGCAAGTATAGATGCACTGGAAGAGACAGGAAATTCAGAGACTGAGTGCTACTGATATTGTAGAACTCTAATTGATTTAAATAAAAGACACAGTGTCAGGAGTAACGTAATGCCCAGGGTAGCCAATAGGGATATAGGCTTATAAAAAAATGTACAGTGAGCAAGGAGCGAAGTATGTTAAGTGCACTGATCTCTGCTTATCTTGTAAATACACATCGCTCTCGCTCTCTCTTTCGTGGCTATTTGGAAGACAGGAATCTAAGGCACCAAAACTGAGCTGGCATCCACAGGAAAATCAAATGGCATGAAAAACCCACAACAGTAAGTATTCACTGTGTGAGATGTTTATTAAACTATATGGATTTAATAGCAAATAAAAGAGAGAACTTTAATGGATATTAGTTGCAGCTGATCTCTCTTAAGAACCATTTAACGGAATGCAGCCTCTTGAGATTTGTAATTTCATCTTTGCCTTTCCAGATGACTATTTATTATCCATGTGGTGGCAATCTCTGGACAGTGAGTAATCCATTCATTATCAAGGCTGACTGAGAGTAAATGTGCGTGCAGCAGTGACTCCTTAACCCTGCTGGCAGCAAACTACAAAGAAGGAAAATGATGAATCAGGACAATTTAACCTCCCTACGCTTCCTCTCAGCAATTCACAGCAATGCTAGCAATTTATTCTCAGGGCTCCAGTTTGTTCAGTCTTTCAAGCCACTTATCATCCCGTGCTACTCTCTGGTGGTTTTTGTTGGCATCATTGGGAATTATCTCCTCATTTATGTCATCTGCAAGACGAAAAAAATGCACAATGTCACCAACTTCCTCGTAGGCAACCTGGCTTTCTCGGACATGCTGATGTGTGCAACCTGTGTGCCCCTGACTCTGGCATATGCTTTTGAGCCCCGGGGATGGGTTTATGGGCGCTTTATGTGTTATTTTGTGTTCCTAATGCAGCCGGTCACTGTGTTTGTGTCTGTCTTCACCCTGACTGTCATAGCTGTGGACAGATACTATGCCATGGTGTATCCCCTCCGGAGGAGGCTCACTATATCAATCTGTGCTTATATTCTGGCTGTTATTTGGCTGCTGAGTTGCATCTTGGCTGCCCCAGCCTTGGTCCACACCTATCATGCCGAGTTCCCAGAACTGGACTTCTCCATTTGTGAGGAGTTTTGGTTCCATATGAAGAGGGACCACTTAACTTATGCCTACAGCACTCTCATCATCACCTATGTCCTGCCCTTAATAGTCATCTCCTTGTCCTACCTGCGGATCTCTGTCAAACTGAAAAATCGAGTGGTTCCAGGAAACATCACCCAGGGCCAAGCTGAGTGGGAGAAGGCGAGGAGGAGGAAAACCTTTCGCTTGCTGGTCCTGGTGGTGGCTGCCTTTGGCGTCTGCTGGCTCCCTCTGCACATCTTTAACGTGATAAAAGACATGGATATTAATCTAATAGATAAACAGTATTTCAACCTCATCCAGCTGCTGTGCCACTGGTTTGCTATGATGTCTGCCTGCACCAATGCCTTTCTTTATGCCTGGCTACACGACAGCTTCAGAGGAGAACTGAAGAAGATGTTTGCCTGGCGGAAGAAGAAGATTGGACCAGCCACTAACTGCATTATGGCCAGTGTGATGCTATAAGTGTGTGTCTCTGTGTGTGTGTGTGTGTGTGTGTGTGTGTTTTGGCTGATTCAGTTACAATGCATTTTCTTTCCAGATCTGACTGTAAAGCTATGTCTATCCTAGAGAACTTACAGAAGCACAGCTGTACCAATGCAGCTGCACGGCTGTAAGATCTCTTGTGAAGCTGCTCTATGCAGATGGGAAAGAGCTCTTCTGTCCACATAATTAATCCACTTCCCAATGAGAAGCAGTAGCTACGTCTGTTGGAGCAGCTCTCCCACTGACATAGCACTATGCACACTACCACTTACGCCGGCATAACTTGTGTCACTCGTGGGGGTGGAATATGCACACCCCTGCGCAACAGAAGTGGTAGCATGGATCTAACCTTAGTCTTTCCTACTGTTACTGATGACCAAGTTGTATGTTCCTCCACCGTGTTATCCTCTGGACTTGACTGTGGCTATCCAGGGCCTCAAGCACAGCCTCACATGTGACCTCGGGGCCTTCAACCCCGCCAGGGTACCAGAGGTGACATCTAAGAGCTCTGTGCTGTTGTGGCAAGTCCACACACTAGATACAGAGCCTTCTGCTGGGTAGCCAGAGAGGATTCAACCCTGACTAGTCTCCTACTGTGACCCCACTCTCTGCTTAAGATGATGATAGCTGGGGGCCATGGACACAAGACTACTCTGGTGTGGAGGCAGGGGATCCTTTTACTCACACAAAGAGACTTTTGTTGGGGTGCTGAAAGTGGCCATGTTACACACAATGCCCTGATGTGGAGGCAGAAGTACTTCTGGGGGAGATGGATCAGCTGGTCCACAGAAGCCTTGGCTACAGAGGAGTAGGGATGAGGATGGGGCTTATGTGCCCCACAGGGCCCAGTGCCTGGGGCTGGGTGTAAATCGGCCTATGATCTTCCAAGGACCAAATTCTTGGAACAGGATGAAGTGCTGAGGACCACGGTACTTTTGCTCTGGGGACCGGGCTGAAGAACGGTAGCCACAGACCAGAGGTTCCTCTCCTTTCTGACCCACATAAAAAGCTGCAGCAACAATGGACAGGAAGAAATGCATCCCTGACCCCTCCCCGCCCCCCGCAAAGACTGGGCATTGCTGCTGCACACCTGCTCTAACTGCCCCAGGGAGAATTGTGGTGGAGACAGGGGTGGCCAGGAGCCTCCCACCTTTAGTAGCTGCCTGACTGCTGCAGTAATGAGCTGGGGAGGAGGAACGCATTAGCTCTGCCTGCCTGATGAGCCATTGCCATGCTGGGTCCTTCCCCAACCCCCTCTCCCTCCAAAGACCAGGAGCTCCTGCAGATTGGCTGGGAGAAGCAGTTGTTCCAAACACCAAAACTGAGGTGGAAGCAAGCCAAGGAGCATTCAACTGTATTGAGAAGCAGCAGCAATTTGGGGCCCCTTCCCTCCCTGGCTGCATGAAAAGTGGTGGGTTTCCAGGGTCTTCTCCAGCTGTGTGTGTGTGTTTACAACACAGGTGCCCTCTGGAGCTTCCTCTCTCTCTAGCTGTATGAAAGATGGTGACAGCAGGCTATATTCTGCCAGTACGAGACAGTGAGCAGTAGTTGTTTGACCATAGAGTTTAAGGCCACAAAGACCATTAGATTGTGTAGTTTGACCTCCTATACACCACAGGTTATTAACTTGCACTTAGTCATCCCTGTACTGAGCCCAGTAACTTGTGGTTGGCTAAAGCATATATTCCAGAAAGGCATCCAGTCTTGATAAAAAGATATCAAAAGATGGAAAATCCACCATCTCCCTCACTAGTTTGTTCCCATGGCTAACAGCTTTCACTGTTAAAAAATTGTGCCTCATTTTTAGTTTGAATTTGTCTAGCTTCATCTTCCAGCACTAGCCCCTGTTATGACTTTCTCCACTACACTTATAGAACCCAGTATTTTCTTCCTTTGAAGATACTTATATAGTATAATCAAGCCATCTCTCAATCTTCTTTTTGATAAGATAAAACAGACTGAGCTATGTAGCTCATTTAAGACATTTTCTCCAGCTCCTGAACTATTTTTGTGGCTTTTTCCTATACACTCTCATTTTTCTACATCCTTTGAAAAATGTTGACAGCAGAACTGTATGCAGTGTTACAGTGACACCAGTGCTATAGATAGAGATAATATCTTCCTATTCACTGCTTCCCTGCTTACACACCCAAGGGTTTTATTAGCCCTTTTTGCCACAGCATTATACTGGGAGCTCACATTCGTTTTGCCCACCGTAACTCCTAAATCCTTCTCAGAGTTCTTACAGAACAGAGTCCCATATTTCACAGGTATTGCCTGCATTCCTTGCTTCTAGATTGGATTGTTGCATGCCATTGTTTTGTCAGGACAAAGCGCTGATGGTCTTTAATGACCATCCGTGACATGGAGGCCTATTGGTGGTTCATTACTCTGTCAGCTACTCACGACACCAAAACATTCTTGTCATAAGCTGTATCTAAAAGGTGTCATGTAAAATATATGTGAACTGTTAACACACTGCTCCCAAAAATCATCGTGTGGTGTACATACAGGGTGTGCACAAAGAGTTATAAATATTTGCTAGAATTATTCTTAAAGTCTGCTTTGCAAGCTATGCATAAGTCTAGTCTGCCCTTGGCAAAGGAAAGTGCATTTTCTTGACTGACTAGCCAGGTTGTCAGGCAGAGACAATGAAAATACATTTACACATAAAGTAAACAAAGCTAGCTAGCTCACACGTTGGGGAGATGATAGCATGGCATTTACACTGTAGCAGGTCAGGGAAATTTTGCCTGGGCTTGCTTTTCAATGAATACATTTTAGAGATTTACTGAACTTTAAAGACTATGGGGCTTTCTCCCATTTTTGTCTTTCATCCAAGGAGTCAAAGAAAACATGAGCTTTGAGCTCCATGTGTTGGGTTCTGGCTAAAGAACAGGCTGGCCATGCTGGAAGACTGACTGTTGTGAGAAAAACTTTTTTGAACAAAAGGCTCTCATTTGCTAAGTTTCAGTCTTGAAAGCATTTTTACTTTTGTTTGTAACCACTTCTATCCTCATACTGCTATCACTTAAAACTATGTCCTTTTGTTAATAAACTTGTTTACCATAAATCAACTCAGTGCTGTAACATATCAGCAAACTTGATAAGGTTTTTGGGTGTTACAGTAAAGGGGCTATGCACTGCAGAAAAAGACATTTTTGGAGAGAACTTGGGGATGGAAGGTTGGTTGAGGTCCTTCTGCAAGGAACAACGGGGTGGTGGAAGTCAAGGTGAAGCTATTGTGTTATGAGAAAAAAGTGATGGTATCAGGGCTCTGAGACAAAGCTGCAAGGCTCAGAGGCATCTGGGGTTACAGGGCAGTTGGTGACAACCCCTTACTGATCTGGGTTGAACCTCAAAACTTCACATTGTACTATTCAGAGATAGACATCTTAGCACTCTTGCCTCTGTCCTTAGCACAAGAAGTATAAGACAAGTGTAAGTAGAGATAATTATAAGTGCTTAAACAGAAAGAGTTCGTACTCCCAAACAAATTTGTAACTTGTACATAGATTCCCCAAATTGTCAGAGTGTGTGTGTGTCTTGCATTTGAATTTAAGCCAATGTCCCTAGCTTGAAAGTTACATTTGAAATCCATCATCATTTTGGGTTTTGAGAGTTGCATACTGAATTGTAAAAGTATTTGTACAATCATTTGAATGATGCAGGTAGATGTTATGCAAATTGAGTACTATGCCTAGGTATTGACTTGTTCACAGGATTGGATATGTTATTTTCCTAACCAGATATGGTGACCTAGGCATACATTGGTGAGGAGTTTTTGCTAGTAAAGATTCTCTTCCTCTCTCTCATTCTCACAAGCACGCAGTGTGGGGGAGGAGAGGGGGGTTGTGGTAGGTGTGTGGTGCAGGGAAGAAGTGACAGCAAAGGCTTCAGCTGTCCCTGAAACTAATTCTTATGCCAGGTGATCATGTTAGGCCAGCTTCTGATCTCAGTTATATGGATATAAACCTGGATTGACTCCAGTGATGATTTACATGGGTGTACTGTAAACGAAACATGCCTCCTTCCTATTGGTTCTGGAAGGTCTGTGAGCCACACAAAAATGCACCTTGGAAACAAAACAAAAGAGAGTCCTCAAGGGTCCAGTTGTGCTGCCAGCCTTTAATAACTCATAAAAATAAACATTTAAATAAAGAGGCAGAATTTAGAAACAAATTCTTTCCTAAAAGCTCTGAAGAGTGCGTGTGGGGCGGGGCGGGGGGGGCGGTTTGGAAGGGGAGTAGTGAAGATTCCAAAACACAAAGACAATAGGACAAAAAAAAAAAAAAAAGAGGAAAAACTATTTTGTGAGCTTTTGGTGTTTGTTTGGGGGCTTGTTTGAATTTAAGAATGTATATAAATTAAGAGACTGCACTTCTTATAACACAGCAATCACTAAGCATTACCAAAGAGGCATTTTTTGTTTTGTTTTTTGTTGTTCTCACCAGTCAAGCTTGCAGTCATATCACCTCTGGCAACATCAATAATCATGAATCAGGCTCCAAAACCAAGAGATTGGATTTGAAATTGTGAGTTTAAAATAAATTGCATCTGGGTTTTTTTTTTTCTTTGCCAGGTGTTTTTTGGGATGAAGTCCAGTTGGAGAGCCTGGCCCCTAGAGAAAGGGGTCATGAAACATCTGGACAATAGCTCCCTGAAGGCACCATAGAAACTCAGTTGGATACAATTTTAAACATTAAACTGACCCCAAAAGAAGTGGTTCAATTCAAAGTTTTTCAGTTTAGGTCAACCCAAAAAGAAACAAAATATTTTGTTTCTATTCTCCCACTGGAAATTGAAAAATGTAGGCAGGAGTGATAATGGCACATCCCTGACAGTTTCCTATTGGCCAAATTCCTAGGGAATGATTTGAGGCTATTTCCTCTTCGCTCTCCTATTCCATCACCTTCTTCCCCACCACTTCAGCTCCTGACTGGGATGGAGAGAGAGAAGAGGGAATCCACATTAGAGTCACTATAATAGTGTATTGCTTCTCACTACTATGCTCCTGAGCCTGTACTTTTCTGATCCGCTCTTCGTAGTCTGCCACTGGTTCTGAGTACTCGTAGGCCCAACTTGATTCAGCCACATGCATCAAATTTTAGGGTGTTCTCAATGAAGCCTGTATATTCTCAAGCTTAACGTATCTGGGGAATTGAGTTACTCTGACTAATATAGCTATTTAGTCTGAGGATATTTATATACCTGCTATTTCTGCCCTGTGCCTTCCCTTACTTAGAGGCACTTCTCACAATTTTGTCATGCACCAGACCTCAGTGATCTTGCTTCTATTTAAAGCAGGGGTTCTCAAACTGGGGGTCGAGACCCCTCGGGGGGGTTGTGAGGTTTTACATGGGGGGGAGTCACAAGCTGTCAGCCTCCACCCCAAACCCTGCTTTGCATTCAGCATTTATAATGGTGTTAAATCTATAAACAAGTGTTTTTCATTTATAAGGGAGGTCACATTCAGAGGCTTGCTATGTGAAAGGGGTCACCAGTACAAAAGTTTGAGAACCACTGATTTAAAGGGCCTTTCTACTGCTGCGAGGATGCAAGTGTCTCTTTTCAGAGCCTAGAATTATTTCTGAGCTGGGCTTATCCCTCAGGAAGTTGGCATGGAGCTATACAGTCCCTGAGTTACTGCAGGAACCTTTGCCCTTCAGTAAAACACATGGGATCAGAGACCAAGAGAGCATAATGTGAAATAGCATCTCCTAGTGCATTTGCACCTATCATTAATGCGTAATTGAATGACGAACACATACAAACATGATTACAGCGTCTATAAAATAAAGCTACTGACAGTTTAACAGAGATTGCAGGCATTGCGTAATGTACAAAGCAGAGGAGAGAGCCAGCAGGGCCATCCCTTCTAGCACTTCCGCACAGGGGACAACCAGAATGCTGCAACTTGCCCTGCCCAAATGCACGGGAATCCCTAATGCCCTGACTGGCAGTGCTGAACAACTCAGATGCCAGTGGGTGGGCTGTAGCCCGGCCAGGACGCCACCTCACTCCGGTCCACCAGCAAGCACCGCAAGGTTAGTGGTTGGGGTGAAAAGTGAAGGAAGAGCAATCAACACCTGCACTACTTTTGAAGCCTCGACCACCGGTGACTGCATTCCTCCCAGCAGTCGTGGACACCTCACACCTTCACCTGAACTCTGCCCTGTGCTTCTCTTAGGGCCTGAAGACTCCCACTGACTTCAGGGGGCTTTAGACCACATCCTTTTTGCACATAATCTTTCAATCTTGGAGGTTGCAGAAGAGCCCAGCAATACTTCTCAGTGTTAGCCACAAAGGATTATCCCATTTACCCAAACTGCCTACAAGAAGGGAGAGTTTGGAACTTTCTGGGGCAGTGTAATAGGATACTGGCCCTGTTAGGTAGTCTGAGAGGCCAGTTATCCCAGAGTGCTGGAATGGGGTAACTGAAGCAGTCACTAGGCGAGAAGGTGGTGATCCTGGGCAGCTGTCAGTGTCTGAGAGAGGGAAAGTATGAAGTCATCCAGCCCATTGTTCCTTTAAGGGCCCAGGACTGACCAGGAGCCTTGTATAGTGGACTGGGCAAAGTTCTCCTCCCTGCCTTCCAGTGCAGCCTGGTGCCTGGGGTTATTAGGCCCACTTCAGGCGAGAGAGGATTCAGGGGGTGTTCAGGTGACTGGGCTGATGGCTCAGAAGGAAGCTCCAAGCCTAGATAGGGAGAACTGCTGAAAGCGTCAGACCCCACAGGCCTGGAATCTAAGAGGAATCTGCAGGAAGTACCGCTCAGTGAGGCCTGAGTGGCAGGCCCCTCACAGCCCATTGATTGGCCCATGTTGGTATATAAACCAGGAAACCAGCGCAGGGAGCGGTCTGAGCAATGATGTAGGTTATCTGCTTCCTTCTACTCCAGACGTTGCTGTGAACGCCAGCTCTTGACCAGCTTTGTTCCCAACTTCACTGTTTGCCTTCTGTCTGCAACTTGATGCCTGACTCTGACTTCCTGGTATCCTGAACTGGCTTGAGTGGCTGCTACTGTCTACTGACTGCAATTTGTAACTGATCCATGCACACAGTCTGCTTGCAGCCTGGCCCTGGCAGGAAGGCACTAATGGGGGAAAAAGACATCAGCTAGCACACAGCTCCAGGAAGGGGGTTACTAAACTTGAAGGGTGAGTTACAGGGCAGAGAGTCCAGAAATTAAAGCTCCAGGCAGGAGGACCCTTCCTTGAGTGAGTTTGTGGTCTGGGAGGACCAGAACGTAATGCCATATTCCCACAAATGAGGACAGTCAGACCCTAAACTTGATGAGTGAGCAGAAAGTTAAAGGCTATCAAGTAAATTAGACCCCAGGAGAAGTGGAATATTCTTTCACAAACACTGGCTGTGGTGGGATATTCTGCAAAGCTGAGAGGGAAACTGAGGCAAGGTGCCTGCAGATCTCCCCCAAGGACATGAAGACAGGAATTATAACACTGTCCGTTGTATAAAGGCCACCTTTAGAAATGCAGATTGAAAGATTCCTCAAAGACATATTGATGAATTCAGAGTAACCCCAAGAATCGCTGTCTAAATTGTAACTATTTTTATTAATATTCATAATAATACATAGCAAGATTTAGACACACACAGGACATGTCTCTTAATCCAGTTATGCAAATTATTTAAAATAACCATGTGAAATGTATTTGTTAGCCTGCACTGATCTCAGGGAATTCCCCATGGTTTACCAAAGGGCCAAGGCCTTCAGTATAGTGGTGGTTTGGGGGTGTATCATTAATTACAATTTAAGAAATAATTGCATACTTTATTTTTATGGACTGGTATAGCTATAAACTTAGTTGACCTATTTATTGTCCTAGTGAAATTTTTTGTTTTGGTTTGTTTTATTTTCTAATCTAAGGAATGACAGGGTAGCTTCTTTGCATCATTAGAGCAATGTTAGAGCATGAGTTGTTGTAGAGCAAATGTTGCATTTTTTTAAAAACTATGCTTCCATTTTGAGTTATCCAGGAATTTATTATATATATTGTGTCATCTGATTGTCTCAGCAGAGGTTTCAACCTTCCAGATAAGATTCTGGTTATTCACTGCTGTTCTGCATCTAAATGGTGCTCTAAGTACGTTTAGAACTCCATGCTATTTACAGAAGCAAGAATTGTTTCTAAGACTTCTCTCGGCACTACGTGAATCAGAGTGGTTTTGGCAGACAATCCAAGCATTACCATATTGCTTGGGTGTTTACATGGCTGGCTGAGTGATTTTTTTCAGATATCAGATGTCTGAGACAACAATGCACTTCTGATCATGTGTGTGGAGACAGGCTTAAATGATCTTTTGGAGCTGGATGGATCTGGATCCAGACCAAAACTTCTCTGAAGTATGAGGTGAGAAAGAGGCTCAAACTGGAAAACCATTTCCAAAGCCCCACCTACAGTATTGAAATCAATGGCAAAATTCCATTAGGTTGAGGTCTCTACTCGTCAAAGGGTTTGAAAATTGTGATAAGACCCAAGACTAAACAGAAAAGAGGATGGATCTGAGGGCAAACTGTCACTCAGAGTGACAAGAACATTCACATTAGGGGTGTCAAAGCTATGAAGCTTCACAACTTGACTAGTCCATTCTGTGAATTGTGTATTAGATGCAGGATATTTTTGGTGAAGACTCACAGGACAGTGATATAATAAATCTGTACTTCATAGAATCACAGGACTGGAAGGGACCTCAAGCGGTCATCTAGTCCAGAACCCTGTACTCAAAATACTATCTTGACCATTACTGACAGGTGTTTGTCTAACCTGCTCTTAAAAATATCCAGTGATGGAGATTCCACAACTTCCCTAGGCAATTTATTTCAGTGCTTAACCATCCTGATACTTAGAAAGTTTTTCCTAATGTCCAACCTAAGCCTCCCTTGCTGCAGTTTAATCTGACACTTACAGATCAAAAGACTTCATTAATGGTAGGAGAAAGGGCCAAATGCATACTTAGACACAACCACCATTGCCCTAGACAGGAGCCAGGCTCTAAAAATTAGATGACTAATCGAAGTGAGATTTCTGAGGAGTCCATGAGGGAATTCTTAGATATATTTACTCAATGACAGAGTAAAACATAGCCCTGCAACTAGGGAATCTAGCATCTTCCTTAGACTAGAGTTTGTGTGGCAAAGATGACCTAATTTTACAGCAAATTCTATTGCATTCTGCAGCATCTCTCATTATGAAATATTTATTAGTGAGCTCTAGCAAAAGCATCAGCTATTCCAGGTATCTGGCACTTTTTACAAAGTTCTGGGTAAGAGCTAACACCCTGGGCATATGCTTTATCTATTTCTCCCGTGCAACACGTGTGTGCATGCCTACACCATGGTGTTGAAAGAAATTGGCAATGGCATAACAGTAGGCTACTGCTTTCCCACTGAAGTTCAGTGCCAGTCTCACAAAATCTCAGAGGGATGGTGAAAATTGCTTGCAAGGGAATCACTTGTGTTCTCACATCCCCATCATCCCTCCATTCCATCACAGGCCAGGCCACAGCTTAGTCAAAATCTGTATGGAGATTCGAGGCAGTACAGGCTGTGTTAATCAAGTTGGCTACTAGAGAGGCAGAGAAAAGGCAGGGTCTACATGTGTTCAGCACCCAATAAAAAGAACCGCTTTTGTGTTAGTTCATAGAGTCCAAAGTTGGAGGGGACCATTGAAATCATATAGTCTGACTTCCTGTATCACACAAGCCAGAGACTGTCAGTGAAAAAAATTCCTAGAGCTTATCTGTTAGAGAAACACATCCAATCTTGATTTAAAAATGGCTGGTATGGAGTATTCTCCACAGCCCTTGGTAAATTGTTCCAGTGGTTAGTTACCCTCATTGTTAAAAAACTTACTTTATTTCCAGCCTGAATGTCTAGCTGCAGCTTCCAGCCATTGGCTCATGTTAAACCTCTCTGCTTGGCTGACAAGCCCATTACTAAATATTTGTTCCCCACGTAGGTTCTTTTACTCTTTAATCAAGCCAGCCGTTAACCTTCTCTTTGAATAAGCTAAATAGATAAACTCAAAGAGTTAACAATGAGGAGTCTGGTGGCACCTTAAAGGCCATCAGATTTATTTGGGCATAAGCTTCCCTGGGTAAAAAAACCCCACTTCTTCAGATGTATGGAGTGAAAATTACAGATACAGGCATAAATGTATATTGGTCCATGAAGAGAAGGGAGTTATCTTACAAGTGGAAAACCAATGTTGAAGGCCTGACTGTATTGACCTTCAACACTGGTTTCCCCCATTTATTTATGTCTAATTTTTCAATGCCTTCATTTCCCCTCTAAACAAGATCACTTTTTTAAAGCAATACAGTCTTATCCTGCAGTCATGGGATTGTATACTGAGTCCTATCCTCGCTGTCCCACAGCAGCACTCACCTACCATGCACCTCTCCTCCCAACCTTTCCACCACTTCCATGGTCTTTCTATTTTTAAACAGGGCCAGATCAAGTCAATGAGAGCTTTGCTATAGATTCAAATGGGAGCAGGATCAAGTCCTTTATTACCTGGGTTGCAGGTTCCAGCACTGCAGGTACAGAGATGCTGCCAGAAGCAAAGGGGTACCATGTGTCACTGCATGGATTATAATGTACTTCAGCTGGTTCTGAAGGGGTTCAAAGCTATATTGTCAATGCCACAAAGAATAGAGTCAACAGTGGATCCCCCCCCGAAACTTGACTTTCCCGACAGGAGTTGGGCTTATATGATGTTATTGACATGAACTGGGATTGTATAGATCATTGTTGCAACCAAGGTCCTGTAGTGGCACCACATCTTATGTAAAGGGTGGGGGGGGGGGGTCAAATAAGGTGTCCAAGACCAGGTTATGGTTTGCTGATTATGCTGTCTGTATCCATGTACCATTTGTGTGTTCAGAGTTATGAAGATTGGCTGTATACTTGCTTGGTTTTTAAGTAGCCTGAGTAAGAACACTTGGTCAGCTTCTTGGGAAAGGAATGTGCAAGTAAGAAAGAACAAAAGAGGTTCTTACACCTGAAAAAGACTATAAAAGTCTGATGCCACCTCTCCATCTCGTCTTCAGTCCTGCTTCTGACCTCTGGAGGAACTTTGCTACAAAATGAAACTCTGAACAAAGGACTGAATGACCCATCCCAGTTGTGGATGTTTGTACTCCAGAGACTTAATTTGAATCTGCAGTTTAGTCTATCACTGCTACAAGCCTGAACCAAAAACTTTGCCATTATTATATGTAATTGATTCCATTTAACCAATTCTAGCTCTCACCTATGTCTTTTTCCTTTTATGAATAAACCTTTAGATTCAAAAGGATTGGCAATGGTGTGATTTCTGGGTGAGATCTGATCTGCATATTGACCTGGATCTGGGGCTTGGTCCTTTGGGATCAGGACGACTTTTCACAACCATTTGTCCCCATAATGACTGGCTGATGGTGGTGATACTGGGAAACTGGAGTGTCTAAGGGAATTACTTGTGTGACTTGTGGTTAGCCAGTGGGGTAAAACCAAAGTCCTCTCTGGCTGGTTAGGTTTGCCTTTGAGGTGGAAAAACCCCAGCCTTGGGCTGTAACTGCCCTGCTTTAAGCAGTTTGTCCTGAATTGGCACTTGCAGTTAGGTCCTGCCAGAACCAGCACTGTTACAGCTTAGGAGTTGGGGGAAGGATGAGGTGGAGTGATGGGGGTTTTCTGTCCCAGGAGACTTTGAGATGGGAAAATTTTCTTGTCCCAATTTGGGACAAAACATAGATATCATGAATTTCCCAGAGTTACAAACTAAAATTTCCATTTGGTTTCATTGGGATTTTTTTAAAAAACTATGAAAGAAGTTGGATTTTGAGCCATTGCACTTTTACATTAAACTCACAAAAAATTTAGTCATTCTGACTTGATGAAAAACAAAACTTATGAAAATATCAGAATGGGGCACTGACAGTTGCAAAACTGTTTTTGGGTAGAAAAAAATGGCTTGAAAATACTCACTACCTAAGCTAGTTAGCAGCCTTCTTTAGGCCTGTTACAGCTGTTCAAATTGGTATGACATGTGATGTCACACCAGACAATGAACCCCACTTGAACTCTCATTCAAAGCTAAAGGAAAATACTATTTTAATTGTGCCGCCTTAATGTTGCAGTAGGTTAGGACACAAGAAGTCAGACTCCAGCTCAGCTGCAATAGTTAGCTGCATTGCACATCCTACATAGTTTAGGTAGAGTTTTATAATATGAAGAATATTAGGCTATATATTAATCTAGTGTGACGGAGTCAGACCAGAAGGGTAGAGGAGAGTGCTGGAAGGCAGGTATATCAGCCTCAGGATGTGCAGGTCCCTGTTCCCTGGATAGCCAAACAAAGGCTACTCCAGGCCAATCAATAAGCTTCTAGAAAGGAGTAGAAATAGCTAGCCTGATTGGGACACCTGAAGCCAATCAGGGGCTGGCTGAAACTTGTTAAAAACCTCCCAGTTAGTCGGGGGTGGGGTGGGGATCCAAGGAGAAAGGAGCTGGAGGAGAGGAAATTTTGCTGTGACCTGAGGTAAGGGGGAAGTGGGAGAGCTGTGGCGAAGTGGCCCAGTGAAAAGTAGCAACTCTGTCAGTGAAAGGTTGGCTGCCAATAGCTGCTACCATTAGGGGCCCTGGGCCAGAACCCGGAGAAGAGAGAAACCAGGGTTCCCCCCAACCTGCTACTACTGATACACTGCCTGGAAGCGCAGGACCCACAGGGACAAGGCCAGAGCTTTGCCACACTAGAAAAACAGGAATAGCAAATTATTCATCTTTGTACAATACTTAAAATATTCACATGCCAAAAGTGTGAATGAGCAATACCTTGATTCCCTGGGAAGTGAATAAGCAGTAGCAGCAAAGAAAGCAGCTTGAATCTGGAAAGAAACAAGTTCTATCTCATTACAGTTTCTTTATGGGAAACTGATAATTGCAGCAATATAAAATCACCATGCTGTTAAGTCTTGTGGCCTTTGAGATACTGTTGTGCAATGTTCCTCTCTCAAAGATAGGTCTGAGCAAAGGTTTGTAACCACCACTCTCCCTGAAGGTTGAGGCAGAATAGGAACAATAGTGGGGTACTGCCAAATGAAGATTCAGTAGTTTTCTATTGTCCCATTCAGTGATGGCCAAATCTTCAGCCCAGCAACAAGCCCAAAATGGCTGGGGTGGGCAGCGGGGAGATGCACTTCGGACCAGGGGTGGAGGAAAGGGGACAGGGACATGAAGGCTCATCATCTTTCTTCCTTCCTTCTGAAGTGTCTGGAGGTTAAATCAGCCCCCAGTGCCAGACAGAACCACCCCAGTTCTGCCTTAACTTGTGTTGGTGATTAGTGGTTTTAACAAGCTGCTCTGACAGCCAGGTTTGCAAAAGTACACTATGCTCTGGCCACACTCCAGACTGTCCACTAAGTTAGGCGTTAGGAGTGGCTGAAAGAGGATACAACAGCCCTACATACTTGAAGGTTCCCTTTTCCTAGCAAATCCTCCAGATACTGCCTCAAGGCAGCTTTAAAAGTACCCTTGGTACCATACCGGTATCACAAAAGGGACTTAACATGGGCCAAGAAACCAATCATTAATTTGTAATGGTCTAGCTGTAGGTACTATCTAATCGAACTAAATGTATGGGAAGGGCTAGCTTCCTAAATACAGCCACTCCTATGTACTCCACACAACCATTTCATACACTGCATTACACTAAACCACAAATAACCTATGTGATTTTGGGTTTAGTTTTTAAACATATGAATTAAAAAAATTAAAGTGAACTAACTTTCTGGTAACAGTTGAAAGCAACAAGGCTGTTTGATAGGTTCCCAAGGAGATTGAACGGGCAGATGGATAAACCCTAGCAAGTAAACCGGCTTTGGTATTTTCAGCATAGAAGACAGCAAATTAAAATCTTATTAAATCAAACATGCAATATCAAGTAAAATAAATCAGATGGAAAGGAAGAGTCAGCTTCTCCAGATGTAATATGGAAAGATTAATCACTTGAGACCTGCTTGTTTGTGAAATGTATTTAATAGCTTAAATGAGTGATGCCCTTAATTTATGAAAGGCTGAAGGTATGAGTGCTGAGTCCTTTAATTATATCCATAAAGACAGCGTAGGTGTCTCTGAAAAATACTTGATTACTTGGAATGGGGTATGAAACCAGATCCTACAAGCCCATATTCATGCAATTAGTTCACAAGCACCAGATTTTCAAAGATAGTTAAGCACTTAGGCCCAGATGCTCAAAAGATATTTAGGAGCCTAACTTCCATTGATTTCAATTTAAAACAACGGGGATTAGGTGCCTAAGCAAGTTACTGGGATTTTTAAGACTCTCTGAAATCTTGGTGCTGAAAATGTGGCCTTCACTCATATGAATAGTACTATTGATTTATCAGAACTGGGCCCAGCCATGAATAATTGCCTATATTAAAACAAAATAAAAAAGCCATACAATTTTTAATGGAGTGACCCCTGCTTTGCTGATAAAGTAATGATCATTTATAATCAGACATTTTCCACTCTTCAGATTACAGCTGTAAATCAGATCTCTGTACAGCTGCACAAAAAGACCCATGTCAAATTAAAGGAAATTACAAATCACAGTTCTCACATATGGAGCAGAGGTAGGAGAGAGAGAGAGAAAAAAAAAAATATATATCACATCAATGGCAAATCTTCTGTAATAGCTCTTGTAGTCAAAACAAGGTTTTCATTTGCAGCTCATCCCCCCGCCCCTCCCCTTCCCACCTCCTATCTTTCACAAAAACTAAAAACGCACACTTTTGCAAAGGTAAAAATTGCTTGAGATGCCAAACTGACAAATTTTCATTTCAGGCAAATTGGGGAATGCTTCAGAGTTAAAAACCTAGTTTAAAATGTATATATACACACTTTGCTATGAAAACCTGTGTTAGTGGAAACATCAATTTTTTGCTTTTGATGAAAGTTAAATCTCACTTGTGACCTTTCCCCATCACGCAACATACTACTTGATAGTTTCACCGAAGTCCAATGTGAACTAAATATGCTTAATTATAATTAGTGAGTAGGAGAGATTGAATGACCATTGGAAATAATAAACAACTTCACAATGATATCGAAAAGTAAACTGGGGTGGAGATGCCTTGCCCCACAGAAATTGTGCATCTATCAGACAGTCTCTGAAGCTGCTCCTTGTGCATTTGGAAGCAGCAAACCTCTACCTCAGGTTTTTATTAACCCCACTTTTGCTTTATTTCTTCTTTCTTCCAGTGGAAAGTAATAGTGTGAAGAAGTTTCCTCTGAAACATATTGATTTGTTTGGGTTTTTTTTAAGAAAAATTCAAACATTTCAAAAATTCTCATTAAAAAAAGAAATGAAACCATGGGTACCCAAACCAAAATGAAAAAAATTTCCACTTGGAAAGAAGCTCAAACAGGTGTGCGCTGGTATTCATAGAGCATCAATTATTGTAGAGTTGAAGGGCCAGACTGTCAAAAGTATTTAGGTGCTTAAAGATGCAGCTAAGCACCAAGTGGAATTTTCAAAAGTCACTTAGGTGCCTAATTCATTTAAATCTAGATGTTTTTGAAAATCCCACTATCAGAAAATCCCAGTGACTGTTCCACTGTGGCTAAATACTTAAACTAGTTCTAGAGAGGAAATAGGACTTCAGAGCAGTGGTTTGGGCACCCATGTGGGAGGTGAAAGACTATTGAAGCAGGGAGACTGGACTTATCACTCATTTACTGACAGAGGAACAGCTTCCACAGGAAAGAGTGAGGGAGCATCACATCAGAATATCCCATAGTTCAGTGGTTAGACCAGGCTTCTTGGAGGTAGGATTTCCATAAGAGTCTTTCCCCCTCTAGCAGGCAGGGTGCTGGTGGTGGGTTTGAACTTGGGTGTCCCACATCCCAGCTGCGGACTCTAACCAATGTCTGAAAGCAATAAAGTAGGCACCACTTCCTTTGGCTATTTTGGTGTAGAAATGAGGCAGGCTCCCAATTCATTCTTGCAGGAAATATCTTAGGCACCAACATTGCCCGAGACCAAGGGTTTGTATCTTATTTGTTGATCGTTCAGGTGAGAGGCTTGCAGATTGAACTGCAAAGAGATACTGTCTGTCAGAGTGGCAGGGCTTAGCATAGCCAGCTGTCATCAGCCTCTCCCATAGACTAGCTGAGGCAGTTCCGCAGCTAGTGTGCTGGCTTTTGTGGATCACATTCTGATCACATTGCCCATCTTGCCTTGCCTAGGGAGCCGAAGATGCACTGAACTCAGGCTTTGCGAATCAGTGTTGCTGTGATTTTGCTACGTGCTTAAAAAGTAGGCATGGTGACAATAAGTGTTGCAATACCTACATCCCTTTGTAGATCCCATTCCAGAGGAATTTTCAAAAGTGCCTAAGCAATTTAGGTGCCTAACTCATACATTTGTCATGGACTCAGTTGAGGTTTAGAAATTGAACTCAAGGAGCTTTAAGCACCTACCCTGCTTAGGAAAAAAAATCCAGGTTAGGTACTGGTCTCTCTTTTGGTCTCCAACTACCTTTGAAGATCTGACCCTTAATGACATAAGATCCCACCCCCTGGAGAGCTCTGTACCTTCCCAGTTAAAGCATTGTTGCTCCCTTTTCTTCTTTCTGTGCATTTCTTTCCACAGTTTAGTTTACCATGCTAAATGAATTAAGCTAATAATGGCAAATAATTAAGCACAATTGGTTCCTGGCTTTTATTTGTGTCTCTAGTTTGTTGGAAATAAACTTGTAATCATTGTTTACAACTGATGGGGGGTTGCATTCTTTATATTAATTAACATCGTTAAGTTGTAATTTTCTTGTTTTCCTTACAGGAAGCATGCAGAAGGGTAGGAGGTGGTGGTGCTGACACATCTTTATTAGGCTCTATTAATCCCTTAGCGGCTATCATTGCTATAGCTAGATATTGATAGCCCCTCACCCCAAATTTAGGTAAGATCTAGTGCTAGTGAAATATCTTATACTGAAGCAAAGAGATAGCTGTGAAGTAGTGTCACTGGTTATAATAAGTTGAATCCCAGGCTCGTATGCCAACTCTTATATGGAAGTGCAAAACAGAGCCAATGTAATGTAATGTAGTACAGCAACGGTGTGTGTATATATATGGAATATATGGCTAAAAATGTTAACATGATCAGGCAACTGTCCAACATTAAAGAGTTATAACTAAGGTTCAGGGATTGGTATACAGACCTCAATCTATTTAGGATTATGGTGCACAAACCATTAAAGATATAAAAAAGAAGAGAAAACAGTGAAAATACTCGAAGTATTGAGTAAGGGTTTTATTTTAACAAACCCTGTTCCCTTTAATTTTCAAAAGAAAAACTGCCTTCCCACCCGCCCGCATCTGTCAGAGTTTTAGATGGTAATACCATCCTTTTTGCAGAAAAGAGGAAGTTAGCGGAGATGGGTTTTTGCTTTTAAGTCCAATCCTCTTGTCAAGAAGACAATACAAGTCAAACCCTCATACACGTATCAGGGAAAAGAATAGCAAAGCTAGAAAATGCACTTGGTCTCCGCTGTTGACTTTCACTTACAACCTCACTGTTGAGAAACATGCACAGCACATGGTCTTATCAGCCAGTCTAAGACCTGGCAAACTTGTAACAGCATCAAACAGTTTAGTGCAATGCTTTTAATTGCCTCTTTCTGGTCGCCGACTTCCAGTAATATTGCAAAACATACTCTTGGCCAGTTAAGGTGGAGAGAGAAAAAGACACGAGGTATGAAAAGAAATGAAATCTCAATCCTCGGTGGTCTAAGGCATCCGGGTCCCTCTCTTGAGCTACCCTCTGGTCAGGACATCCTTCAGGATTAGGACGAGGAAGGCTTTGGGTCCCAGGAGATGGTGTGGCCAGCAGCCATGACATGGAAGCCTGCACCCATAGTCAATTTTCCTCCTAGTGTCTCTCTTTAAGGGCCCCAATAGAGAGAGATGGGCAGAATAGCTCGTCTCCTCATTACTTTGCTCACCAATTAGGCCTAGTTTCTTATACAGATTTTGGTACATTGATTTCTGATCCCACACTTCTTTTGTTTACCAGGCAAACTTTCAACACTGACCTTGAACTAGAACAATAGGCCTTTTTGTGTGAACAAGTTTGGTCTGTCTTCTTTTTGCACTTTTTCCCGCATCAGTGCTAGAAGTCTAAATGAGATGAGTGAACTAGAGTGCCTCCTATTAAATGAGGATATTGATACAACAGGCATCACAGAAACTTGGTAGAATGAGGATAATCAATGAAACACAATAATACCATGTGCAGTGGGGCGGCTGCCCCGCTCCAGGAGAAAAGGGGTTAAAACAGCCCTGGAAAGGCTGTGGCTGGTGGGGCAAGCAGCTCCCAGGCTGATTAAGGAAGCAGCCACTGCTATTGCCAATGCAATTAGGGCCCAGCTGGCCATTATAAGAGGGCAGTGGGCTAGAAGAAGAGAGTCTCCTGCTTTAGCTGTGGAGGCAGACTGGCCTGGCTGCTGGGGAAGCTTAAGAAGGTACCTGGAGTGGAGCAGGGCTGGGGGGGAAAGGCCAGAGGAGCTAGGGAGCTCCAGGCTGGCAACTCCCCAGGCTGCAGGGCCTAGTCTGTGGCCAAGAAGAGGTACTGGGGGTGCCAGGGGAAGCCCATGTGTAGGCGGAGGCAGCAGGCCAACCATCCTTGCCTATGATGACTGGCTTATACAGACTGCAGTCGGCCCCAGTGAATGGGGACTCGATCGTGACTGGCAGTAGCCCATAGGCTGATGCAAGGTGGGGATAGTGGGTAGGGGTTCCCTGGGGAGGGGAGACCCTGAGATCTGTGGGGGGTACTGCAGGGGTGAAGCACCCCAGGGAAGAGGGCACTGGGGTCTGGGAGGGACACGGGGCCAGCAGCAAATGGAACACCGGCCTGCAGAGCGCGCTCTGGATGCTGGAAGAACTGATTCCCTGGACAACCAACAGGAGGCGCCGCAAGGGTGAGTTGCTGCTCTGCTACACCATGGTACAAAATATATCAGAAGGACAGAACAGGTTGTGCTGGTTGGGGAATGGCACTAGATATGAAAGAAAGCATAGAATCAAATGAGGTAAAAATCTTAAATGAACCAAACTGTACCATAGGAATCTTTATGGATAGTAATTCCATGCTTGAATAATAAGAGTATAGCAGTAGGGATATATTACTGATCACCTGACCAGGCTGGTGATCATGAGCATTTCAGTCACTGAGATTAGAGGCTATTAAAAATTTAAAACAAACAACAAAATATGGGGATTTCAACTATGCCCATATTGACTGGGTACATATCACCCCAGGACAGGCTGCAGAGAAGTTTTCTTGACACCTTAAATGACTGCTTATTGGAGCAGCTAGTCCTGGAACTCCCAAGAGGAGAGGCAATTCTTGATTTAGTCTTAAGAGCAGCACAGAATAAAGTTCAAGAGGTGAATAAAGCTAAACTACTTGGTAATAGTGACCATACTATAATTAAATTTAACGTCTTTGTTGAGGGGAAAACACCACAATGGCCCAACACTGTAGCATTTAATTTCAGAAAGGGGAACTACACAAAAATGAGGAAATTAGTGAAAAATTAAAAGGTACAGCACCAAAAGTAAAATCCTGCAAGCTGCATGGAAACTTTAAAGCTACCATAATAGAGGCTCAACTTAAATGTATACCCCCAAATTGAAAAAAAAAAAGTAAGAGAACCAAAAAAGAGCCACTGTGGCTAAACAAAGTAAAAGAAGCAGTGAGAGGTAAAAAGGCATCCTTTAAAAGAGTGGAAGTTAAATCCTAGTGAGGAAAATAGAAAGGCACATAAGCTCTTGCAAATGAAGTTAAAAATATAATTAGGAAGGCCAAAAAAGAATTTGAAGAACAGCTATCCAAAAAAATAATAAAACAGCAATTTTTTTTGTGGGGGTACATCACAAGCAGGAAGCCTGCTAAACAAGCCATGGTGACACTGCAAGATCGAGATGTTAAAGGAACACTCAAGGATGATAAGGCCATTGCAGAGAAACTAAATTAATTCTTTGCATCCGTCTTCATGGTTGAGGATGTGAAGGAGATTCCCAAACTTGAGCCATTCTTTTTAGGTGACAAATCTGAGGAACTGTCCCAGATTGAAGTGTCATTAGAGGAGGTTTTGGAACAAATTGGTAAACTAAACAGTACTAAATCACCAGGATCAGATGTTATTCACCCAAGAGTTCTGAAGAAACTCAAATGTGAAATTGAAGGACTATTAAATATAGCCTGTAACCTCATTTAAATCAGCATCTGTACTAAATGACTGGAGGATAAAGTGATACCAATTTTTAAAAAGGGCTCCAGAGGTGATCCCACCTATTATAGGCCAGTAAGCCTGGCAAACTGGTTGAAACTATATTAAAGAACAAAATTGTCAGACACAGATGAACATAATTTGTTGGGAAATAGTCAACATGGTTTTTATAACAGGAAATCATGCCTCAGCAATCTACTAGACTTCTGTAAGGGAGTCAACAAACATGTGGACAAGGGGAAAAATCTAGTGAATATAGTGTATTTAGATTTTCAGAAAGCCTTTGACAAGGTCCCTCACCAAAGGCTCTTAAGCAAAGTAAAGTGTCCTGGGATAAGAGGAAAGGTCCTCTCGTGAATTGGTAACTGGTTAAAAGACAGGAAACAAAGGGTAAGAATAAATGGTCAGTTTTCAGAATGGAGAGAGGTAAATAGCACTGCTTTCCAGTGCCCCCATTGGCCTGGAACAGCAAACCGTGGCCAGTGGGAGCTGTGATCGACCAAACCTGAAGACGCTGCAGGTAAACAAACTGTCCTGTTTCACCAGCGGATTTCCCTGCTGGACTGCATGCCAAAGGTTGCTGGTCCCTGTTCTGTATAAATCTACGGTATGCCCACATCTTGAATACCGCATGCAGATGTGGTTGCCCCCATCTAAAAAAAGATATTGGAATTGAAAAAAATTCTGAAAAGGGCAACAAAAATTAGTGGTACAGAATGGCTACTATACGAGGAGAGATTGATAAGACTGGGACTTTTTAGCTTGGAAAAAGGATGACTAAGGAGGGTGGATATGATAGAGGTCTATACTTTAAGTGTTATTTACTCCTTCACATAACACAAGAACTAGAGGTCACCAAATGAATTAATAGGCAGCAGGTTTAAAACAAACTAAAGGAAGAATTTTTTTCCACACAATAGTCAACCTGTGGAACTCCTTGCCAGAAGATGTTGTGAAGGCCAAGACTATAATAGGGTTTAAAAAAAGAACTACATAAATTCATGGAGGATAGGTCCACCAATGACTTAACCAGGATGGGCAGGAATGTGTCCCTAGCCTCGGTTTGCCAGAAGCTTGGAATGGGTGACATGGAATGGATCACTTGACAATTATCTGTTCATTCCGTCTGGGGCACCTGGCACTGGCCACTCTTGGAAGACAGGATACACTAGATGGACCTTTGATCTGACCCAGTATGGCCATAAAAAATTTGTGTGCACTTTATGAACTTACATTCTTTTCAGAGTTGAGCAACAATTAGGCTAAGTAGGTAGTTCAATTATTGCAACATAGGCAAAGTGAGGAGGGGAGAAGAAAGAATCAGCAATCTTAACCTTTCAGTGATTGTTGATTGGTTTTATGGGACGGATAAGTATGTCTGTCATTCTACAAACTCCCTTCTAGTTTGTGAAATTCATTTTGATTGTAAACTAGACGTGCCTTTAATTTTTGCAGTGTAGCCTATCTTGAATTGGAACACCCAGGAGGTGTCAGAAGAGATCCTTAAATTTAGCACAGAGGCTAATTATGGGAAATCCATCAAGCTTTCTCAACCATGATGGTCCTCTGTTCAGATGGATCCAAGCTAGAATAGACTGGCTGCAGTTTGGAGGAACTACTTTTCCCCTTTTAGTCCATCACACCCAGAGAGACATTGGAGTTCATTACTGATCACCAAATGGGGGTTTTGAGTTGCTTGGGAGAGTTCTGACTCCATCTTCCAGGTACTCTATTCAAGGAACAAATCACATTGAGCCTTGGTACTCTCAACGGCCACTCAGCTACACTGTTATTTTTAGCACATTAGCTTGATCCTACATTATTATGGGTTTGTCTACTCATCACAGTGTAAAGATACTCTAAACTACATCAGAGGCTTGTGGGTTGAAATCCCAGCCCCATGGAAGTCAAGGGGAGTTTTGCCATTGATTTCAGTGGGGACAGGATTTGATCCATAATCTTTAAGGAAACCAGTGGAAGAAAGGCACAGCAGGGCTGCAACACATCTACCCCAAACATGCCCCCTACACGGAAGGGCTCCCCCACAAAGGCTCAGGACTAGGCCATAGCACAGACACACCAGCAAGGAGTTCTCTACATCAGGAAAATCCTCTGTGGCTAGATAATAGCCCTTTGTACATCCCATGAGTTATACTATGACTGGATTGTAGCGTTTAGTCATGAAGGCACTTGCCTCCTCAGTCACTTCCAATGAAAGACAGGCAGCCACCAGAGCTAGAGAGAACACTGCAAAAAAAACCAAGGAAGTGGCCTTGGATCAGAAAGTCATAGAGGTTCAGAAGTTCTAGCTATTGAGAACTCTGGGGAGACAGAGTTAAGGGTATTAAGCTTTTCCTTTGCATCTTGAAAGCAATAACCAGAAGGTTTTGCTTCAATCATACACTGGATTTTACATAAACATGGATTTTGTACAAACACCCATCACCATAGTACTGGGGGAATGGATAAATGTTCACATCACACTCCCCATCCCCAAGGAAGCTAATGATCCAACCAGCAGACCAAAATCAGTGATGAATCCTGGTCACATGCCACCTGAGGCACATTACACACATGTTAAGATGACCATAGTACCTAAACACTTTGAGCTGTGCAAGGAGCTTTACAGGGAACATATGTTCATATCGGTACTTTAACAAATAGAAATAAAAGTTGGCATTATTATCTAAACAGGACCATGTACTAGGATGAGCAGTGCTGGAAAAGGAGTTTCTGAAACAAAGACAGGTGTTTGTTGTATGCCTATAGGTACAATACTCCTCTACCTATCAGCCAGAGCTTGAGAACAGAAGCCTTAGAATCAGAATGACTTTGTAAACCAATGGACCAACCCCCTGAGAAGCCAGCATACAAATATATTCCCCAGCCAAAGTAGAATTTAAGCCTCCTTCTTTGTGATTTCTTTAACAAAAGAGTTCAGTTTCAACACAAACCTTCCATAGAAACAGAAGTTCCTTCTTGAAACCTAGGAGTTGCTACGTGCTCTTCTTAAAGCCTCTTGCTATTGAGATTTTTACCTCTGCTCTTTACAGGCTCCTCCTACCAGAGCTTGCACATAGCTGGTACAGCAAGCCCTCACCAGCTCCTTCTTATGCCTTACTAACTCCTTTTCAGGCTATGCAGGCTCCCTTTTATAGGAATTGCTGACTCTGCGATGTCATGTGACCCTTGCCCACCTGATTCAGCCAATCAGCCCTCCCCTTTAAATAGGGTGATAGACTGTGCACATTCACTTCAGTATCAGTGTTCTGTTAGAGAGTAGTCTGGCTATGTTGCCTTGTTTGGCATAGCGCTCTAATTTAATACACAGGAATCATTACAGCAAGTTTCTTTTATGGGATTAGGAAACAGGAATAAGCGTAGGCAGCTTAGAACCTACCATACTTCAAAGACACAAGAGGGTCATTAGTTGAGCAGTAATTACTAATGGAGAAACCCTTTATAATGTGAATTAGCAAGTAATGGTATAGTTAACTGAGAAATATAGCAACTGATTGGTAATATGCAATTAACAGAATAGCCAAAAAAATAGAGTAAGTGGGAAGTGGGCTCCTTTCATGAGAAAAGGGAGTCAGGCTTGAAGCTCTCAAGTGCCCTTAACACTTGATAAAACAGCTTAACTGAAATAAGGAAATGTTGTTTTCACTTTATGGCATATATCACTTACTATCCTCTAACTAAGGTTCTGAAGGCAGCATGATAAAAAAGACTTAACCAGGCTTTTTATTTGGAAGATTATTTATTTTATTTAGTTTGAATTTCTGTTTCATTTGGAGCAGGACGATGCCTGTGACTGCAAGAATTTCAAGCTTCTATAGCTTCCTAGGCAATCTGATGCCAGGGTGATGGAGTTCAAGACAAGAATCTGGATAGATAGCTGGGGAAAGGATGAGTCTCAGTCAGTTTGCCTGAGATGAAGGTGCTCCCTGTATGCCTCATTTATGATAGCACAGACAAGTCCCAGGGAGAAGAAGCATGCCATCTTTCTTTACTTTGGTGATCTGCTCTATTACAGTTGTGATGGTAAAGGAGAGACCAACGGTTAAAATAAACCTCTGCCAAAGGGTTGTATGAGAATAGGGCAATCACTTTTACCAAAACCATACCATTTGTTTTGTAAAACTTGTGCTTATCGGGGCTTGCACTGTGGGACCCAAAGTGGGTGAAAGGGGTTTCAAAGATTGTGTCTACACTAGTATTTCTTGCTCCATTTATCTCATACAGCACCAAGTACGTGGTGGTTCTGGTCCATGTCTGAAGCTTCTAGACTATGATGATACAAATAAGTAATAACTAAGATCCATGATGAAGCTCTACTTTAGATCAGGCCAGGGGCTCCAGGCACCAGAGGAGGAAGCATGTGCTTGGAGCGGCACATTCTAAGGGGTGGCATTCCAGCCATTCTTTGGGCAGAACAATCTGGCTGCCCTCCGCCCCTCCCCCACCTTTTTTTTGCTTTGGCAGTCCAGCCGCCCTTTTATTTATGTATTTATTTATTGCTGTCAGTTGGACTGGTGCTGAGCAAACAGCACATAAAATCCTAGTTTAGACACGTATGAAGAAACAGGAGATCTGTCATTGTCCAACAAGAGTGTAATTAGTATTTTTGGGCTTGTAGAACACCCCAGGTTTGCTGTGTTGAAGGACCGTAATGGAATAAGGTTATCTAAGTCTGTCCCCTCAAACCTCTGTTGCTTTACTTTTAGTCTGTGAAGCTTAGCTTTACACCCTGTTAGATCCCTATAGGTGTAGGAAGACATATAGACTTTAAAGTCCAAATGGACCATTATGATCATCTAGTCTGATCTCCTGCACGATGCAGGCCAAAGAATCTCACCCACCCACTCCTGCAATAAACCTCTAACCTATGTCTGACTTACTGAAGTCCTCAAATCATGGTTTAAAGACTTCAGGATGCAGAGAATCCTCCAGCAAGTGACCCGTGTCGCACACTGCAGAGGAAGGTGAAAAACCCCCAAGGCCTCTGCCAATCTGCCCTGGAGGAAAATTCCTTCCTGACCCCATATATGGTGATCAGCTAAATCCTGAGCATGTGGGCAAGACTCACTAGCCAGACATCCAGGAAAGAATTCTCTGTAGTAACTCAGATCCTATCCCATCTTACTTCTCACAACTTACATAAGAATCCTGAACTGGGCTACATCTGAAGTCAATGGAAATCTTTACTGGTCTTTCTTTACTAGTGGGTCAGTAAGGTTTTGTGGCAGGAGGTCAGAGTAGATGATCATGGTCCCCTCTTCTGGCCTTAAAGTCTGAGTCTATTGGTGGTACTTTTCTGATTAGAATGGAAATCTCTTCTGTTTACTCCCTTGCTCATATTTCAGATGCAAAAGAGGTCACCTAAAGACCAATTTAACTTCAGATGTTTAATTCAGATCTTTTATTTGCTTCTTACAGTAATAAGAAAAATATGCAGTAGGAAAGCAAGCCCCTGATGTCTTAAATTGGCACGTAGCATTGTGTTCAGACGCTCGTGAACTATCTGAACACTAAGGAAGTCAATAGTAATTAATGATCCTGGAAAGTAAATAATATGATCAGAGAAAACAGAGGAGCAAATGTTCCACCACCAGGAAATCTATAGGCTCTTTTTCTTCCTTGTCTTATCACTGGATGTAAACAGCAATTTGTACATTTGAGCAAGAGTCTAAGCACCTTGGAACAGAAAGATCACACTATGCATAGAGATTAAAGGAGACAGTACAGCTACAAACTTGAAAAGGGCTGGATTGTTTTTTTTATCGGAAGATGAACCAGTAAATGGCAAATATAGAGGTGTTATAAACTTGGTTGACTGTTTGATAATTGCTTCTGGTGATTTTTTTTTCTTTTAGCCCAATCAGAATTAACAAAAGTTTTTATAGATCCTTTCATGATATTATCCTGCTGTAGCTCCTATGACATGTTGGGACAAAAGAAGGAAAAACTGTATCCATAACTCCATGTTAATCTATTAATATATGGATAATCTTGGCTAATGCCTGGTAGCTCTCCCAGGCTATTACAGAAAACTTCTTGCATTTGTACTGAAGCGATTATAAAAATGCCAAATCAATAGATATTGCATTAGCTTAATTGAGACTCTGAGGAAGGGCTCAAGAGTTTGCTGGCTCTAGGTACATATTTCTATAAATAAATCTGTCCCTTTAGTCACATAAGATCTTTTAGCAAATTCACCTTTGGGAAATGAGGGAGGGTCATTAGGGAGGCGTAGAATCTTCCCTCCTTACAAACCTTTCAAGGGAGGTTTGTTCTTGCAGAACACAAGCCATTTTGCCTAATTGTAAAATTACAAATTTGTAAAAGTACATCATGTTACAAAACACAGCATTTGCTGTACAATGACTAGCTCAGAGGACACTTACATTTGTGCCTGGAGAAGTAATTTGCCAGCTGATTATAAGCATGCACCTAAGTATTCAGAAAAGAAAACAGAATATTGTGCTATGTTTAAAAAGTTGGTCGATCAAATGTCAGGGGGGCACAAATGGTATGTTAGATAGTAACTGCGTTCTTTTATGTTTTATATTGTATTTTTCAGTAAGTTAACAGCTAGTGCAATAATACTTTGTATTTATATAGTACCTTGAAACACAAAGCTACCCAGTGCTGCCAAATGTTAAAGAATTAATTCTCACAATCAGGGTTGCTTGAATAATCCAATGCTAATAAATTATCCACAGAATTTAGGTCATTCTTTCCCATTAGATCTTGATTTATGCAAATATATTTGTTATGCATAAATATTCACCACATGGTTGGTGCAAATACATTTCAACCTGGTATTAGTGATCTGTTTTCTTTAGCTGTTTGCTATTCTTGGTACCTGATTGGTCACCTAAATCACATGGTATTTTCTATTCTCTCTGACTGGATGACTGAAAAGTTTTTAAATAGAAGAATAATGAATAACAAATGCTGAATAGTCAATATGCTTGTTTGTGCATGAACCACCAATATTTGCATAAGATTCAATATTCACATTCAGAACAGCCATTTCCCAAATGTCGATTCACACAAAACTCAGCTTGTGTAACTATGAAATCATAAAGAGTAAAAACATGGTTGAAATGAAAGCGACTTGAAATTCAAATATTTGAAAGCAAAGGGGTTTTTTTGTAATATTTGGCCTTCTCTCACCACCGTGTGTGATAATTAATTATAATAAAAATTAATATTTATTAAAAATAATTAAATAATCATTATTAATTATTGTTTAATGATTATTAACCCCACTTTGCAGATATGGAAGGAGAGACAGAAAGTTTAATTTGTCCAAGGCTATAGTAACTTGCATGGAATTTGGAGCGGGGAGAAGTACAGGTTGGTAGAGGGAAGAGGAGGAGACACCAGCAAGTCAGTCTGTGTGCACAGGACTATAGTGCTAGCTGTAGTTACAACATATCTGTAAATAATTCTCTTAATAAAGAGCCTGTTTAGTTTTACCAGCATGGCTTCCTCTCATGTTATCCAGCATGCTTAATATGAAACAAATCAGTGAGTAAGACCCTAGTTTCAAATACTTTTTAGGCATATTCAGGGGTTTATCAGTG
This sequence comes from Dermatemys mawii, assembly GCA_007922305.1. Lineage (NCBI taxonomy): Eukaryota > Metazoa > Chordata > Testudines > Dermatemydidae > Dermatemys > Dermatemys mawii. Next base: position 1,358,729 of record ML677335.1, on the reverse strand, counting down.
TTCAACAATTTACAGGACTGGGGCCTAAGAAACCTGATGATATAACTTAAATTATTGCTAAATTAGCAATAATCAAACTATCTTCTTTTCCCTACAAGTCATCCCCTAGATTTAAATACAAGTTCAATTTGTTCTGTTTCCCTAATAGAACATTATTAATAATATAATATTGTGATTTTTTTTTCAAGAATGGGGTCGGAGGTCTGTGTGTAGAATAATTAACTAAATATAATATTTCAAAAAACTTTATTTTCTCTGTCACCTATTTGCCAAGTTTATTTTAAAGTCTGCCTACATTTAGGCTCCAGAATTTTATCTAAGCAGCTAAATAAGTGGCCCGTTCTCCAAAAGTGCTGAGTATCTTGCAGTTCCCACTGAAGCTAAACTGAAATCCAGCTGATAATGTTTTGCAAAAACATCTAAAAAGGGAGCCTTCTCCTATCCAGAGCAGTCTATTTGTCCATTTCAAAATTAAAACTAAGTTGCAATTTATTCAACATCATGGACAACACATTTTGGCTTTTTATCTTCAAGTGACTTATCATGGATAAGATTTGTGCATAGAAACAAGCTATTTAAAAAAAATCCTCTAACCACCTCCTAAATATATTTTCTGCCTCTGTAATAATTGAAAATATTCCTTAACGTCACCATTTATCTATTATGAATAAATACTTACTACTTTACACCACCACTGGATGTGCTTTAAGTGCCACCTTGCGCCCAAAAGTGGTATTTCAATTTTGAATCAATTATCAAGTGAAAGTTTTATATGGGAATCGAAGGGTGGAAAGGAAGAAACTAAATGAACCTGAAATGTAGAACTACGTAGTGCAACTAAGGGAGGTTTGCATTGATCAATAAACACTGCTGGAGATTGGAACACCACATTTAATACACTCTGTGGGCCAAATTTTCAAAATGCGACTTCTAATTTTGTATGTGCAAAATCTGTTTTCTTCTAATTTCCTTTGTCTCTAGTAATTTTAGAAATTATTTGTAGGGAGGTAAAATTGTGTAGTAGAAGACAGGGGTGGTAAGACCATACTGGGAGAACTTTGGACTCCATGGCTTATGAAAAGGTAGCCTTAACTGAGGTATGAAATAAGTCGTTTTGGAGCTTGAAAAGTATAGTGGGCACTGCCAGAGTTCATTCATAGGTGTATGTAATACATTTCAATCTGGTATGCAGCTGAGGTGAATGGGGATTTTGACAGCAGTCACTGAAGAAACCTGGCATATCTAGGGATCCTCCTTTCCCCCCGCTCCTGGGCATGGGTGCTGGAATTGGATTACTGGGGTGCTGCATGACCCCCCTGGATTGAAGTGGTTTCCCTTATCAGGGTTTACAGTTTGTTTCAATGGCTCACAGCACCCCCACTATAAAAATTGTTCCAGGCCCCTGCTCCTCGGGACAGGGCCCTCGTAACTAGGGAGCAGAAGGAGGAGTGTCCCAAGGTAAAACGTCCAGTTGAGAAGCTTGGTGATGGCAGGAAGCATTAAAGCCTGGGTCATAAGAAACCCAGGATCATGACTACAGGTAGATATGTATGGGAGAGAATCTGATTGCTTAGGATGAAACTTTAAACCTTTCTTTGTTATCTGTATAGAGATGTGAATTGATGGAAGAAATCATTTTGCTAATTTAGAACACACTGAAAATTCATGTTCCATATTTATCCCTGATGCGACTCTGCTGTAGCCAATGGAATCAGACCAGCGATGATTTTGTTCCTGCTAGTTGTATATTGCTGGGCCATATAAATGCATAGTCTCATTAGTCCTTCTTTTGTCCTCCCTTTCTTCTATTGTTTGTAGCCCTCATTTTAATCTCGACCATAAACTCCTGGGGGCAGGGACCATGTTTTTCGTGATGTCTGTAAACTGCCTAGAAAAACCAGGCCCTCATTCTGAATGAAACTCTTAAGCACTCTCATCATACAAACAACAGTAACTGATTTCATGCTTACACTTTGACACTGGCAAATTGGATTAGCCTGATGGATTTTTTTAAATCCATCTTTCTGCAGTGGTCTAGATATTTTTAGCAAACGTAACAGCCTCTGGGACAGAGCACTCCTCCATGGAGCTGGTAGGAATGACTGAGACAGGAGTCAGACAAAGAATGCGGAAAGCACTATGTTACAGAATGTTTCTTGTTGAGCCTCTAATTGGGGAGAAGGCAGCTATTTTTTCAGAAGCGAGTAAGCACAATGATGCAGACTTATACTGCAAATATAAACCCGTGTTTCCACGATGCAAACAAATACATGGTTTTCCCTGTATTCTTTTTTTTTTATGCAAAGCAATAAATCTCCCACTAGCTCCCAAATGATGCAACACAAATGGACTTTCATTATTCCAAACATTTTTTACATTACGTGGAAAAAACTGTGCTTCATTTCCAAGAGAAAAAACATGGTGGTTTGCACTTCCTGACTGTGCCTATTTCTCCACCCACCTCTCCAGCAACCTGGATAATGAATTTAAATAAACCAACCAAGAAAGGGTGAAGAACAGAAACTCGCCTTTCTCCACCAGATGTCAGTGAAAGCTGCAGGACTGAAGAGATCTATGAGAAACTAGAAATCTGTTAACATTATCTTGCAATTAAAGATGATTATTGTTGAGCCAATCAGGTAGGCCATAAGATTCTCTGTATTTCAGGAATAAGTGTGATATTTAGGGCTCGATTCTATGACCTATTGTCACACTGAATTGTTCAATAATTTTAATGGGATTTTTGTGAGCATGGACAATGACTAAACTACTGATGTATAATTTGCAATCGGATTTGTACAGATCTTTAAAAAGTGATTTTTCTTTTAGTCAGCAGCAATATTTATTTGATTCCCTAGCATTACTAATACTAGTTTAGAGCTAGATTATGTCATGTTTATTCAGTTGAGCAGTATCTTACTCTACATAATGCATAAGTATAAATTGAATTCATGTTGCAGCTTTTAAGAGTGACATGTCCTGACTTTTGAGTGCCTCACTTTGCAAATTTAACACTCTTCTCATGTAAACATGTACGAATTTCCCAGTTAATCCTATAGTCATTGCTTACATGGAATTGACCACAATGCTCACCAACAAGTTATGCTGCCAGGTTTGGAGAGGTGGATGGGAGAGCAGTTTGCATATCTGGCCTAAGATCAACAAAGATCAGCACCACTCTGTCTTCCAATGGGTCTCAAATCAACACTTGGATTTTGTACCATGGTCTCTGCAACTCCATTACCACCATTGTCTCTGAAAGAATGACACCGATCTGGGGAAGACAAATGTTGAGTTTGTCAAGTGAGTTTTGCATTCTGCGAATGTCCATGCAGGAAGCAAAGATAGGGGACTAGTCGTTTCCGTTGTTACACAGTAGTTATTTTTTAGTGCTTACACAACTAGGCTTTGAAACTTTGCATACTTTTGAAACTTCCCAGAAGGGCTGGTTTTGTCCATTTTGCTAACTTTTTAAAAATAATGTCTCTGCTATGAATAGTATCACTTTTCTCCAAGCATAAATTCCATTTGTGTGTCAAAGGAAGATGCTAATATGTGGATATGGGCTGTGGCAACAATGTTTGTTTAAATCCAGATGAGGGTTAAGCTGGATGGTAGGGTTTGGTAGGGATGACTCTGAACTCTTATGAGAGGTCCTTATGGGATTTCAGCCCTCTTGACTGACTTGATAAATGAAGAAAGAGAGAACATTTTTTCCTTGCATTATTAAGCATGGTTTTGTGACTTTCACAAGCCACCACCCATCTCAGTGACAAAAGCAGCTACATACAATCACAGGTGCAACCAAAAATGTTTTTGGTTGATAATCAAACCAGAAATGAGGGTGGGCACTGGACTGATAGGCTTATAACAAAGCCCACACAACGTATGGCTAGATTTTCAAGTGTTTAGCTCTCACAACTGGAGGAAGAATTTCCAAAGAGTTTAGTTCTTGTTTACACACCTAGATAAGGGCCAGATTTTCCCAAGTGCTGAGCACCCTACAGAATTCAACACTTTACATGCTGAGCTCTTTTTAAAATCTAGCCCATAGAACCTGATGATCAAAGTTGCTGGATAGCTCCCATTAATTTTGATGGGAGTTGCGAAAACTCAGTCCTTCTAACAAGGCCTATAAAGTTTTGGTCTCTGCCAGTCCATTATAAGCAGAAATGCTATTGACTGTGTTCATTTTGATGGGCTAATCTTTCTAAGAGGGGGAAAAATAGAATCAATAGAAAATGCTCTTTTAAAAATGGCTTTAGAATTTGTTTTAGACTTTTGTCATTCGCCATGCTGAGAACTTTCCAAAGTACACACCAGGGCCAGATTCTAATACCCTCACTAGTGCTGAGCAGTAAATGTGCTCCATGAGCAATCCCATTAACTTCAAGATAAATCTACTGTAAGTCATAGGACCGTTCACGGGATAAGGTGAGTAAGGCAGAAGAAGGCCCCTCAAAAGAACATAAGGTCAGATTCCATCTCCTGTTATCATGTTCAGTAGTCCCTTACTCCACAGTTAGTAACATTCTGTGAGAGTATCCAAATAATAACGTGACTAAGCATGGCAAAATCTGGAGCTTAATGTGTTATTACTGTCATCTATTGGAAGTTTCTTCTAAAGAAAGTTCCTATCCCCACACACTAATCAGAATGCAGGAAGTCTCACTTAATGGCATTTCGAAAGAGAACATTTCTCCCTTTTTGTTGGCTATTAACAAGAGTAGAACCCACCTCTCTTATGTGGATAAAACACTCCATGTGATGTTTTATTAACAAGCTCATCCAAACACATTTGCAAAGCTTTTCGTGATCCTCTATCAATTGATCCATTTACATATTCAGAAAAGCAAACTTATTAAAAGATGGGCCCATTATTGAACAATGACACTAAAGTCTTTAAAGATTGTTGGGCTATTACATGAAGTCAGTTTCTTATTAACACCATGTATTGCAGGAAGATGATTTCATCTTGCAATCGTTATCTGAATTTTCAATTTGCACGCAAGAAAATCTCCTCTTCATTGATTCTTAGGTTTGTAATTAACAGCTCCACTGTGGTACCATACATCTAAGATTTTCCAGTACCTTCCTTCAGTTCTATTTTATTAATTCATAATATTGTGATGTCATAGTTCAGGGTGACAGGTTATTTGATTCCTAAGTCCTTTTGTAAACATTTCTCTTTAAAATAGAAACAGTGAGATTTAGGGCTTTATCTTTAACTGATAGAGGATGGGGGAGACGGTTAAGGAAATTACTTAAAGAGATTTAAACAATAGCCAAAAGACTACAGAGCAATTTTTTTTAAACAGTAGGAGTCAGATTCTCCCACACTTACTCACATTGGGCCATATCCTCACCTAGTGTAAACTGGTGTATTTCATTGGTGTGGTGACACTAAACTCAATGTATACCACCTGAGTATCTGGCCCATTGTTTTCCTATGTTTATAACTAATCCTATTTGCCCACCCCTCACCTGTTGCTTTTAAATGAAAACGACCGCCACATGTTTGTTTGTTCAACCTTCCAAAGGTGTCCTGGTCAAAATATTTCCTAGCAGGGGACTAGAACCTCTCACAGGCTGACCTCAGGAGCTTGGTGTGTGGGGGGAGGGAGAGGGGGTTCCTGAACTCATGTGCTCCCTAAGGAGAGTGCTGGGGACACTACTGTTTTGTAATTGCTTCCTGCAGTGGCTGGGGTCTGGAAGGAGAGGCTGGCCCTGGATTTATATTGTGATGAAAAGGATATCAGCTGCCTATGAGAATATGGGGATGAGGAAACATTAGTGAGCCATTGTGGTGAATTGGGTCAGCAGAGGGCATTGTGGTGAACACGCTTTGTTCCTCAGGAGGCTAATAGGTCAGCGGCTGGGTTTCTGTGGCACAGGCAGAAGTAGGTCATGCAAGTAGAATGTCTGGGCCCTGAGAGGAGCATGGCATTGCAGATTGAGTGCATATTGGGACCTTTAAGGTGTTAGCATCCACAGAGCCTAACAACTGAAATGCCTTGAGTACATACCTGAGCTGCGCTGTACATAGTTGGCATGCTACCAGGGATTGTTCAAGATGAGCTGGTTTGTACCACAGCACTGCTGCAGGGGGTCGCAGTTACACTGTACACCTCACTGGTGGCCCTGCCATCTACTCAAAGACTGCTTTTTTCAATGCTGCACCTCCAAACCTGTCTGAGCTTTCACGGGATGGGAAATGTATCTTGCTTCTTGATCTGTCATATAAAACATAATCCTTCAACCAGGATAAAATTAACTGCTGCACCCAACTGTGCAGAAATGCTGAGCTTCACAATCCTGCGATGATGTTGTTTTCCCTTTGCCATCTAGTGGTGACAGTCATGGTATTGGTGAGTCAGTAGATGGTATGATCCAGAACTCGACGAACGTCCCACATGGTGGTAGTGGACACTGTGCTTTGGAAGAGATCCTACAGATCCTAAGAGTGGGGATGTGCCTAATCTGTGTTTTGCACTATTCTGCTAATAGGATACACCCTGATCGTTAGTGCTGAATGATCAAGTTGTATCGGAGAAGAGGATGAAAAAGGCAAATATAAATAGTAAATATATGAGTTAATGTGGTTATTTTATCATGAGACTGAAATCTATTGGACTAGAAAAGTCATGTCAGAAAATATTTAGTAATTATCTAGTATTTGATTTCACTTTTGGCTGTCTTGATCAGGTAATTGAACCCTGATTTCTGCCATAACGATGGAATATAGAGAGGAAATAGAAATATTAGCATCTTTGGCAGTGCTGTTTTTCTTAAACATATGACTCTGATTATCTGCAGATACTTGAAGTGTTTTGTGATCTCAATCAGCATTTTGTTCATTCACTACCTCTCTGTTTATTGATTTATAAGCCCTTCAGAGTGGTGGTATTACTGCTAGCACTTTACTGTCTGTGGGAGTAAAGTATTTCATTATTGGTGTGTTAGAAGCCATTTTAAAGCTGACATTAGTTTTGAAGCTACTTAAGAGAAGTGACATTACATTTGACAGCAGAAGACTGACATAGAAATGATTTGAAACATAATTACTGTAATGACAAAATAAAATAGAAGTTTCAAAAAGAGCTTCTTCATATTTCTGTAGCATCAGTGATGATATCTCTGCTATTTACTCTACACAGTTTAATGGGAAGCAGCACATGACTTCACGGGCACTTCCAATGACTTCCACCAGATGTATAATAAATACTTTTACTCATTACCACAGCTCAGCACAGTGATGCATGTATAAACATAATACTACTAGTAGTATTATAACAATGCATAATAGTAATATTAGTAATAGATAATGCTAGTATTAGAAGAATATTGTATTACAGCATTGGTTCTCAAAGTGGGGATCGTGATCCTTGGGGAGTTGCGGCCTCCTTATGTGGGGGTTGCGAGCCTTGACCCCAGCAGCGGGCTGCTGGCTCGAGCCCAATCTCCAGGTGGGCGACCTGGCCCCTGTGGTGGGCTGCTGGCTTCAGCCGCGATACCCGCGGGCTGCTGGCTCTTTCCCCAACCTGCCGGTGGGCTGCCGGCCCCAGTCCCGACCCCGTGGGGGGCTGCCGGCCCCAGCCCCAACCCCAACCCCAACCCCAACCCCAGAGGGCGGCAGGCTCCAGCCCCGACCCTGCAGGGGGCTGTGAATCCAGCCCTGATTCCCAAGGAGGGCTGCCGGCTCCTGCCACCACCCACCAGTGGGCTGCTGGCCCCAGCCCCGACCCCAGAGGGTGGCGGGCTCCAGCCCCGACCCTGCGGGAGGCTGCCAGCTTCTGCCGTGATCCCCGGGGCGGGCTGCCGGCCCCAGCCCTGACCCCAGAGGGCGGCGGGCTCCAGCCCTGACCCCGCGGCGGGCTGCGGCTCCAGCTGTGATCCCCGGGGCAGGCTACCAGCTCCAGCTGCGACCCGCCGGTGGGCTGCTAGCCCCAGCCCCGACCCCAGCGAGTGGCGGGCCCTCTGACCCATGCGGTGGGCTGTGGCTCCGGCCGCGATCCCCAAGGCGGGCTGCCGGCTGTTTCCCCGACCCGCCGGTGGGCTGCTGGCCTCAGCCCAGACCCCAGTGGGTGGCGGGCTCCAGCCGCTATCCCTGGGGCGGGCTGTCGGCTCCTGCCCTGACCCCAGCGGGCGACGGGACCCAGCCCTGACCCCCAGTGGCGGGCTGCAGGCCCCAGCCCCGACCCCAGCGGGCTCCAGGTCTGACCCGTGCGGCAGGCTGGAGGCTCCCGCCCTGACCCCGGGGGCAGGCTGCTGATCCCAGCTCTGACCCCACCCTTGGCAGGCTGCTAGCCCCACCTCCACCCCCAGTGGCGGGCTGCTGCGCTGGCCCTGATCCAGCCCCTGTGGTGAACTGCTGGGCCCAAGCTCCTCCAGCCCAGCTCCACCCCCAACTCCACACCACCTCCAAACAAAGGGCGCCAAACAGAAGTTTGGCCAGGCACCGTTTTGCCTATGACTGACCCTGGTAAGGAGACAACATTCGCAGCTGAACAGGTACTTTTATTAACAGTCACAAGTGCAAACTTTCTGCTGAAAATAATGGCCAGTTGTACGACTAAAACTGCTAAAAAACGAAAGAATCTCGAGTCTTACATTAAACTTGGCTTTACCAATATCATCACCTCTGGTATTGAAAAACCGCAATGTGTCATTTGCAGTGAAGTTTTGTCTGCTGAATCAATGAAACCCTGCAAAATGCAGCAACATCTTGAAACTAAACGTCCTGAGCATAAAAATCGAAATGTGGATTTTTTCAAATGCAGAGAATAAGCAACAAAGAAGGCCAGGCTTGATGCTGATGGAAGTTTCCAACAGTAAAAGTCCTCAGCTGTGGAGGCCTCTTATGTTGTGTCTCTACGGATTGCCCGTACCAAAAAGCCACATACAATAGGTGAGGAGCTTATTCTGCCAGCATGCAAAGATATTGTAGCACTTATGATTGGCAATGATACTGCCAAAAAACTGAATATGCTTTCCATATCTAATGATACGATGAAACGCAGAATATGTGAGATGTCTGAAGATATCAAAAAACAAGTTGTACATGAAATTAAACATTCTGCTTTCAGTATGTTCAGCCTGCAACTTGATGAAACTACCGATGTTTCTTACTGCGCACAACTAATAGCATTCGTACGGTATTTCAATACTGGAGATGTTAAGCATGAGTTCGTATTCTGTGTACAGCTTGAAACAACCACAACAGCACAGGACATTTTCAATAAGGTGAATGCCTTTTTTCAAAGCAATGGCATTGAATGGAAAACCCTTTGTGGTATCTGTACAGATGGTGCTCCAGCAATGATGGGTGCACAGTCTGGCTTTCAGCAGAAGGTAAAGTGTGTCTCACCTAATGTGATTGTCACTCATTGTGGAATCCATCGTCAAGTCCTAGCTGCAAAGACATTGCCAACGTGCCTTAATGCTGTGGTGGATGTTGTTATACGAGCAGTGAATTACATTAAAGCTCATGCTCTGAATGGTCGTCTCTTTCGAGAGCTCTGCAATGAAATGGGTGGTGAATATGAAGTTCTGCTTTTCCACACTCAAGTCCGATGGCTGTCTAGGGGACGCACATTAAAGAGCGTTTTTATACTTCATTAAGAGATGGCAGAGTTTTTCCTGCGAAAACAGAAACAGGAGCTGAACAAAATATTCAGTGACAAGAAATGGCTTCTCTGCTTGGCATACCTAGTTGATATCTTTGGTAGCCTTAATGATCTCAATCTGTCACTTCAGGGAAAACGTTCAACATTAATAGACCTGACTAATAAAATCAAAGCCTTCCAGATGAAGTTGGATCTGTGATGCAGGAAGCTGGACACAGACAGATATGGCGTGTTTCCGACACTTTCTTCATTCAGCAAGGAGGAGGAAGTTAACATTGATAGTGCTCTCAAGTCTGCGATCAGTGAACTATTTGAGAGCCCTTCATGAAGAGTTCTCACATTACTTTCCAGCGCTGCCAGAAGCACTTTATTCCCTGGTGAAGAACCCTTTCAGTGTGATAGCTGAGCAGTTACCTACTGATGATATTCACACACAGGAACAGTTTATTGACATGATCAATGATGATGAAGTGAAAGCAAAATTCACACAGCTGCCTCCAAACTAGTTCTGGTGTTCAGTTGCAAGTGAATACCCACTGGTATCTGAAATGGCCCTGACAGTCCTTCTGCCATTTCCCACTACCTACGAACGTGAGAGTGGATTCTCTAGCCTTCTCACAATAAAGACAAAATCTCGAAACCGGCTTGATGTGAAGGATGATATCAGATGCGCCCTTTCTAAAACAACACCAAGAATAAAACGTCTTTTATCAAATAAACAGCATCATCCATCTCACTGATTTTTGGCTGCTTCAGGTCATTAATTGCTGTCAAATATTAAAATAAAATTCTATTTAAAAATAACTTTTCCACTTATTTTTAATTCAATAAAAATGTGTTTTAATCTTAATTTAAAAAGCAGTGAGAAAAGGTAAATCCATTTTAAGCAATAGGGTTTACATTTAGTGTTTAACAGTATTAAATATCAAAAATGTGTATTTAATTTCTAGAGGGGGTTGTGGTCAGAAGCTCAGTGTTCGAAAGGGGTCACTAATACAAAAAGTTTGAGAACAACTGTATTACAGGAAACTCACCTATGAGATAGTTAATGCTGATACTCAGTGCTCAACACTGAGGTTCCTACCCAGATTTTATAGTCAGTGTTAGGCCTTAAGCGGCTTCTGAGTAAAGACTGACTAAGCATCACATTTAAACTGAATTAGGACTAGAGCTGGGCAAAAATTTTTAGTCAACATTTCTTTCATCAAAATATTCAGATACGGCTCAGCCGAAATATTTTGCAAATTTGTTGAACTGATCAGTTGTTTTAATAGGGAAAAGAAGTAAAAAATAAATGAAGATCTTTCATTTCAATGTTTTTGAAACAAAATGTTTTGATTCTTTTTTTAATTCTCACCAACTTTTTGTTTCGAAAAGTCCTTCCATTTTATTTTAAAATGCTATTTTAGCATCCCCAAATCATATTGAAACGTATTTCAGATAGAACAAAGTGTCTAATGCAACCCTAAATAACGTTTTCCAACTTTTTGGTTTTCAAAAAAGATTGACCTAAAATGAATTTAATTTTGTGGTGGATCCATATGGGCAACAAATTGAAACAATCAGTGATTCACACAAGTTTAGTTAGGGCCTCACTATCTGGTAAGTAATATATTCTTTAGAACGAATGTTTCCAAGAGTCTGAGCTGCCTCAACTAAGCTCAGTTAATGCAGTTAATAACAAGTATTTTTTTTCCTCCTGGAAACCCGACCCCCCCCCCCAAATAACCCCCCACCCCAAAAAAACCCCAAACACCAAAACTGTTCACCAAACCTTAAAAACGTAAATTCTGCATACTCTGCCCCTGCTACTTTACTATGAAGTTGCTTGAGAGCACTTAAAGAACTTGAAGGCACTAGGCTTTTAAAATCTGCTACTGCCAAGCTTTTTTTAAATACTCATTTAGTGCAAGATCATGCACCACAGTCCATGGGAGCTTTGCAATTGATCTCAATGGGAACAAGAGCTGCGCCTTAGTGAGCTACCATAAGTTTCCAGCTTTGCACCAATAGTCACAAAGTTTTGCAGAATGGGACGTATCACTGATTCACTAGAGGTGCTGATGTATTTGGAAATTAGTTGACATATATCAAATAAATAGAGCTGATTGAAAAGATTTCAAAGTTTGGATGAAATTTTTCATAAATATTGGATTCTATTTTTCCCACCCTCTACAGGATAGATTGAAATTTCCTGCAGATTATTGCAAAAATTACATTCACTTTAAAGAGTGCTAAAGGTTAAGGCCAGAAGAGACCACTAGATCATCTAGCCACCCTCGTATCCAGTCCACCAACCAGAATTTGATCAGTTCTAAAAATAAGTACTTCAGAACTGCACATGCAGGGTGGAGTCATGACCTTGGATGGAAGAGGAAGTGATAAAATCTGTATCCATATAGCCTTAATGGGTGATAATGGTGGGCAGCGATAAATAGTCTTCAGGAGTTGTGTATCCAATTTGTTTGAAAGTACAGAAACAGCAACACAGTGATTGGAAATATGGTAAAACAGGTACTGAGAGATTGCAAAAAACAAGGACTATTCATCTTGAAAGGAGAAGAGTTGAAGGATATTTCACTGGGCTGTTTACAGTTATGAGGGAAATGCTGTAAACTGGAATTTATCAAAAAGCCTTTTATGGAAATTAATATTTTCATCAACAATTTCTGGGGGTTTTTTCAAACAAAAAATATCAAAAACATGATTTCTGCATCAGTTTCCAAAAACCAAAAGCAACCAAATTGGGTAGCAGGAGAGAAAAGGGAACTACTTCAAACAAATCAGAAAAAAAAAAAATGTGGAAAATTTCCATCAATTCTCTCCTCACCCCCAAAATCAACTTTTTATGGAAAATACTGTGTTCCAGCCAGCTTTGCTGTCAATTGATAGTTCCTCCTTTTTTTCTTACTCTGTATCATAACGTAAGACCAAATGGATGATGAAGTTGTTGAAGTTAATTGGAGAACACATAAGAGGAAATGTTCCTTCACACAACACATTAGAAATCCATAGAATTTTAGAATGGAAGAAGATTGCACATCTGGACCATTCTGCAGTGGGAGACGTGGCAGGGTGTACCAGGTGTTTACTGCCCCCACCAGAGACCCCACTGCCTTGATGTACCCCGTCCCAGAAAATAGCCTTTAAGAAGAGAAGAGTAGCAAGTTTTGAACATCCAGGGTTGCCTAGAGAGGCCTCCTAGGGTCAGCAGCTGATGGAACCATCAAGACTTCATTCTCCAGTAACTAGAAGAACTGGAAGCAGGCAGCAGCCAATCAGGGCCCACCAGGCCAAATAAAAAGTGCTGTCTAGATCTATCAAGTGGCAGTTCCTAGGTAAAGCCAAGAAAGTACTGATTGATTTTTCTTCTCCCATAACCCAGGAAGTCAGGTCAGTTCAGGACCTATTGCTGACTCCCCTCTGTCACCTGTTTGACACTCTACGTGCCAGTAAATAGCGTTATTTTAACTAATCTATTGGTATGATGTTGAGTGACAGTAAATGTTCATATGGAAGGCAACTTCTCCGCTTGGCCTTGAGATTCATCATCAGAGAGACAGAGTGAAAGCAGAAAACTATTTTGGGCAACATTCTGACTGTTCAAATTTAATTCTGACACTTTTTTTCTCTTTTGAAATACAAGAAAGACATCAGGCCAAATCTTCTGCTCCTGCAAACGTGTGCAGCCGAAGTCATTGACATCAGCAGAGAGTTTGGCCCATGTTCAGTATGTAAGGAGATACAAATGAGACCAAGGTACGTATAACAGGAAAAGGAATAGAAAAGTGGGATACGAAGAAAAAAGAACTACAACTCATGTAAAAATGATCTGATGGTCAGAGATTTAGAATAAGAATGAAGATGCACATTCTAGTTCACTCCACTGAACTCCAGCTCTGTTTCACTGCAGTAGCTTGTCCCTCCCATTCTTAAATATTGCCATACTCCATACCTTATTATTTCAGGCTATATGTGTGGATGATATTGTAATGGAGGTTGAATCTGCCCAGTTAAGAAAGCCCCAGAGAGTTTGTAATTTGAAATTATGAGTGAGCACTACTATACAATACAGAAGAATAATGGGGTGGGTTAACTATTTGGCTAATTAAATACAGGTTACAGTATCTGCTAATTCACCTTTTTGTAATTGCAATTGCTGTTTTAAAAAGAAAAACAGTTCTGTCAAGATTATTTAGAATCATTTAGTTTAACACAGTATCATTGTACTGTCAGTCTGATGACAGCCACTACTAAACTGCTCGGCGTCCTGTTTTAAAAATGTTTGGTAAAAAACATTACAAAAATGCCATCATGGCTGACCTGAGTAAAAAAGGCAATTAAAGGCAAAAAGGCATCCTTTAAAAATTGGATGTGAAATTCTACTATGGAAAATAGAAAGGAGCATAAACTCCAGCAAGTCAAGTGTAAAAACATAATTAGGCAGGCCAAAAAAGAATTTGAAGAGCAGCTAGCAAATGCCACACAAAAAGAGCAGCAATTTATTTTAAGTACATCAGAAGCAGGAAGCCTGCCAAACAATCAGCAGGGCCACTGTATGATAGAGGTACTAAAGGAGCACTCAAGGAAGACAAGGCCATTGCAGAGAAGCTAAATTAATTGTTTGCTTTGGTCTTCACTGCAGAGGATGTGAGGGAGATTCCCACACTTGAGCCATCAGTTTTAGGTGACGAATAGGAAGGAACATTTTGAGTGTCAAAGGAGCAGGTTTTGGGGCACAAAACGATAAATTGAACAGTAATAAGTCATGAGGACCAGATGGTAATCACCCAAAAGTTCTGAAGGACCTCAAATATGAAATCGAAGAATTACTGACTGTGGTATGTAACCTATTGCTTAAAATAGCCTGTATATCAGATGACTGGAGAATAGCTTATGCAATGCTGATTTTTAAAAAAGGCTCCCAGGGTGAGCCTGGCAATTATAGGCCAGTAAGCATAACTTCAATACCAGGAAAACTGGTTGAAATTACAGTAAAGAACAGTATTATCAGAAATCTAGATGAACATATGTTGGAGAAGAGTCAGCATGGCTTTTCAAAAGGGAAATCGTGCCTCATCAATCTATTAGAATTCTTTGAGAGGTTCAATGGACTTGTCGACAAGGGTGAGCCAGTGGATGTAGCTTATTTGGACTTTCAGAAAATCTCACCAAAGTCTCTTAAGCAAAGCAGACAGTCTTGGGATAAGATGGAAGGTCCTCTCATGGTTCAGTAACTGGTTCAAAGACAGGAAACAAAGAGTAGGAATAAATGGTCAATTTTCACAATAGAGAGAGGTAAATAGCGGCATCCTCCAAGGATCTGCACTGAGACTAATACAGTTCAACATATTCATAAATGATATGGAAAAAAGGGTGAAGAGTGAGGTGGCAAAATTTGCAAATGGTACAAAATTATTCAAGATAGTTAAGTCCAAAGCTGACTATGTCCAAAGAGTTACAAAGAGATCTCAAAAAATTGGGTGACTCAACAACAAAATGGTAGATGAAATACAATACTGATAAATGCAAATTTATCAGTGCACATTGGGAAACATCATCCCAACTATACATATAAAATGATGGAGTCTAAATTAGCTGTTTAGCTGGTATCCTGGGTAGTTCTCTGAAAACATCAGCAGCAGTCAGAAAAGTTAACAATGTTAGGAGCCATTATGAATGGGATAAATAATAAGACAGAAAATATCATAATGCCATGGTATGACCACCACTCAAATACTGCATGCAGTTGTACTCACCCCATCTCAAAGATATATTGGAACTGGGAACAGTACAGAGAAGGGAAACAAAAATAATTAATGGTATGGAATAGCTTCCACATGAGGAGAGATTAAAAAGACCAGGACAGCTCAGCTTAGAAAAGAGATGAGTAAGGGAGGATATGATAGAGGTCTACAAAAATCATGAATGGTGTGGAGAAAATGAATAGAGAAGTGTTATCTACCCCTTCACATAAAAAAAGAACCAGGGGTCACTCAATGAAATTAATAGGCAGCAGGTTTAAAACAACCAAAGGAAGTGCTTCTTCATACAACACACCATCAACCAGTGGAACTCATTGCCTTGGGATGCTGTGAAGGCCAACATTATAACTAGACTCAAAAAAGAATGAGAAGTTCATGGAGGACAGGTCTATCAGTGCCTATTAGCCAAGATGATCACTCATGCTCTGGGTGTTTCTAAATCTCTGACTCCCAGAAGCTGAGACTCGACAGCAGGGATCAATCACCTCAATAATAACCCTGTTCTGTTCATTCCCTCTGAATCATCAGGCACTGGCCACTGTCAGAAGGCAGGATACGGAGCCAGATGGACCATTGGTCTGACCCAGTATGGCCATTCCTCTGTTCTTATGTTCTCTCCATGACATGGCATCTATACAACTTAACCTATCCACTTTTGCAGCTGAGCTGACCAAATTCATACCAATGACTTGTTGGTGACTTCCAGGTAACATTCTACCACTGAGGGTCTTCAGTATGGGTTCTGCATGCAGTAACACTGAAATAAATTCAAAGAATTAGGGTGGGGCAACTCCATGGAGGATTGTGTAGGTCAGGAGGACAATAGACTAAAGCCAAGGAAATGGTTATGAGGCACCTCAAAGAAGGAGGAACAAGCACCACAAAGCTTTCACTAGAAATGATAGAAGAGGTGTTGGAGAGAGAGATTATTTAAATCAGATGATCAATGAGCTGAAGTGGATTTATGCTCAGCATACTTCAGAAGGATGGTATGAATTAGTTACACTCTGTGAGGAACAGGGAGGGGAAGATATTACTACACCAATATTTGAAAGCAATCATATATTGCACAAAATGTTGACTCCGATTAGGTGGTAGGAAGAACACATACAACTCTCAGTCGCTCAGGTGAGTTAGGCTTTTCACATATATTAAAATAAAAATTCTCTGGTTGAGAAGAATGATTGTGCTTGGAAATTTCTGACTTCAAAAAATGGATCCATTTATGTGTGTAGATAAATATTTGTTTTTGAGATTTTTGGGGAGGAATAACCAAATGACCCACCAATCTTCAGCCTTCCTAAGGCCCATCACTCTAGTATGTAGGTATGAATCGTTGTTATTAGCAATTGAGATGCACCACACAGCCTCATCTCCTATTTAAAGATGCCTGCCTACAATATCAATCCTGGCCCCATCCAGTTTGTTTCCAGTTAAAAATGTACCCAGATAATCTGTGTGTGATCTCTGGCAGCATCCACAGATAATAACAGAGACAAGCTGTCACATTTGGTCACCAGTGGCTTCTTTTTATTACACTGTGGGTTGGTGAGGCATGTACTGCAAAGTAGCATGTTACTTCATCTCTGCCAAGAAGGGAAAATGCATGTCATCACAATCACATCAAGGAATTTTTCACAGGACCCAGCAAATACAAGAGAGCCAAAACATGCCAGGGAAAATGCTAGAACCGGGGAGCTCAAACTTTGCCTACTGAGAACCAGCTGGCATCTTGGGGGAACTCAGGGCCACTCCTCATTTCCATTTATTAGAGCAGATTGCAACTGCTCTCAGCCTCGATGTGAAGGCGTGACCAATGGAGACTAGAGATATACCATGCTGTGCTCCAGCCCGATGCTAGTTGAAGCGCTCAAAATACGATCAAACATGGCATGCAGTCCTTGTGGACTGTTGTGCTAAATTTCAGGCCAGCCATTAGGCTACATTGCAGAAATCTATAGGCTTCATTTGGCCTTTGGGTAGCACTTTGGCCAGCTCTGATGTAGAAGTTCCTGATAATGAAGCAAGCTCAGGAAGACCTAAAGCTGTTTTTTCAGTTTTTCACCATCTACTTGGAGAGTAACGTGATGTCAGTACACATACACTTTTTACACTCTGCACTCCTGGTATATATATATTGTGACGGAGTCAGACCAGAAAGATATAAGAGAGTGCTGGAAGGCAGATATGTTAGTCTCAGGATGTGCAGGTCCCTGTTCCCTGGATAGCCAAACAAAGGCTATTCCAGGTCAATCAAGACACCTGGGGCCAATTAAGAACCTTCTAGAAAGGAGTAGAAACAGCTAGCCTGATTGGGACACCTGAAGCCAATCAGGGACTGGCTGAAACCAGATAAAAACCTCCCAGTTAGTCAGGTGGGCTGTGGGTGTCAGGAGCTTTGAGAGGAAGTTGTGCTGTTGGTGAGACTGAGTGGTGGACAACATATCATACAGAAGGAAGGAGGCCCTGAGGTAAGGGTGAAGTGGAGTTTGAAGAAGCAGGGACTGCTGTGGGGAAGTAGCCCAGGGAATTGTATTGTGTTTTGTGGCTAAAAGGTCAGCCATCTTAGCTGATACTATTAGGGTCCCTGGGCTGGAGCCCAGAATAGAGGGCGGGCCCAGGCTCCCCACTTTTTCTATCTTCCATACTGACCTGTGATGAAGGTAACTCACTAGGTGGTGACTCTTGCCAATTATACTGAGAAAGGGAGGTCACTCTGGGGCCTAGATGAGTTTCTGAGGCCCCTAAATCTGCCAGGAAGCGCAGGACCCACAAGTACAAATTTAGAGCTTTGTCACTATATATATATATATATATATATATATATACACCATAGGTACTTGAACCAGCAGTCTATTTGATGTTGTTATAATCCATATGTGACAGTCCAGTTGTTTATGGAGAAAAAAGTACTGAATACATGTAACATCATAATTATTATAATACAGCAGTCAAATATATGCAGCTGGATATTGTCAAATCAAAACGAGAAACTAATTGCAAGTAAAGGACAGTATTTGCACAGATTGCCTATAAATCTGCAATAACTAGATTTCCCCGGGCATAACATCAAAAACATTTTAGTATCTCATTAGCAAGAAAATGTATTGCTCAGCTATTGAACTGTCAAGTTTTTGAAAACATCGTGTGAATAATTCCAGAAATCATGTGTTTGATTTGTATTAGTTTTGTGCCACTGGATCGAGTGAGTGGCTTTTTTCTCTATGATGGAATGACACTAATCAAGAAATTAAAGGGTATTGCATGTCTTCCATTTGAAAGTAAACACATTGTTTTTATAAAGATGCTAACACCTTCCTCTTCCAATAATTCAGACTAACATTACATCCTAAAGGAGCTCATATCCCAGATGAGGTTTGTTTTTTTAAAAATAAATGGCCCCATTACAGTTCTTCAAAGGAAAAGCATTTTTTCATGTGGCAGTGTGTTTTCCAGCTGTGCTTTTTGGCCAGTTTTGTGGTGTGAATAGTCTGAAAAAACTAAAAAGGAAAGAAAAAAGAGTTAGAATTCAGTGAAGTACATATGGGAGCAATGGAAAATATTTCATAAGTATCTGCTGTGGGTAGCAGATTTATTGACAATAAGACATGTACATGGGGTACATTAACACTTGGGTGTAGTTAAAATATTTTCTTGCCATTTTACCAGTAGATAAAATAGCATTGGATCTAATGGTATTCACCATAATGGACCCAGTTTTCCAACCTCCACTCATGCTGGAGAGCACTTTCTCAGGCAAGTTGTCCCAGAAATTTTAATGGGACTACCTAGGTAAGTGCTCACTAACAAGTGAAGTTCATCCTTCTAAAAAGGACCAGCATGAGATTTATGCACCACTGACATCCTCAAAATGGGTCTCATATTTGCATAAGCTTTGTGCTGAACTTCTGCTCAGAGTAAATTTCACCTTAATGCCAATAAGGGTTTACAATTAAGCCTCTAAGTATAAGGAAAGTCCCCTCCAACTAATGACATCTCATCTACTGGGGAAAAGGTTAAAAACCACATGACTTGTACTATGAAGCACTTCCCAATGCCCCCGTGAGGCAGGATAGTAAGTATTCTCACCATTTGATAGATTGGGAAACTGAGTCAGAGAAGTAGGTGACTTGCCTAAGGTCTGAGCAATTGCAAAGGTAGGATTTGCAGGGGGAAGTGTGGGGAAATCAGTCTCACAGTGCAGTGCAATTCCATGCAGAGTGACCGAAATTATACAATGTGATGCTACCGTGTGATAGTCAGGGGGCTGCAGAAGGGCTGATCTGCTGCCAGAGAGCCAGAGGTAGGTTGATTTGCACCTGCTGAATATCTGGCCCAGAAATTGCCGAGGAGGAACCAAATCAGCCGGGACTCCATCTAAGGACATACAGTGAAGAGCTGCTGGCCCTGTAGACCATGGAGATCATGACCTGGCCTCCTTCATGCTGCCAAAAGCAGGGCCTGTTCTCTCTAAGTATATTGTAGCTGTTTCCTGGCCTGACATGCAAGGTGGGTGAAGGTAATTTCCCCTTTCCTCCCCTGTGAAGAGGCTGGTTTCATTTTGATATATAGCTCCATGCTGATGCATTGCAAAACACATCTGAATGGGCTCCCAGTAGAGATGAGCCCACACTGGATCCTATTGCCCTATTTTAAAAATTCAGATAAATTCTGACGCTGGACAATAAGCTTCCTTCCAAAGGAGGAGCATGGGATACCCCAGGAGTGCAGCTGCAATGATTGTAGCAGATGCTGGTATGCACCAATACCAGTCTTGTTCCAGTTTCCTCTTCGCTACTGTGCCGTTTGTTTTCTAGTAATGCCAACTTCTTTTAACGGCAGTAGTATTTTAGTATGTATATCAGCTTAAACTGACACAACTTAAAAACTCAATGATTGCTCTTTGGTCTTTGCAGATGTACTATATAGCTGCCAAGAGGCCTGGCTTGGGTGGGGTCAGGCCAAGTTTGGAGCAGGCCAGCAGCTTGACTCGGACTCAGGATCAAATTGGTTGATTAGTAAAGGGTGGGGGGAGGACAGGAGGACACACATGGACTGTGAATTTAGATTAAAACCACTATTCAAGAGGCTTAATTATTTTTGCCAAATTCTGTTTGGAATTATATTAGCGCCTAGTGGCCGCAACCAACATACTCGGTCCGCTGGACAATGTGAAATACACTGATCTCCTTAATACACTATACTCTATTTGAGTAAAAAGCATAATTTTTATTGGAAAGTCTCATAGGCTGAATACAAGCAAGAGAAAAGTTAAAGTCTCCTGCAGAACTTAATTTTACTCTATCCCACCCCTTTAATTTGCCCTTTAATAATCAATCTCTGCTCATAAATAATTGAATCTGTGAATCACTTTCACCATCAGACTGTGAATTTTGGCAATAAAAATATGATTGTTAACTTCAGGCCCTAAAACTACAAGCACTTCCTACCAACTGTAGTGTATTGTCAATATCATTGACCCCAATAAACACTATTCCTCGTAGTGTTTGCAGGATTGAGTCCTTTAGTTTATTTGTTATACAATTGAGATCAAGCATTGTAGCTGTTCAGTATGTGATATCAGGTCACTATATCCTGACTTTACTGAGCATAGACCAAGATATGAACAGGTTTTCCCCATTTCTAACCACTGTGATGCTAAATACACATTAATAGTCCCGGTTCCACAATGTTTTTGAACAAAGGCTTTGTATTTAACTCTTGGTTTAAAGGGGCACTGCTTCCACTCCACTTCATGTGGGAGAGGTGAAGAGAAGAATTATCCTCTTTCATTAGGGAGGTGAGCTTCTGACTTCAACAAAACTTTCCAGAGCACCTTTCTGGCTTATTAACAAAGGCCTCCGAGCACTGCTCTCCATGACACCAGCCAAACTCCCCCACTCTTCCATCTGTGCAGAAGAAAAATCTCCCCCAAACACTCTCACATAATGAGAAAATGCAGACATGCCTCTGGCCTTCACTTAAATGAAAGGGCAAAATGGCATGCTTCCCCCAGTGCAGTGCTGTAAAATGAGACCTTTTGGTCTAGTGGCAGAGGATGAAGGAGATTAAAGGGTGGGTATTGCTCCCACATGGAAAAATGGTCATAGGTGTCATAGTACATATTATACAATGCATATAGAACTTATTGTATTCTATAAAATGTACATGTACTGCCTGTTTATGTACGTACGTATGTGGGTATATATACACACAGACACAGTATATATATATCAAAGTCAGTAGAGTTGCATATATATGTGGAAAATATACACTGAGGGCAACTGTGTGACCTTACGTACTTTAATATATACATGCAATAATCAAACAGACTATGGGAGGTAGTGTGATCCAATGAAAAGGGCATTGAGTTTGAATGCAGGAAACCTGAATTTTATTCCTAGCTATGCCATGGCCCTGTGCTGTGACCTTGGGCAAGTTACTTCACCTCTGTTCCCCTCCCCACTTTTGTCTGGTTTGGTCCATTCCCCTACCAGAGTTGGGAACGAAGAACAAGGATTTCTTTGGGAACAAGCAAAACCTATCAAATGTCATTATAATATAGTCATGGAAACATTTCTAGGGAAGAACAGCTGCAAGATGTATTCTCAGCCACAGGGTGGCATCTGGAAGATATATTGGAGTCGAGTCAATGCTGATTCAATGAATTCAAAGTCAGCTTTTTAAATATTAGCCTAAGTTGGGAAATGTGATCCCAAATGAGATGTTTTACTGGTCAAAACCAATAACAAAACCGCTGCCCTTTTTTGGATAGGACTCTGAGATAACCTCTGCCAGGGTGATCCTGTTGCAGAACCAGGCCACAAATGCTGAGGTAGCTTTATTACAGATGTATAAATGTATACAAATGTATATTTTCATCTAAGGATTTCAGAGCTTTACAATCTTTGATTAATTAAGCATCATGATGTGTAAAAGATGCAAGGTACAGATGGGTAAACTGAGGCAGAGAGACTCAGGGATTTTCTCAAGATTATGCAGACTGTTGTCACCAGGGCAGACACTGCCATCCCCAGTCTTTTCAAGGAGGTTTATTTCTTTAAACAGAGGTTATGGAAGAAACAGAAAGCAGTTTTAACTAAGTCCTTGGCCCCGGGCTTCAGAGACTCCCCTCCCAGAGATTTCTCATGCTCCAGCTCCTGAGAGTCTCCCCGCCTCAGTCAGCTCTGCTCCCCTCCTGAAGCAGTAGCCCTTGGGCTGCTTCCCCAAGCACATGGCTGCAGGGACCCACACCGGGGGCTGGCTCTCCACTCCTTCTTGGCTTTCCCACTCCAGGGCTCAGCCTGTCTCAATCCTTCTTCCTCTCCAGCAGTCCTTTATAGGCTCAGGTGTAGCCCAGCCCTCTTCAATTAGCTGGATTGGGCTCACCTGCTCCAATACAGGGGGGGTTCAGACTAATGACAGGGACTGACCACCCTGCAACAATCATTGGCAATGTTTTCTCACTCCCAGTGCCAAATCTAATAACCACTGAACCATAAACCCTGAATGTCCATACCACGTTTCTCTGAAACTCACCTGAGGGAATTAAAGCAATTAGAAAACCTTGCTCAGGGAATGATTGAAGCACTCGGATAGAAACATGGGAATTGCAAAACTGAATCAGACCAGGGATCCATCTAACCCAGTATCTTATCACAGAGAGAGGACAGTACCAGATGTTTCAGAGGAAGGTGCAAAAAAACCTTCAGTTTCCCCAGCCACTGCCTCTGAATATAGAGTTTTACCTTGAAGCAATAACACCTTCTTGTGTGCTATCGCAGCTGGAGCTGGTTTTGATCTGGCAGCCTGAACTGACCCTTCATCACTGTCTCTCTGTAATGATAGTTTTTAAAAAAGCAAATGCAAATGAAACTTATCTATGTGATCACATCCCTTTCACTCTCTCCACCTTACATATATCTTGCCTTCCTAGATTGCAAGCTCTTTGGGGCAGGGATGTTGCCTTTGCGTTATCTTCAACCGCACCCGTGATGGGGACACAGTTTTAAGCAGGAGACTTCTCCAGTAGAATGGAATATTACCAATAATACATGGAAAATCTAGTCTGACTGTAAATAGATTGGAGCACAACATGGAGTAAACACTCTGTAACTTAATCTTGCCCCTAGTTATCAGACCCACAGACTTCAGCTCAATGCGGATAGGTGAGGAGAAAATCCAGCCAGCTCCATTCAGACACCTACAAAAATTCTCATTATTAAAGTTTTCAATTTTGTTTGGAGTTTATTCTCCAGGTTTTGGCAGCAGTTTGTGTATGCATGGAGATATGTGCACATACGTTCCTTTTGCATTCCGGGCCCAGCCTCCAAGGATCCAGTTACCACCAAAGCATGTGTGTCCTGACATTCACGTTCGGCGGGGAGGGGTCCAGTCTTCGGATTTCTTCATCTTTGTTACTTGGATTTGCCATCGGAAACAGTGAGATTTTTTAAAAATTGCCTACAAGTCCAGGAGACTAATGAGGAGAGAGAAACTGGCCCCAGGAGGCTGTAATTAAGGTCACACTGTGGCTAGGCTGTGGGAGGTGTCGGTTTTCCAAGGCTGGGTCTTAGCCCATAGATATGCGCAATCAGTAGGGGGCCCACGCCCCAGCACAGGGCACAGCATCTGCAGTGTTTCAGCTCACCCTCTCCCCGCCCCCTGGCTCAATCAGCTGAGCTATTTTCTCATCACTCTTACGAACCACCCTGCTCAGCTCCCTGAGGCACTCTGAGCTAATGCCCACCAGGTCGGCAGCCTCAGACTCAAAGGCAAAGCTTATTGTGGCTGAAATCGTTCAGGCAGGTTCCCTGCACAGAACACTTACACCTTTAGGAGAATGCCCCTCCCCCCCAAATAAGTTCAAGGACTAACAGCCTGCTCAGCCCCTGTGCCTGATCTTACTGCCCTCTCTCCACCTTCCCCTGTCTCTCTTTGATCACTTTACTGGAGCATTTACTAAGCATTCAGGAGGCAGGTTCATGGGCTGAATTCAGGCACAAAACTATTAGCTACAAGGGCATTCCGGCTGCATCTCAGGCAAATGTTGCAGCCACAATTCACTGCCAGCCCGGCTCCCACAGTGCTGGCCGTGGTGTAGCCGTACGGAGGTCATTTTTACCACTAAATGTTGTCTGTCTCTACGCTGTGACTTCTCCTGCTGCTGAATGGGTGGTGAATTATGGCACTGGAGGTGGCTAGTGTAGAGAAGGTCTCTGAGTCTGCTTAGGTATCTGGACACGTCTAGTTTACCCTGGACAAGCTCCAAGGCCTAAAAAAGATCATTAGCACAATCCGTCCCACAGTGACATTACATGATCTCATTTACCACTCCCACCCTTCCACTGATGATGCTCACCCCACTTTTGACTTGCTGCCTATCATAATCTATGCTAGCCCTCCAGGATCATAGACCTCAGGAGATCATCTAGTCTAACCCCCTGCTCAAAGCAGGACCGATCCCCAACTAAATCATCCAACAGATTTTTGCCCCCATCCCTAAATAGAGTTCAAGGAGTGAGCTTACAACCCTGTGTTTAGCAGGCCAATGCTCAAACCACTGAGCTATCCCACAGCTAGTTCAATGGAGCCCCTTTGAGTTTTCTCTCCCAGTCCTTTCTGTCTAATGATCTAGGATTACCACACTGCCCACTTTTGGTGACTAGGGGCACTTCCTCCATATGAAAGCAACTCACACAGTGTCTACCCACTAGCATCGGGGATGTGGACTAGACCGAAACGACTGCCCGGAACTCGAGCAAGGATCCCCAGGAACCAGGCAGCACTGTCCACGTTTTTAAAAAAAAAGTCGAGTCCATACTACAAACATTTTACTTGAGCATTTACAGCATCATGATAAATTGTAGTTTATTCTTACACTCCTGGTACTTGGACTTCCATGGCCAAATCCTCAGCTGCTATAAATCTGTGTGGTGCCATCGACTTTAGCGGAGCTACTTCAGCTGAGAAGCTGGCCTTTTAAAATACGATACTGTCAACATACAGCAGCCTATGCAGACAAAGATGGAAAGCGCTTAGACTCAGGCTATTTTTCATGCCTTCATACGTTAATTAAAACCGCTGGCCAGTGACTTCAAGCAATCAGAATCTTGGGGGACATAATGGTCATGGATTTTCTCACCCCTTAAAGCCATGGAGAGACCACAGTCATTCTCTATCTTCACAGCTCCAATTTCTTCTTCTCCCTGCTCTCCTCTTTTGTCTGCTCATCTATTCCTATTTCTGGGGCTTACAGGCAGCAGTGTTGAATGGCGATGCTGATATTTGGTCTGAACAGTCATTTTTTTCAGGTAATTAATTTAGGACCCAGAAACCCTATGAACCTGAACTTCTTCAGGCTCAGGCAGGTTAGGTCACCTGATGAGCTAGATGGGTCACCTGCAGGAAACTGGTTTTTCAATTCTAGACCTGTAATAGCGCGGGAAAACCTGCCTGGGTTAAACAAAACCACTAGAAGTCCTCACCTCACAAGCCTAAGGACAGGCTTAATTATAAATTCCTTCAAAATATCCTCCCTACGGCTTCAAGCTACTGAGTTTCCAAAACTCTGGTGCCATGCCAAAGGGGGAGCAGGCATATATTAAAGTGACAGGTACAGAAGTTACCTGTTCTCTACTTTCATCTCCACTAATTGCTCTGCTGGAAAGCTCTTATGTAAACATTATTTAAAATCAAAAGAATAGTCCTGCTTTGTCCTTGTCTATCTAATGAACAGGTTATCATTACCTGTTTATCCTTTCAAGGCTGCCTCCTCTGCTTTAGGGTCCAACTCCATATCAAGACTTGGGCCTAGGGCCCAGGAAAGTTTTAATGGCATCTCGGGCAGTACCACTCCCCCACTGAAAGCTGTTCCAGAGCAGATCTGACAGCAGCTCTTTGATATCAACAGATGCTCAGTCACTGTGAAATAATCCAAAGGGCCTTGTTGTGGGGATTCTTTGATTCAAATTTAAACAAATCTGATTTTTAAAAAAAAAAAAAAAAAAGTTTGGACCAAATGCTGAGAGATGTTTGGCACCTGCAAATCCCTTTAAATTCACTGGGAGTTGAAATTTGCTCAGCACCCCTCAGGCGATGGCTGTGTGAATACTGAATACTTAAAATGGCTGCTGCCGAGTGGTTATGGTCATTTTAAACATGGTCCAGCTTCGTCCCTCTCACTCTAACTGTGTTCTGTCCCCCCCCCCCCCGCCCCCGACACACACATGTGTGGTCCAATTTGATCCTGTCAATGGACTCTGAGTCTCTTCCAATTCCCCTTCTCTTCACCCTGTTCCCACTTCCGGGGACCTCCTGCTATAGTGCCTATTGGAATGCAATAGCTGCTGGCTACTGATAGCCACTACTTGGCATTAGATGATTGCAACAACAATAACAAAAAGTGGAATTGTCATTCCTGGACTCTGATTTAACAGTAATTACCATATAATCCTTGTTGTGTAATAGGAAAAAATAACCAAACTTGCCTTGAATCCCACTAAAAATCGAAATGAAGGACACTGTTCAAAATGAACCCAAGTTAGAGTGTATGCATTCAGGTTAGCTAGCAGCTTGCCCTGCACTAACTATCATTGTTCAGTGAAAATGACTGTCATATTCTGCTCTGTGCTGTTAATGTGTTGTGGATTTTATTTCTACAGATTTATAATCACAGGTCTGGAGTACTCTGTAATTACACGAGTTTACACTTGCAGGGACAAAGGCTGAGTAAATATTTTATTAGGCAAATTTTTATCTTATTGAAACTGAATACACAAGTGATAATTCTTCTGGCAAGTGGGGTGTTGGATGGTGAAATAAATAAGACAGTTTACACAGAGCCTTGTTTGTGGATTTACCCTTTTGAAAAAGTATTACATGTAGAATCACTCCAAACATACTGCTCTACATGAATTATAGGTAGAGTGAGCATCAATTATGGGGAGCATGACACACAGCTGGAGGAAAGTAGAATGAAAATCATGAATTGCATCAGCGTGTGTGGCTATAATATGCATGTAATAAAATGCATATATTCTGTTATAGTGAACTTTCACTCATAGGGAAGATGTTCTATGAATGGCAAGATCTTTATATCAGGTTTCTCAGTATGAGAAGCTTCGGAATGTATCTCCATTTCCCTCCAAATTTCCCTTGGGTTTAGGGCAGGCTTCATTCTTTCATTAGTCATTTCCATACTCTGGTGCACAAGCTTGTAATAATATGTACACATGCAAATGAAGGAGCTCTGGCATATAGGACTCCCTGTGGAATGGTCCGCCCATCTCACATACCTTTAACAAGAGCCTGCATCTTGTTCTGTCTTGATTAAAAGACATGCTGGGAGTGAGACGGCAAATTTTGCTGTCCTAGCCAACCTCTCCTGTAGCTGATCATATATTTTGATATTTTCTTGCAAGTGGAACTGATGGATTTCCTTATTTACTGTAATAATCCATGCGTCCATTGCACATGCTTGCTCATCAATGTATTTTCCATGATTTCCAGGAGTCACTGGGAACTAACATGATCTTTACTTCCCTCATATTGCTTCCTTTGATTGTGAGTTATAGCCATTTCCCATCCTGAGTCTGTCCGGTGTATTTAGATTGTAACTCTATTACTCTGTGTGTGTACAGCTCCTAGCACAATGGAATCACATTCCTTGTTGATGCTTAAGCACTACCACAGTAAACAGCAATAATGGTAGCCGAGACCAGTCCCTGTTCTTGGAAGATCATAAGGATTGCAGATGTGGCCAGCCTTTGTGTGGTGGGTATAAGGAACATGTAGGTGTCACGTGGAGGAAAATTCTAAACTGATGATCAAAAAATGGGGAAAATCTTATGAACATTTTCATGAACAGTTCAACCAATTATTTTTTTTGGTAGACCTTTTGAACATGAAAATGTTTTGGCAGGCATTACCACTGCTTGAGAAACAAGATGCAGTTTCCACATTTTTTGTGCAAAAAAATTCATCCCTCTTTCCACTTTAAAATTAAGCTTTGATGAAAAATCTTCTCCAAAAAGAGATTCAGAAAACTTCAACCAGCTCTAGTATTAGGAGTGCAATAATAAGCAGAGTCCCGGAGGGCAACAGCATTTTCAGAACAGCTCGGCATTGTGGGCAATAGTTTGACTGCTGAATGCTTCGATTTTCCACAAGCTACAAGAGAAACTTAATGAAAGCTACCGGAAATTTAACTTCTGAGGAGTGACACTTATGTATTATGAATAAAAACATCAAACAAAATCCTGCATTCCACTTTGTATTTAAGAGGTTTGCGTTTCTAGCTCACATTCAGCAGCGGGTCCGACTGGGACCTTAGATCAGTATTCCCTTGAGCTCTGTGCGTTCAGATCCCAATCTGAGCTCTGCAGTCCAGCCAGCAATCCCTTTCCCTTTGGCCAGGCTGTGGGGAGCCTTATGTGATGATGGTAAGCAGCACAGGCTATGTTTAGTTAAGCCTGGAGTGAGAGAATCAGGCACCACAGTATCTTATGTAGATCCTGTAGCTCCAATAGTGAATGTGCTTTATAGTCATTGGAAAAGTGGTCTCTTTACAGTCAAACACAGTGGCTTGGGCCATCTCTGCTCATAACCAACCTCACACAGAAAGTAGATGGAACTAGTTCCCATAAATACCCAAAAATTGCAGATATTTACAAATCAAATTAATCTCCTAGGTCTGTTTGTGTATATGTTTCTCACATCCATAGGAAGGGGAAGCAATGACCAACCCCCCAGAATGGACTCAGAGACCAGGGGTGGCCAAACTGTTGCTTGCGAGCCACATGCAGCTCT
Source organism: Dermatemys mawii (assembly GCA_007922305.1). Lineage (NCBI taxonomy): Eukaryota > Metazoa > Chordata > Testudines > Dermatemydidae > Dermatemys > Dermatemys mawii. The sequence goes on along the minus strand of ML677335.1, from coordinate 1,329,529 downwards.
TTTACAGGTAAGGTGGGGCTCACAGAACGCCGCATGCCTCCCCCATTCCATTCTCTACCTACCAGACTGGTGCGGGAGGAAGCTTGGGACCTCTGCCTTGCAGCAGGTTGGTGGGGTAAGGGACTTCTGCCCAGCAAGGAAGGAGGTCTTGGGGCTTTAGCAGGAGCAGGGTCGAAGCCCCGAGTCCCAGCAGGCACACTTGGCTCTTGAACGTTTGAAGATTGTTGTATGCAGCTTGGTGGGTCAGTAAGTTTGGCCACTCCTTCAATAGGCTTAAGGCTTTATTTTGATCTCATATGCATTGTGTTAACTCCATGGGTTTCAATGGGGTTACTCCTAGTTCACACCAAAAATATGACATGAGGTCAGAATCAAGACCGTAGAGTGTTCAAAAGCCCTAGTTGGACTCATTAGTACTCCCCTTCTCTGCTAAATTAAATTAGCCAAGAGATGGAAGCTCCTTGGTTTACAGTCTGCAAGAAGCCCTTCCTACTCAAATGGTAGATTGACGCTCCATTCCAGCCACTGCTAAAGAAAGTATTCAAACCTCGCTGTGGATTGCACCTTTGAGTTTGTCTCACATTTGGCCTTCTTTTAAATTTGTCATAATCTAATAGGAAGGTCTTCTGTATTTTAAACATGTTTTTAATTCTTCCCTCTGTCATGAAGAAAGAAGTAATACAAGATCAGAACGACTTTTATTTATGGAGAACCTACAGTTTTCTTAACTTTTTGTGCTTTGCTGCCATTGGGTCACCCAAACAGCTGAGCAAGCACTTACTAAAAGAGATGCAGAATTGCGCTGACAGCAATAATATAATTTCTGATCATACTGGTCCACGTTCAAGGCATATTTATTTCAATTCCATGGCAAACTTGTGAGGAGGGCTGTGGGTCACATCCATGAGAATTTAAAAAAGAATGTTATTTTCAAGTTTATGGGAGGCTATTGAAACCAGTAGAGAGATTAAGGTAATACAGTGTCTATAAAAGACATACTTAAACATGTCTGTTTAATAACATTTGCGCAGAGGTGTTTTTCAGTGTCAGGCCATCAGACAAATGGCCCTTGCATGGAATAATAGAGGCAGAGCAGGGCAGGATCATTGCTCACTGGAATTTGGCAGGTGTTCTTTGGAGACCCTATACTGCAACCAAGGGCTTGTAGAATGTGCAGCTCTCATGCTGTTGGTTTTTGGCTTTAAGTCAGCAAATAGGGGCAGCTCTTCCTTCCTTAGAAGAAAAAGCAAGCTTGCACTGCCACCCTATGGCCAACAGGTTCAGTGCAGCGTCTCTTCTGCTTTGTCTGTGCTCTGGAGGAAACCCAGATGTATGCTTGTTTTTTTGTCGCCATAAACTTGGGTAATTATATAGTTGTTGGAAGTATGCTCTGTTATTCCTCAGTCATCCCAAGAATGGACCTTGTAAAGCAAGAAGTGGATAAAATGTTAAAATTCCTATACCAAGAGTAAGAAACTACCACTAGGGGGTGCTAGAAGGTTTCTACCAGACATCTAGTCAGTAAGTAAAGTTTAATTCAGGGGAGGTAGTTGGGACTAAATGGAGTTTTGCCCTAACCAGACCAAATTCTGCTCTTGAATACTTACACCCTCTACAACCCTACCCAAGTTAATGGGCAAAATTTGGTCCTTATTTGAAATCCTTGTTTTCAGTCTTCACACGATTACTGAACCCCCTCAAACTGTGAAACTGCAAAGTCTCAAATCTATATGCTGAACACAGAGAAACACAAGGCACTCTTAATAGTAAATATAAATCAAATCAAACTCTGCCTTAAAGCTGCCAGAGCACCTTCACTCAGAAATGTTTTGCCTAAGCCTTGCAGAATAGCTGATCCCTGGACAAAGGGTCTTGTAGAACTGGGGACGGTGTTTCATCCCTGGGATGGGAAGACTTATTTTATAAATCATATTGGTCCGCAAGGCTTCTATTTGATGCAGTGCTCAAACTGATACTTATTCTTTGCTTATGTTGTTTCCTGGCGAAATATGTATTTTCCAGGATGAGGGCCAGGGCAGCAGTAACTGATGGCTTGATTCTTATCACTGACCTCAAGGTCAGGATGAGCAAAATGGCCCAGTTTGGGCCCTTTTTCAAATATATATTTGACTGTGAGGTTTTTGATCATTCAAGGTCCCCATTGGCCCTCTCGCTTTTCTTTCTAGTTGCAGCTAAAAGCCCTACCAATGGAGAATCCTACATCATTGCCAGGGTGGGGACTCATCAGGCAGCAGTAGCAGTCTCAGGAAGCTACAGTAGCTCTACTATGAGAAGAGGTGTTGACTGAGGGGGAGTAGGGCAAGGAGGGGGAAAGGCAGTGATGCCCCTGCAAAAGGTTTTCAGAGATTATGATGATGAACCTGGTATGAGAACCGGAGTAGGATAGACTAGAAAGGTCCAGTGTAGCTTACAGGAGGACATAGCACTTGGGCCATGGACAGAACCCAGACCTGATCTTCTTTTGATGTTGATAGTGGCCTGGCTCAAGATCACGAACCCATGAGGCAGTCAGTAGGAGTTTTCCTTTCTTCAAAAGATAATGAAATAAGCAGATGTCAAAATGAGCTAAAAAGAAGAAATAAAATTTCCCTCCAACCTGGGGTTCAATCCTGTCCTATGGCCCTGCCGCCCCCACGGGCAGTTTTTTTAAAAAATGGAATTGAGTGGCTTCTTGAAATGAATACATTGTTTTCTTTCCGTATTCGTTTGACCAGGCAATAAGAGCTAGATTCAAGTAGACACTGAACCGTGGTGTTATTCAGTCACCACAAACTAACTTTGGGTGCCTAGAAAATCACTGGTATTCACAAAGCCTGAGTTCAGCACTTATGCTCCATATGTAATGAGGGGGAGGGGTAAGAGGCATCTCCGAATGATCCCCTCTCTGATTGGGATTCTCCGCTGCAATACCTCTCTTGGTATTAGGCATCGAGGATGAGCTATGTCTGGCATATTATCTGAGATGGGGCCCAATGGTCTGTTTGTGACATCACTGCATTATCCTAATCCCAGCTGTTCCTGGGAGTTGACTCAGATCCCAGAGCAAGTTAGAACAGCTTTTGAGATGCTTTATGTTAGGCTGACTGGTAGCAGTGCCAAAGGGCATTTATATCAGCTGGGGATTGTCTGAAACTCAGCAGTGTTTTGGCGCACACCCTTTCCCCTTGGTCATGCCCTATGATGGGGTTTGCGAAGAGAGGTGGCCCTTCCAGGGGAATCCTTGGCATTTTCAAGGCATGTTTTTGGCCTCTTTGCATCATCAGCTGTAGGACCAATTCTTAAAAAAGAGTACGTGGATCTGACTCCCACTGCAAAATTTCCAGACCTATGGATAATAGCTGTGATCTCTTATGGCTATTGGGGGCAGCATACAGATGGCTGTTCTTGATGATGAGATGTTAGTTTACCTCCATGGCAGCTACCCGTTCCATTTCTAGCCATGGGTGCATGGTGCAAGACGGAAACTTCAGGTGCAGATTCTAGGCTTCATCTAACACGCTTTAAAGTCAATGGGCCATATTACATTTTCATTTACCTTGGACTTACCCCACCATAACTGAAATCAGAATATGGCCTACTTGGGAGCATGGCCTATTCATTCTCATGGGAATTAGACTGGGCTCTAATATGATGTAAGATCAGTAAACAACTGAATGCAATGGCCTGACACTGACTGCAGCCTTAAAATGAAAAGCCTTGTAAAGAGGGAACGGCGTCACTGTATGCTAGCTCCCAAGTCGTTCAGTAAATGTTTAAGTGCATATCTAATTAAAATAGCTCAACTCTTAAATACTATTTCAGCAATTCATATTATTATTATTCTATTTGCAAAGAATAATAGTCCATTATGCTAAGTCCCACTGCACAGAAATTTTCGAGAATAGTTAAGAAAGCTCCGAATCAATTCCTATGATTTGGTAATCATTTTCAACTTCATTAAATACGCAGAAGCCTAATAATACATTATCCTTATCTTGATGCTAAATTTAAATTGCATGAAGTTTGGTCTCTCAATAATTAACACATTGTATATCCCACCTAATTCACAAACTAATTGTCATTTCCTAGATCTTAATGTTACTTGCTAATTCTGCCAAGGATAAAGAATTTTACTGTCAAAACTCCAGAGGAAGTGACATTCCACAGGCACAATAATGGCAAAACAAGTTAATTTACTGCAAAGTCGCTGAAAGATGAGACTTTTTTAATTGCATATTTGTTACCTTCATTAAAAGGTAAATGACTCTTCAGTTACATATTTGCCCATTTCTTACACATTAAAGAAGTGTTAACTAGCCTGATTAAAATTAATTGAAAAGGTCCAAGATCTGTGAAGAGATCCTAACATCAGCAAATGTCTAACTGAAGCTGGGAGAGAGCGAGAAATAGGGTATTTGGATGAAGAGGAATTCAAGTTATATTTCCGTGATATAACTGAGGCCTTATCTACATTACATAGTTAAGCTGATTTAAGTTATGTCAATGACCATATGCTGCTTTAATTACATCAGTTGTGCACATCCACACAACCCTCCTTGTGTCGATGGAGCGCATCCACAGTCAGTGCTCTTGCACTGACAGAAGAGTGTTGCCTTGTGAGTAGCTATGTGGCTTCTGGAAGATCTGGAAACAGATCACACTGCATCATGCTCACCAGCCCAGGGTGTGGTTGTTTCTGGCCCTTCGTTCCATAGGCTTCTGATTTCGTTTCATGCCGGTTTTTAACAGCCCCTGTAAACTGTGCGCCCACCATCTCTGCCTGAAACATGGATCCTGAGCTGCTGATCTGTCTGGTGATGAGCATTATGAATGCAATGTGGCTGATCCTGCAGTATTTCATGATCTGGGAAACAACGTGAATCCGCCGTGCTGGCCCGGCTGTGTGCCATGGAAAGCATTCGTGGAGCAGCTGCCCACAGTGGACTGTCGATACTGGGACTGAGAAACAAGCACTAAGTGGTGGGATCGTACAGTGACGTATGTATGGGATGATGAGCAGTGCCCTCAGAACCTTCAGGTACGCAAACCACCTTCCTGGAACTGTGTGTGGCGCTAGCCCCGCCCCGCGGTGCACAGACATCAGAACGAGAGCTGTTCTAGCCGTGGGAAAATGAGTGGCAATCTATGTAGAAGCTGGCAAATCCAGACTGCTACTGGTCAGTCACGAATCAGTTTGGAGTTGGAAAGTCCACTGTGGGAGTTGCGGCGATGCAAGTGTGCAGGGCCGATAATCGCCTTCTGCTACACAGGACTGTGACTCTGGGCAATGTGCAAATGGTTTTGCGGCAATGAGATTCCTCAATTGCAGCGGGATAATAGATGACATATCCCAGTTTTAGCCCCAGCCCATCTTGTGGCAGAGTACATCAACTGAAAGGGCTACTTTTCCATAGTCTTGCAGGCAGGCGGTGGTGGATCACTGGAGCCATTTCACTGATATCAGTATGAGCTGGCCAGGAAAAGGTCATGATGCAAGCACCTTTAGGAACACTGCACCAGAGCTATCCCTTGGGTATGGCAAATCGGGGTGACCGCCCCGGGCCCCAATGCTTTGGGAGGCCCCATGCTTCGATAAAATCATGAGTAGGCAGGTGTCTACACTGACACTGCATTGTTCTAGCTATGCCACAGAAAGCTCTATGCCGCCCGTCGGGGTGGTTTTATTTTGTTGGTGTAGCAGGAGAGTAAAATTGGCAAGAGGAGCATTGTAGTGTGTCTACCTCCACTGTTTTGTCAACAAATCTGTGTAGTGTAGACAAGGCCTGAGTGCAAAAATGATCGAGAACTGGATCTGGCTTCAAAACAGGCTGAGTGTCTGGCAACTGTTTCCTTTTCCCACTCTCTGTTGCTGGCTACTCCACTTTCCCCCCAGCCCTACTCTGAATTGGGCAGCATGTTACTGCCAAAGAGTGGAGAGCAGAGGAGCTGGGAGCAGAGAGCCATCAGTGAAGGCACAGAGATGGAGATCAGTGAAGAGCAGCTTCTGACCCCCTGGTCTTCTTTGTGTGTATGTGTTGTGTTTATAATACAAGGTCATAGATTCTAAGACGAGAAGGAGCCACAGTGATCTATAGTCTGACCTCCTGCATAACACAACCTTAATAATTCCATAAAATGTTGAAGGGAAGAATTCATGGGGTCTTGGAGGAGATGCAGAAGTACACAGAATGGGGACTCAGGATAGAAGGGGTAAAAGAGGGACTACAGAAAGATGTAAGGAGACCCAAAAGGAGGTAGTGAGAGAGAAGGTAGATCGTAACTGAGATACTGAAAGAGAAGGAAAGAAAGGGTCTTTGAGTGGGGGATAGAGGACTATGGGATTAGGCTAGAACTATTATTGGACTGGGCTGGGCCTTGAAGAAAAAGGTGAAGAAGAAGGAAATCTTGTTTTCTCTCACCCTGTTCTTTCCTGTAAATTGTCCCAATTTTTACGATCATTTAGAGAGCGAAGATGCTGATCCAGTTTATAAAGATGTTTATAAAGATTGGATTGTGCATGTATTGACGTTTGGAGTTGGGCACAATTAATGAGAATTGCCAATTGTTTACAGTGCAGTCTAAGCAACTGATTTTTGTTTTAAGTTTTTAACAGTCAGATATTAGGCAAGAATCCACTAAAAGTGTACTCATTTCTCGTCTTACTGTGCCAGTCTGCAATGGGTATGTCTACATTGGGGAGAGAGCATGTCTGTTGGCATTGGGAGGGTGGGATTTGCTTTAGACAAAAGTATCTCTGGTATGTGATAAAATAGTACATTGTTCTGCTTATGCTGTTTACAACCTTTCCCCTACCTATCCCCCTCCCATTTTATTCCAGGACAGTTTAATCTTATTAGAACTATTTGTATCATCTTTGTTAATAGCAGACACTATTTATCTTGTTCCCAGTATATAAATGTAAAATGAGAGATAAATATGTGAGCTATTTTAATTTTTTGTTTTCATTCAATTTAATTGGCTGAATGAAAAAATAGCTTCTTCTAGTAATTCTGCTGTAACTAACTCATTTTGATATTGGTTCTATTAGCCTTCTAATAGCATGAAAGCTAAAAAATTAAATCGTTCCACTTCCACATTCATAATTATGTGCAATTAAAATCTTTACATACCCAGAAGTCTTATATGAAGCCCTGAACCCTTCAACTGTCACTCTTCATTATCTCCAAGTCCAACAATTTTACAGTGACACATTGTACACAATGAGATGTGCTAAAGAGGATATATTATATTTTACTGATGTATGTGTTCTTTAATTTCTCTGAATTAGCTTTTTGATATGGATGCTAATTGTTTTCTTTGAAAAGAGTCACCACAGATATGTGATTTCTCTAGGCCTGTTGCTCTTCAAAAAATTATAGTTAATTTCAGGAAACAGGACTCTTCTCCCTCTTTTTTTTAAATAAAAAAAAATCAGCTGCATATCAAAAGAGTGAATCTTAATCCAACTTTTTGACTGTATATTAAAAAGAAACCTTCGGTATTTGTGATCACTGCAAGCTACTGGGTGAGTTTGGATGTTTCCCCTTCTGCATTTATTCATGAGGCAAAAATAATAATAATTAAAATAGAAGGTTTGGTGAAACTAGCCATTTTCTCCCCCATGAACTTTTAGCCAGAGCACATGGTACTTTGGGAGACATGTTACTACAGTATAGCCCCAGCCATATGGCATCTTCAACCTCTACCCCACTGAAACTGTAGACATGTATAGACTTGGTGTCCAGCCATTGTTGTCTGGCAGCTGTTATAGCCACACCAGTACAAATCCCAAGCATAGTTGAGAAAGCATGACAGCCTTCCCTGGCTGAATGGGGGCTAATCACAGGTGTTGAGAAGGCCATAGATGATGTAGGAGCAGAGTTTAGAGACAGAAGGAGAGTGCCACATGGATCTCCTGGCACATGGATCTCTTGAGGAAGGAAGAGTCAGCCACATTCGCATCACCACCCTCTCCTCCCCAGATACCTTCTAAGAGCTCTCCACAGAGTTCTAGGAAGGGCATGTGAGGGTTGTAGGAGATGGATGTAAGGACACCCTTTGTCTCCTCACCAGACCCATAAGGAAACTTCTCAGAAGTTGTTAAAGCCTGGGGCTGTTGTGAGGTCCTCCCGCCAAAGGTCTGCCTTGGAAGGATCTGTGCTAAAAGAAAACCAAGGCCCTATTCAGTACATTGCCTATCTTGAGCACATGAGCAATCTCACTGAAGTCAATGGGATTACTCACATGTTTAAAGTTGAACACATGTAGGTACCATGCTGAATCAGAGCACAGGAGAGCAGCAGGGTGTCCTGGAGTCAGGATCTATTAATGATGCCTTGCCTTCAGAGATCTACTGGGTCCATACATGTTGCCTGTTGGGAGAGTGGAGGATGCAACTCTCTCGCCTTGCTTTGGAATAATCAAAGGATGTCTCCACAAAGGGAACTTCTTGGCATTTTCCTGTCCACGGAAGCCTTCTCCCCAGAAATGTGCTGGAGAATCGCTCCCCTCATCTTATTATCCCATGTAAATACATTATTCTAAGTGGCTTATTTTAACTACAGTTATCACACTTGACTCACAGTGAAACACCCTCTTCAAGATCTAAGTGTTTTGAGCGTTTGTAAAGAAGTGTTATCCTAACAAGAGTGATAATGAGTTAGGTGCAGCTGGGAATCAGGTACCTGAGACTCACTAAACACTAAGAGGAGGCTGTTATTCCCATCTTGTCCTTTTTCTCTTTTCACATTTAAAAAAAGGGAGAGAGATTTGTACAAAGCCAACAAAGTTATTCTTAAGAGTCATCCTAGCTTGTTACCCATACATCCAGTTACTTCACTCTTTCTTAAATAACTGAGGAATGTCTGCAAGTTTATATTCATCTGATTGCTTTTCTTAGGAACATAAGAATGGCCTCACACCAATAGTCCATCTAGCCCAGCATCCTGTCTTTTGACAGTGGTCAGTACCAGATGCTTCAGAGGAAATAAACAAAACAGGGCAATTATCAAACAATCCACCTCTGTCATCCAGTCCCAGCTTCTGGCAGGCAGAACATGAGGTTGCATTCCTGACCATGCTGGCTAATAGGTCCACCAGTGGTTATCCTCTAAGAACTTAACCTATTTGAACCCAGTTATTTTTTTGGCCTTTATAACATCTCCAGGCAATGAGTTCCACAGATTGACTGTGTGTTGTGTGAAGAAATACTTCCTTATATTTGTTTTAAACCTGCTGCCTATTAATTTCATTCGGTGACCGCGGGCTCTTGTGTTATGTGAAGGGGTAAATATAGGGGTGAAAGTAATATTAAATTCTTACCAGTAATGGGACCTGGCTCCAGGCCCCAGGAAGGGCGAGGCCTTGACAGAAGAGGAGGGGGGTTTGTCAGCCTCCCCCAGCCAGCCCATCTGCACTGCCTGGCCGGTAGGGTCCTGTAAATGCAAAAATAGAAAACACAGTGTTTGTTCCCATGACACTCTTCTGTTTCTACAGTGATGGATAACTTTGAATCTGACTAAAAAGTAATGTGAAAACTCTTCACAATGAGAAAAATTCAACTCAGTAAGCAGATGAAGCAGGCATTTTGACACATTTCATGGGCAGTTTTATACCTGCTGTACAATTAGCTGTCATAAAAGAGCTCCATGAAGTTCCAATAGGACTCCATCCATTAAGAGTTTTTTACTTGTAGATTGCTGTGGATCCAGATTATGTCATTAGAGTGTAATCATCCTGATAGTGCCTTGGAACACTTTCTTCATTATCACTTCATTTATATTCATGATGAGGAACAGATGGTACCAATGTCATCTATCAACATGTTTCCTCCCCAAATGTTGTTTGAAAACACAATCAAATAGGTGGCAAAGACATATTCTCCTGCTGATGAGCCTGAATAACTCCTATACTGTAATGGGAGTTATGTGAGCACAACTTGTTAGTTAACATATGCGCCTGCCACTGGTTGTTTTATTTCTGCTGCAGCAAAACACAAAACATTGCAGGTCCTATATAAACAGATGCTATTGATTTATTTATCATTTCTCAGTGGTGGGGTAATTTTTTAAAAACAGATACTAATAACTCAGGGGCCACTGGGCCAGATTCACAAGCAGCATCACAGTCCACTTTGCTCTATTCAGGTGCCACAGATAGGTCATAACTCAGCTACAGGTGCCCAGCAGAGAATTCTCCTGTTGGAGGAGGCTGCCCTGCTGGTGCAGCATCCATAATCTCACCCTCCCGGCATAGAGGGCAAGTTGGGAGAGAGAGTGGGGGAAAGGAGGAAGCTTTGCTCTGCTGCAGTAACACTGCCCTAAATTAGAATCCATAATTTAGCAAGTTTAAATTGTGCTGGCTGTGGGGTTGGTTTCTTGATGTTCTCCACTTCTAGAATCCGGCTCATTATTTTAAGCAAATTTCAGGATCTGTCCAAATTTAGGCTTAAACTACTTGACAGTATCCCTTTGAAAGAGATCTTGTAAGGATCAATAATTCTTCTTAAATCCCCATAAAGGCACATTGACACACTGCCTCACTCTTCAGCAAACAGAAATATTGCAATAAAATACAGTTTATGCAGCTGATCTTCCTGTTTGTTCCTTTCTCAGGGGTGGGCAGCCGCAGTGCGGCAATCAGCAAAAGAACAAAGTATCCTCAGAACAAACACACTGTCATTTTACTTAGAATCAAAGCAAACACATTTCAGACCCCAATCCAGGGGACATGGACAGAGTTGAAAGTCCAGTCCCCGGCTGTGGCACACATACCACCCACTATTTGGTTTCTGTATGTAGCTGATGCTGGTCATGCCAAAAGAGGGATTTGAACCTGAGACTTACAGCGCTAAAAGCCTGAATCACTACTGCTAGAGCTTAGGCCCAGATTCTTGCAGGTACTTTGCAATGCCATCTGGAGCTCAGGCAGCCTGCCACATAGAGGAATCCTCAATCCTGAGTTTCCTCATAGGCCACATGGGGAAATTTAGGCACCTCAGAAAGGGATCCTCAGTGTCAGGAATCAGAGCCTGCAGCTGAGCGTGGAACCAGCTAGCCGACTAAAGCTGAACACCCTGGTTGACCAGACTCACTGACTGGCTGAGAAGCATCACCAGGCTAGTTCTTAAACTCAGTAGCAACATCAGGCTAGTAAGAATCAGAGGGGTAGCCGTGTTAGTCTGGAATTGCAGAAGTGACAAAGAGTCCTGTGGCACCTTAAAGACTAACTATAAAATTTTAGAGCATAAGCTTTCGTGGGCTAATACCCACTT